>OW285244.1:18818251-19395751 GCA_935421215.2 Melolontha melolontha
TAAAGATAGTTCTTTATAGAGATTATAAACTGAAAACATCATTTTCTAAAAATATTTTATCACTCATTAATTTATTTCATTTATTTAATCGCAATCGTTTTAGAACATAGATGACACAGCTTTACCAGGTCCATCAAAAAATCGTAAAGGAAAATATGTAAAAAGTGGACAGAGGCAGATGGCTTACAATGTGTATTTTAAGAACAAAGCTAATATGTCCAAAACCGCTGCTGTTCGTCAAACTTCAAGGGAAGTAGGGATCGGTAGGAATACTATGACATTATTAAGGAAACTGAAATGTCTGGAGTTACACAGTCTCCATTAAAAAAACGAAGTTGCCGAGATGCTTACAATAAATTAGATGAAGTATCAAAAAGTACGATTAGAAGGCACGTGCATTCATTTTTCTTTCAAAATGAGTTACCAACTTGCACAAAATTATGTGAAGCTATTAAAGGGGATGCCAGTTTACCTCCTTTAAAACGAACATCACTTTGGAGAATCCCAAAGAAACTAGGATTCAAGTGGGAAAAACGCAACCGAAATAACATTAATTGAACGAAATGATATTATTTTATGGAGACGTCGTGGATGCAAAATATATTACCTTCTCTTGAGCCCAATAGTGTTATAGTAATGGATAATGCGCCTTATCATTCTACTAAAACAAAAAAAGTCACCTACTTTATCATGGAAGAAGGAGGCACTCATTGAATGGCTTTTAACCAAAGGAATTTTAAATGATAAAAACACACAATGTTGTATTAGATTTACACTTTATTATATAATATATATAATATATATATATATATATAATAAAGTGTAAATCTAATACAACATTGTGTGTTTTTATCATTTGATATGGATTTACATCAAGTAAAGGCAGAATCGATTCAAAGGAATTTAAGCTGATAATTCTATGCTAAAGATTGAATTGTTTGAGCTTGTAAAAAATTACACATCCTGTCATCCAGTTTCATATGTGGTCGATGAAATAGCTAGAGAAAGTGGCCGTACAGTTTTACGTTTACCTCCATATCACTGTAATCTTAATCCCATTGAACTTATATGGGCTCAAGTCAAGCCATGTTGAGGCCAATAATAACACATTTAAATTGGACGAAGAAATTTATTATTAGAAGGATTAGACATGGTTGATGCTGACGCATGGAAAAATAGCATTCATCACATTATAACAAAAGAAAACAAAATGTATGATTTAGATAATATTGTTGAAAATGTATTAGAAAATTTGACTTTTACTGTAAATACTGGGTCATCCTCAGAATTTTCATTAGATTCAGGTTCTGATCTTGAAGATGAGTAGTTTTCAATATACAAGGTGTCCCATATCGTTATGTTCAAATTTTAGGAGTGTAAAGTAGACTTCATTTCAAGTAACAAAAACGCAAAACTTGTATATCCATTTTTATTTGTTTCAAAGTTACGGAACTATGATTGTGATTGTCAGATCATGAAAAAAAATGTAATCCTAAAGTCAATACAAACTGATTTTATTTAAAAAAAGTTATACCATTCAATAACAGGCCTGTGATTGTTAACGTCGCATAATAAAATGTTATCCTAAAATAAATAAACACGTGTCGTAGTGCATACAGTAATTTCTTGGAGATCTACAAAAAAGAGTACTGGAAACTGATTTATGATAAAGAAGGTTCTTACTTATTTCGTAAGTGCTGAACCATGAATATCACACAATAAACAAATGTTCAGATTACTGTTAACGTTGTATTTTTTAGGATTACATTACGTTTCAGTTCATAAAACAGCTTATTAGTGAGTGGACACGTTTTCTTTATTCAAAGTGCCTTACCGATTTTCTTCTCAAGAGTATGCAGACATGCATTTTGTGTATGGCTACTGTAGCGGCGGCCCGAATCGATGACTTGTTGATTGGTCCTGTCGTTCTTCCTGGGAGGTTAAATGCGGACAATTACCTTCAATTTCTTATTGACGAACTGCCAGGTCTTTTAGAGGATGTCCCACTGAATGTTCGACGAGACATGTGGTTACACATGGATGGAACACCACCACATTTCGGAATTGCTGTCCGAAATTGGGTTAACGGTAATTATCCAAGATGGATTGGCCGAGGTGGTTCAGTTGCATGGCCACACTCAGATCACCCGATCTTAATCCTCTTCACTTTTATTTATAGGGGTACATGAAAAATTTAGTCTACGCGCAAGTTTCGAACACAAGAGAAGTGTTGTTGGATCGTATTCAGCTGGCTGCCGAGCAAATCCGACAAAACAAGTATGAAATTCGGATAAGTACTTCTTCTGTTGGCTTACGGGCACAAGCCTGCATGCAACAAGGAGGTGGACATTTCGAAAATATTAGTAATTGAACTTTTTTAAATAAAATCAGTTTTTATTGACTTTAGGATTACATTTTTTTTCGTGATCTGACAATCACATTCTAAGATCTGTAACTTTGAAACAAATAAAAATGGATATACAAATTTTGCGTTTTTGTTACTCGAAATGAAGTCTACTTTACACTTCTAAAATTTGAACATAACGATGTGTATATATTCGTGAACAATATGCAACATAATGAACTGTGGTGTGTTAAATTTAGTTATGTGTTATGTTTAGTTATGTGTGTGATGTTCTTGATTTAGATTCGTGAGTGTGTGTGATGTGTTAGATATAATTTTTTTATACTTAGAAATTGTATAGTTTGGTAAATATAGTGAATAAAATGTAAATAAATATAATTATATAATAATGTTTACCATATACATTCATGAGATTGTAAGTTGTTTCAGGTCCTCAGAAATTGTTCGATGTCCTTGGTCTCGAGTAACTACCAGATATTGTGATAATCGCGGAATATTAATGAAATTTCTAAGTAGGAAATAATTATATAATTTTTTTAATGTAATCATGTAAGTGTAGGTAAAAGATTTAATGTATATTATGCTAATAAAAGAGGGTTTTATACTCATTGTGTTCAGACATTTACGAAAAAAATTGTTTTTACTGAACACATAGAGGTTCCCATCTAAGCAATTTCTCTTTTTATTTATTCTTATTTTTACATTGAAATCTGAAACTGTAATCAAACCATATTTCTGCTAAAAGCAAAAAAAATCATTGTACAATAGTAGCAATTTATCCCATACATAAGCAAAAAAGTAAGTATTAATCAGCCGTAACTTGAAATAAAGGAACGAACACATGTTTAACCAAACACTGAAACTGGAAAAATGCTTACGTTTTACCTATCTTTTGGCGCAAAACTGCTGTTTTATCCCTTTTAATATGTACTTACATATTTTTGTAAAATAAAAATATTTTTAAATACCTTTTTTAGATGTATAAAAATTTTTATCCAAATTATGTGAAATGATGTGCAGGTAAATGAATTTCCTTATTGCTCTCTCATTATAGAACTATTAAAATAACTGTATTTTGTAAAATGCTATATTTTTTAAGCTAAACAGTACACAAATATTATGATAATTGTAATACACTGTCACCATCAATCATTTAAATTTATTAGTTTCACATTTACACAAAAGTTTTGTTCTCTAATAAAATCAAAGAAAGATGTAAATATTTCTCCTGTAGTAATTTTAACACATTCTCACTGTATTTACGCACAAATTTATTGTAGATGCAACACCTTCCAACAATAAATAACAGATTATAAGATATTGATTGAAATATTTTATATAAGTCTAATACCTTGCATTGGTATATATTTGCCGCTTCTTGCTTGAATAAAACTATTCAAGTCTAAGCTTTCTTAATAATAAATATGTTAATAAACAAACGTAAAAAATAATCTTTTATATAAGTTAGTAGGTATATAACCTCACATATAAATTATCATTTTTTTTTAAATTCCTGTGTAAATTATACTCAGTTGCCGCACCATCTGCTCCTTTCTTAATTGGAATGCATTATAGCAATTTTCACTTGTAGGTAGACCATATTTATCCATTTTTATCTAGGGATTTATATTTTAACAATCCTAGCGTTTGTACCCAATATTCAGTTTTTCTGTTTTAAGCTTATATTTTCGTCCAATATCTTATAATCGTGAATGTATCTTTTGAACTTACTTTTAGCAAATTTTTCAATGCGTCTTAAATGTATTAACATTTTTGGTTATTTGAAAAATAGTTTAAACATTTTGATTTATTCTAAAAATATGAGAGAAAAAATAGTAATACATTAAGAATCTGTTTCTGTTTCTGCTTATCTGAGAAATTTACCTGCGAAAATAGATATTTTTGGATTATATTCTTAAATGTATGATTGCTGTTAATCTCCTATTGTTAATAAAATATAGACTTTAGTTGTAATTTTTTTGTGTTATTTAAGTAACGAAATTTAATTTAAAATTTGATATTAAATTTCTTTTAGATTCCCGTGAATCATTTCTTTTTCCAATCAGTTGTTATCTCAGTCACGACGTTGTTATTGTTTTATAAATAAAAAAAGAAAACGAAAATTACTCGGTTAGACTTGAACTTGAAATACTTTCACAAATTGTAGAGAAATGGAACGGTGTATCCTCAATTTTAACCAAACGAAGTCACGTATTAAACAAATAATATGCATTAATGTTTGAAAAATTAGATACCGAAAGAGTTTGCTACAATCATTTTAGATCGAAAAGGAAATGTAGACATAAATTAAAATTTTATATATATATATACAGAGTTTGTACGAATTTGGGAATTATAGATTTGTTATCGTCATCAAAATCTTGCTATCAGAGACATAATATATTCACACCATATATGGAAATGTATTTATTGATATTAATGGTTCTTAGACACCGTTATTGGAATGTGTTATTATCTTTTGCACAAGGTTTTGAACGGACAAAATTTAATGCTAAATATATTAAATTTTTTTCACAGGTCTTCTTCTTCTTCTGTTTTGGGTTGGATACCAGCACGTCCAGGCACTTGAGCACACTGCTCTTTGTACTATCCCCAATAGATCTCCCAGTTCCACTCTGTTATTCTTGTGTCCTCGATAAAAGACACTATCCTCCTCAGGGGAAGTTTGAGTACACTCAAAGGGTCTTTCCCGAAATATTTCTGTCTGAGTTCCTTCAGTTCCACACACGTGCATATTACATGAAGGCTATTTTCCTCCTGTTTTTCACATCTCCTACACCAGGGCTCGCTAACCAAGCCCATACTGTACAAATGCTACCTTAAAGTACAATGTCTGGTTATTAACCCGGTAATTATTTTAATTTCTTTTTTGTTACTACGAATTAGGTTGGTTGAAAACTTTCCGTCAGCTCCCTAGTAGTGTTTTGGTATGGAGTTGACCTTACGTTAACCTCCATTCATTTTTATGTTCTTTTTCTAGCCATAATCAGATCTCTCTTTTAGCGGAATCCTTAGTGATTCCACATACAGGTTCTGGTCCTATGAAGTTCCTATTAGTACCGGCTGTGTACGCCTTTATCAAGAGAATTCTCTTGATAAAGGCGTACACAGCCGAAACATGTAGAGTTTTTTAAATACATATATTTTGAAGTAATATACAGACCTTTAATCGCCTACTGATTAGGTTTACCATATCATACCAAGGTCACGAAGTTATTATATATATATATATATATATATATATATATATATATATATATATATATATATATATATATATTTGACTGAAAGAATAACCGATATTTCTTTTTTAAGACCTGGTAAGTAATTGAATTCTTTAAGTTTGAAGAATGTTTAAAATAGTTATTTTCATCAGGGTCTTTAAATACGTCAGCATACACGAACTCTTTAGAATATAGAATAATAATACAAAGCAGTATCTTTTTGTGCGCATGTTACATTTAATATGCTTTGTTGTTTAGAGACGCATCAAGCTTTCAAACAGTATACTGATGGATGCAACACGACAATTTTACTTTTAAAATTTAAATTACTTTTAAACGATGCAGCGTTTAATGCCCTGAAAGTATGGTCTCCGCGAATAAAGAAGTTTACTAGTTTAAAAATAAAATTTTCGCTCTTGTCACTGGCTAAGGCATTTAATTATTGATGAATATTGTCTCTCTCTCCAATCTGATAATGATTTTGCTTTTGCGCTCACGAGGCTCATTCATATATATTCCTACGATGCAAATGAATAATTCCCTTCGTTTCACTCTTGTTCCGTACAGTTTGGGGCCTAAATTAAAAGCGGGATTTCGCTTTGATCTCACAGAAAAACAAAGAGTAAAAAAATGAATTATGTAAAGAAGGATTTAAATATTAAAAAATGTCAGGTGTAAAGTAAAATAAGGAAATTTTCGAAAAATAATGCTTAAAATTTAAACAAATTTCCTTATTTTACGCAAAAATTACCAATATATATAATAAAACAAAAATAAAAACTATTATATCCGATAATCTAATAAATATCAGTAAAATAAGTAAGAAATATTTTTTAAGTGGCAACTCAAACGAGCGATTCTTAGAGTCGGTTGTACAATTCGAGTTTAGTAACGCTTTAACCTCTAGTGACACTTGGGTAAGTTTAGTGACAGTTGCGCGTTGTACATAGTATGTTTAAAGTTGAAGCTTGATCATTTGTGTGGTTTACTTAAGCCAACAACTTTGCGGGTTTAACGAAAGCTTAAGAGAGTAAGTGAATTGCATAAATCTACTTAACTATTTTGAAGAAAAAGATTAAATTGATATTATAAACATTATATATTACAAGTTGGATTATTTAACTATATCTATACAGTTAACTATATGGAGAACGACCAAGTCACCGGGTAAGCAGCAATACATTTTGAAAATGTTGATATTGCCCCTATATATAACAATAACGATAATATCAACGCTGTTTGAGATACCTCAATTAATGACAATAACCATTAATAAAATATTTTAATAGACCCTATAAGATTTATATTTGTAATTTCTTTATATATTTTTTATGTTTATTATTATTGTATCCTGTTAGAATATTTTTAGTGTTACCGTATATATATATATATATATATATTGCTACACTTTTCGCGACAAAATCTAAATACAAAACTAGTAGTTATACGTAGTAGCGAGATGTTCTGCTGGGCCATCCCCTTTGCTTTGAACCTACCTGTTCGCGAACGTCCCAAAGGAAATACTCTGCCGGCCAACTCAATCGATTTTTGGAGTGCGTCGCGGGTCAAGGTCGCGAGGTGGAAAGTGAGCGCCACCGTATTCCTCTGCAGAGCACCCCCGTAACACGGAAGCGGGTGGGATGCAGGTAGCTTCAAAAGCAAAACTTGTTTGACCCTAAACTACTTGATACTGATTCAATATACCTTTGCCTAACTCATACACTTGTGGGATAGGTATCAAACAAATACATGACATCAACTATAACAAATTTATTAACAAAAAGAAAATAATAACCAAAAGGCTAACGCCTGTTATGCCGACATACAATGTCAGAATCCCAAAAATTAATGATGTATCACCAAAGGCGAAAAAGAAGGTTACATGAACAGTAGCAAGCCCAAGTGGCCCACAATTAAAATTGAAAGTGAAAGTACACAGGATATAGGCTTAAAAAAATAATTATAAGAATAGATATGTGACGGCTTTAAGAGCAATACAAAAATTTATTAACACCCACGCCACTGGCGCATAACAGTGATTACAAAAAGAACAGAATCACTCGAGAGTAAAACAACCTGTATTAACAGGTAAGAATTAAAGTGAACAAAATATGAATTAGGTTATATAGGTATAACCCCCTGTATTAACAGGTAAGAAATTAAAGTAAACAAAATATGAATTAGGTTATATATGTATAACCCCCTGTATTAACAGGTAATTAATAAAGTAAAAATAATATGAATTAAATAATTCAACACAAACAAAAATCGTTGATTTTACTCACCGTGTAATTTTAGTCAAATGTTTAAATAAATTAATACATGTCTGATCAAGTCATTCAGTAGAACACAACTAAGTATACTTAATTCTGGGTCCTTTACAATCAAGTTATAAAGATCTTAATTAACACAAAACAGCTACGTACCCCAAGAAGCTACTTAACCTGTTCGAAGGCTCGTCGGAAGGACAAAGCCTCGTATAAAAACATTACAAGTAGCACGTGTCCGCTAATGAAGTTAGCCACCAAAATAATTAAACTACAAGATAATAGATTGAAAATAGGTGTGTAACAACCTGTTTACTAATTAATCAGTGAAATTGCCTAGTATGGCCAACTATATTACGTGAATTTATTAAGAAATCTGTGCGATTATGACGGTATCTGCTTAAGAATTAATACAATTAAAGATTGTTCGTTACTATATTCTTAGCGAGATAACGATTCAAAAACACCTACTTTTTGTGGTCTTCGCTACTGCCTAATCTATGATCTAAAGCATTGATTCCCAAAGTTGAGTTGACTCAATTATTTGACATTTATATTCTGTCATTTATATTTTTTATTCCCTTGACAAAGGCATCATTGCCGAAACATGTAGGGTTGTTTTAAA
Organism: Melolontha melolontha; assembly: GCA_935421215.2. Taxonomy (NCBI): domain Eukaryota; kingdom Metazoa; phylum Arthropoda; class Insecta; order Coleoptera; family Scarabaeidae; genus Melolontha; species Melolontha melolontha. Next base: position 18,826,754 of record OW285244.1, read on the forward strand.
TATATATACTTTGAAGTAATGAACCAGACCTTTAATCGCCGACTTATTAAGTTTATTAAGTTTATTAAGTTTATATATATATATATATATATATATATATATATATATGTGTGTGTGTGTCTGTGTATGTTGTAACTGGATTAAGAATTTTCTTCCGCGTTTCCATTGTTTGGTCTTCGTAAAGACCGGTGCTGGTATCTGGACTATGTTTCGGCAAAATCACATTTGCCATCTTCAGGTATGCAATAACTGTCTGCTTCTCCTTCTGGTTATTCGTAAACTTTAAGTAAAGTGGCATGATCAGTGCGGATCAGGAACTTCTGTTCATACAAGTACTTGTAAAAATGCTCAATGGTTTTAACTACTGCTAATAGTTCTCGCCTGGTTACGCAGTAGTTCCTCTCCGGTTTGCACAGGATCTTGCTGAAGTATCCAATGCCCTTCTCTTGTCCATCTTGGATTTGAAAGATCCAATCCCGGCGTTACTGGCATCTGTATCCAGAACAAACCTCCCAGATGGCAGTAGATAGCTTAAAACAGGTGCACTGATCAAAGCTCCTTTCAACAACTCAAAGGACTTTTGGCATTCGTTGTTCTAAAATAATGCTCGATTTTCTGTTAGGCGGGTAAGTGGTTTTGCAATGTTAGAGAATCCAGGAATCTAGCGTCGATAATACGTCCACAATTCAAAAAAGCTTCTTAGTTGATGTTTGTCTTTGGGTACAGGCCATTTCTCCACAGCTCTTACTTTTTCTGGATCCACAGCAACTCCTTTTCCGGAAACCACATGTCCAAGGTAATTTACCTCCTTGCGGAAAAGGTGACACTTCTTTGGACTAAATCTCAAGTTGACATCTCCCAACGTCTAGAATACTACTTTCAAATTTTTCATGTGATCTTCAAAGGTCTTCCCTACCACAATCACATCATCAAGATATATCAGACAGGTATTCCAAGACAGTCCCCTCAGTACAGTGTCCATGAGTCGCTCAAAAGTAGCTGAGGCGTTACACAGTCCAAATGGCATGACTGTAAACTGCCAGAGTCCTCTACCTAAACTGAAGGCAGTCTTCTCTTTGTCATTGGGGTCCATTCCCACTTGCCAATAGCCGCTCTTGAAGTCGAGAGAGGAGAACGATTTCACTCCTGCCAGGGTGTCTAGTGTATCGTCTATTCTTGGGAGAGGATAATTGTCCTTCTTGGTCACACTATTCAGACGACGATAGTCCACGCAAAATCTGGTAGAATGAGATACTTTTATATGATATGCTCCTTGGTCACCACCTAACAAAGTACCGTTTGACAAACTATAAACGTAGCTCACACCATCTAGCGCTATAGAGCTGTAAAACCGCGCCTCATTCAAATTTCAGGAATTTCTGGGTAGCACCTAGTGTTGTTATTTTATATGCTTTTTATTCAGGACGACAATTTATGAACCATGTATAACCTTGCTTTTTGACACAATTAGAAGATAAATAACTATATACGTGAATTTTCCGGAATAAGTCAATAATAATTTGTACGAATTCACTAACTGCTTAATATAAACTACTGTAAATAATCAGCATTTTGTAAGAAGCAACTGTGTAGTTTGTCACCAAATTCATACATGTCCTTCGCTAATATATATAATTGCTCAAAAAGTGTTTGCTTACTATTTATGCTGATGATGAATTCAGTATTAGAGAACATGAACTTGTAATTTTCATTAAATAATTTATTTTTAAATAAAACCAAATAGAAATCTCAAGTAATCTAAATTATTTAAACCTAAGTTTAAATAAGAGTTTGTGTATATACTCGTAATATAATAACCTAAGATAACAAGAATATTATTTTTAGCTAAAATGATTCTTCGTGTTTTATAATAAACCTTACGATTTAAACCTGTTAATTAACCTGTTAATATACATTTATTTGTATATCTTTTTTCTGTTTATTAGATTTCTTTTTAAACAAAGGTAAAAGTATTAAATTGTATAAGAGGGATAACTACTTGTAATTTTTATTTTACAAAACGTTGATAAAATTCATAAGGAATTTTGGCATAAAATTCATGCTTAAAATTCCATGGTAGTCGTTCCACTGCGAACGCGAAGAAGGTTTATTAAATTATTCTACACGCGGTCACTAAAGATATTAATATAATTTTTTAAAAAAACAAGCTGCGGAAGTGTCCTATTCGGCATTAATCATTTTAAGGAACTCGTTATTGAATCCCAAAATAACCATACGATGAAACGAAAATCAAAAACATTGTACTTACTATAGTAAATATGACAGCATTTATGTAGGTTAATAAAGAGGGTTATTGAATCGATTTTTTAATATTTCTTTAGTTATTTATCAAGTAAAATATTAATTTTGTCTGTACTGTATTAGTACTGAAAACTTAGCTTTATTTATGAACAATAAAACAACTAGAGGAATAAATAAAATTAATTAATTAAAAATGTCATATTATACAATTTCATATTCTTCTTCTTTCACACTTGTCAGCTATATTGCCAGTTCTGTTTTCGTTTGCTTTGTTTTTAACTATGTTATTGTTTTATCGATAAATATTCTCGCTGTTTGATATGGAAAATCCTGATCCAATATTACCCATTCATTGAATACCGCCTAATTCTGAGTAAACGCAACGATCCGAATGTATGAATATTTCTCCCGCTTCGAATACAATTCCCTTGAATGCTGTAGGCGCGTCAACATCGATGTCATACATATAGCAAGCGCCAATTAAGTTGGCGCGAGGAGGGGGTTTAGCAACAGACTGTTTTGTGATTGGCTTAACATCGATGTCATACATATAGCAAGCGCCAATTAAGTTGGCGCGAGGAGGGGGTTTAGCAACAGACTGTTTAGTGATTAGCTTAACGCGTTCAGGGGATTTTATTCGAAGCGGGAGAAATATTCGTACATTCAGGCCGTTGCGTTTGCTCAGAATCAGGCGGACATGCGTATACTACTGCTGAACCTAAGGAGCGTCTTTACTAACAATAAAACAGAAATCGGAAAATATATACCATTAAGTTTTAGGGCTGGAATGACTCTCAATTGGCATCGCAAACATTATAGGTATTATACTTTAAAATGCATATAATGTCAATAGGCATAACCACTACCTCATTAATAATGCCGATGAATTGTCTGGTGTGTTATAATTAGAGACCGGAAGCATCAGCCCGAAATTACGATGGACCATCTAAATAGTCTATAACATCGCTAAGTTCAACACGCAGTTATTGAATAGCACTATTCGTTAGGTTAATCGCACATCTGTTTTTTTCGTTGACTTGTGATGCAATTACTCCAATTTTACAGTAATTCCTTTCTTCATGGGCGTAGATAGAAGCGTGAGGAGTTTTTATAATTTATTTTATATATTAGTTTATATTTCGTAAGATAAATAAAGTACGATGAGTTAGTGTATTTTTTTCATTGTTTTAATGTTAAGACGCTGTGTGGTAAATGTTGTAGCTAGCGTATTACATCCAACTATTCCAGATAACCCATATGTAATAGCAACAGAAGTTATAAATACAGGTTGATGCGGAAATAGTAGTTAAAACCATTTACGAGAATATGCACCAAATGCTTCATTCGGACGACAGGTACAAAGAAAAAATACTTTTATTTGTCAGTGACAGTGCTGCATATATGTTAAAAACAGGCAGACTATTAAAAGAAACATATCCTAATATGCTTCATATTACTTATGTAGCACATGCTCTCCACAGTAACTAAATACATATATCAAAGATACCTTTCCGGAAGTTGATAGACTTGTATCTACTTTTAAAAAAGTTTTCAGAAAAGCACCATTGTAAGGAAAAACTTCAATCTTTGTCACTGCCTCCTTCTCCAGTAATAACAAGATGGGGAACATGGTTGGAAGCTACTGCGAATTTCGATAGTTTACAAAATTTCGTTACATGTTTAAATGACGATGCTCGAAGTATTTCTGGGTGCAAGGAACTAATACAAATTCCAAATTTAAAAAATCAGTTCTACTTTCTTCAGGAACACTTTGGAAATTTGCCAAAACTAATCAGTTATTTCGAAAATCAAAATCTCAAATTAAATGATGGATTAACCACATTAGATGTGGCTATTAATAATTTGAAAAATATTCCAAGTGACTTCGGATGTGGCCTTCGGCAAAAGTTAGACGCAGTTTTTAATAGAAATCCAAATTTAATAACATTGCGGCAATTGTGTATGGAGACAATGCCTCAAAATCTAACTGCTAAATACTCTGAAATAAAGGAATACTTCCAGTATGTACCTATAACCAGTTGTGATGTAGAAAGGACATTTTCTATCTACAAGGATGCATTTCATTCAAGGAGAACAAATTTTATAGAAGGGAGAACCTTGAGAAAGTATTGCTAGCTAATATTAATATGTACTCCTTTACTCAACTTGAACAAACAAAAATGTATTTTGTATTTTATAGATCACTACCCGTTTGTTTTCCAATTATATAAATAAAATTAAAAACTCTCTAAAAATACAAATTTTCAATAGTACGCCTGTGGGCGATGAGTCATCGGCCTTTCGTGTCCGGTCCCTAGTAATAATGTTTTGGGTATTCGAAATGCAATGACAGCTTTTTCTTGCTAAATCGTGTTTCAATATTGTTCTTAATTAATTTAACGGCTGAACGTCGCATGTGGTAAGAGCATCGGACAACTGGGGTAAGAGTCCCGTTGGTCGAGGGGTCGCATCTCAAGACCGGTATGTGAGACGCTGGTTTATTTCGGTACCAGTATCATCTTCAATTATCCTTAGATATTGAGGAAGTGAAATGTAAATCAACATTTCTACCCGCTTACGGCGAGGAGGTGTAGTAACAAAGCCGTGGAATACTTTCCACACACCGTATTACACTCTATGTTTGTCAGGACTAGAACAACATAAGACTAGTGGGCTGGGCACAAAAAATCTGGGTAATTATATTATCATATAGTACTTTTCCAGTTAAAAAAAAATTTTGCTAGGCTATCAACAGTCTCATTCAGTTCTATACTTGAACGACTTAATTCTATAGAATTGAATTGCATTCAACAATGCTTAGTATTATAGAATTCAGTTTTCTAAAATGCATTCTATTCCGTAACCATTTGAATACGTTTTTGGAATCTGTTATAATTGCCGTATCTCCAATATGATATGATTCATATGTAAATAATATACAAGTCATGTTCGCTAGCTACCGTAAATTTCAACGTGGACGACTTTTACACTTCTTAAGTTTCTAAGCCCACGTCTGTTATCAAAATTCTGGTCTTATTCAAGACACAATTAAAGGTCACTGAAAGGGTATTCAAGCAACTTTAAAAATTGTTGTGAAGGCAATTAACGCAATTTGAAGGCACGTAAGCTTTGTTGCCGTTGGATTTTGCACAATTTAACACCAGTTCAAAGAGAAGACCGTGACATGGTGCAGATCTACATTACATCGCTTTGCCAATGGGTCGTCCCATTTAGTGTATAACATTATTATAGGTGATGAATAAAGACGGCAGACTATGTGCCAGACAGACAAGAATCATTTCACCAGGTGTACTAAATATTGTTTTGGATACTATAATATAAATATGTTTTGAAGGTGCATCTGTTATTGCCAATAATACCACTTTTTCTTTAGAATAAATGTTTCGTTCATTGTTAGAAATACAAAATAATGTTTTTTTTTATTTTGATTTAGAACTGTAAAATATATGTTCAAATTCTGTTATCTCTTTGATAAATGCATGTATGGAAATATTTAGGAAACTAAATATAAACTATAACTATAACTACTAAATATATGTTTTTCTGCTCCGATATGTAAACAAAGCGAGAGGAATGAAAAATAATATTTAGTACAGATGGTGAAATGATTCTTGTCACCATGCACCGGGCACATAGTCTGCCGTCTTTAGTGATGAACCTTAAGTATACTGCTATTATTCCAAAAATAATGTAACAATTGGCAGGATTTTCTAAAATGAGCCGGCTACAACAAAAGTTGTTCGAGAAAAAAGCTGAAATAAGAAGATGGTACCCAACTTTTTTGGGATTAATGAACACGTTTTCACTGTAGAGTTAAAGTATCGTCCCACTGTTAATGTAGAAACACTACAGTTTCTTTGCCTTCAAGTTCGCCAAAATTTCCGCAAAAATCGTCCAAGAGGAAAGATATTACATCACGACAACGCTTGAACTTATAATGCTGCTCTAATAATGGAATATTTGAATGCTCGAAACATTAAGATATTGAGTTATTGTAAGTATATTCCAGATTTGCCACTTAATTTCTTGTTGTTTCCACATAAGGTTTTAAATCATCTTCAACAGACCCAATTTCACCAAATTTTCTAATCGATTTACAATTTGTCAGAAAGTTTTAAATAATACATCAGCATGAAAACCTAGTAAAGTCGACATGATTAACTCAAATAAAACTGACAATAATAAATTGTACAAAAGCTTTCAAGACTTTTGAATTGCAAAATTGAACAGTATATATACAGTCAATTCCAGAACTCGCGCCCCAGAGAAAAAGAGAGAAATCACGATAAAATAACAAATAAATAATGTCAAAGAAAAAAATTCGTACCTTGAACAATTTAATTCAACAAATCAGAGTGTTGTAAGCCATCTAGGAGAATTTTTCATCATTATTGCTAGGTTACATATCTTATTACGTTGTCAATAAACTGATCGACAATGGAACTTTCGAAAAACGTTAATGTCAAAGTTTATTTTAAATTGCTTCAAATTGCTTTAGTACCGCCGTCGTGCTCAACCGTGCTCCTTTATTATGAATACTGCCGCCGATTATGTAGAAATGTTGATAATTTACGGAGAACGTGGACAGAATGCTAGAGAGGCAGCAAGCGTTTATGCCCAATGCTTTCCTAACAGGAGCCATTCCGATCGCAAAGTGTTGCTCAGGACTATCGCACGAACAATCAAGACAGGCCAAATTTTACATAATGGAAAGGAGATTGGCGGTGCGTTCAGGACTGTACGCACTGTTGAAAACGAAGTGGCTATTTCAGATGCTTTTGAAGAAGGTACTGAAAGCATTAGAGAAGTTACACAGGAATTCAATATTTCGAAAACTTCTGTACATCGAGTGATGAAGGCCGAACGACAACATCCGTATCATTATACGCGTGTGCAGCATTTGCAGTCAGAAGATTACCCTGCCAGACGGGAATTCTGTACACGGCTTTTAAATCAAGAAGAAAACAGTCCTAATTTTGTATCTCGGATTTTGTTTAGTGATGAATCAATTTTCAGCAGACAAGGATGCTATAATGCACATAATTGGCATAGCTGGGCAGAAGAAAATCCACGTGATCTATTTTCAAGAGCATTTCAGAAACAATTTTCCACAAATTTGTGGGCTGGTCTATTAGGGAATCTTGTGATATGCTTTTAATAGAAACTAGTTTACATGTTATCTAACTTCGCTCTTTAGGTAAGACATTTTGAATTCCCTGCACGGTTAAAGTGACACATTTATGTAGAATTATTGAACGCAGAACTTCACAATTTGCTTGAAGACATTCCACTTTTGTGTTAACGATTGGTTTCAATGCTATTACGCACCAGCAGATTTCATTTCAGAAATTCAAACATTTTAGATCAACAGTATCCTAATCGATGGATAGGTTGTGGCAATTTAAATGCTCTGGATTTCTTTCTTTGGGGCCACGTTATATATGTTGTATACAGACACCCTATTGTTACAGAAGAAGCAATGGGGTTGTGTTCAGTAAGCCTTTACTACAATTACTCCTGAAATGGTTAGGAATTCTAAACTGAGTCTTTTGCAGCAGGCACGGTTATACTTGCAAATGAATGGTGGCCACTTTGAGCACTTGTCCTGATTTTTCGTTTTATGATCCCTTTTGGGTTTGTTGCTTCTGCTATTATCATTATATTATACCTTTTCTCCTGCTTTTTATGATAAGTTCACGTGTATTAGAATAAACAAGATTCTTTTCAGAACCCCCATTTGTTGTTTAATTTTTTTTAAATCAAAATAGATTAATATAATGGCGAGTGTAACATCTTGAATAACATCCACCTTAACCTAACATGTCATGTTGACACGTTGGCAGTCTTGTCATTCTGACAATGTGATAATAAAAGCTTAGCAACGATTTTATTCACATTAACACCTGAAGTGCCCTTTCTGGAATTGGTGGATCTTAAACGTCCCACCGCTTGTTATGCAAGCAATTAATTTTTCTTCGTTTGCATTTTTGGGATCTAGATTATCGTCGGCATTTGACAATTCTCTCATCTGTCGTAAATGATTCTTTTCTAATTCTTATATAATTCTATTTTTTTACATTTACATATATAAAGGGTGTTCCAAAAATGTAGGGCTGGCTATACATAGACGGTTTTTACAACTAAAAATAAGCAAAAAGTTTAAATAAATTTATGTCCTAAAATGGTTCGTTACTGAGTTACGGCCACTTGAGGTTTTTTTCTTTTTATTTTAGAAAAGGTTACAGAAAACGGGAGTTTCTTATGTTTCTTATAGTAAATGTTCAAAATGACCTCCACGGGAACCAACACAAGCTTCAAGTGGCCGTAACTCAGTAACGAAACATTATAGGACACAAATTTATTTAAACTTTTTTGCTTATTTTTAGCTGTAGAAACCATCTATGTATAGCAAGCCCTAAATTTTTGTAACATCTGAACGACTTTTTTTTTAATTCCAAATCCCTTTTGGAACAACACAAATTCTAATAATTGGTATAAAAATGTTCTAATAGGAACAAATATGATATCTAAAAAACTTGTCATTTACGCGAATCCAATGAAATAAGACAAAACAATTATTCAGCATGTGTAGAAAGCAACAAAGAAAATAATATTAAAATTAGTACACCAAACCAAACAATTTATAATAATTGTACATTTAATAACTGTTCTCCTGCTTTCAAATAAAAATAATTATTTATTATTTATTTAAATCGTTAATTTATCTTGCGAAAAAACACTCGAGCTTTTCTTTCACCGATTAATTTTCTTTTTAACTCAAAATTTTTCCTATCAGTAATTTTTCTCGAAAAACTTGTGTTGTTTCCCGTGGAGGTCGTTTTGAACATTTACTATAAGAAACATAAGAAACTCCCGTTTTCTGTAAACATTTCTAAAATAAAAATAAAAAAACTTCAATAGGCCGTAACTCAGTAACGAACCATTTTAGGACATAAATTTATATAAACTTTTTTGCTTATTTTTAGTTGCAGAAACCGTCTATGTATAGCCAGCCCTAAATTTTTGTAACACCCTGTATATATATATATATATATATATATATATATATAATTATAGGTAAGACGAATGGATAAATTAAAATAGATGAACATGAATTGAAACTGTTAAAAGTTCTTATTCTTATATTATTACGTATTATTATTTGACAGATAATGTTCGGTAGCACACATAAAGTAGCATCCCCCTTAATTTAAAAGCGCTTTTAATGTCAATCATTTTTCGACGATTTGTATAAGATAGCATTATTGAATGATGGAAGTATTTTCCGATTTCTCTCGTTTTTTAAATTTATTGTAATAAAGGTGTTTATACATGAAGAAAATTTGTAATTTTTCTGTGTTATCTTCATTGCTATGGTATAAAATATATTCGAGTGTAAAAAGTCGGTTTTATGCACCAAGAAAAGAAATATAAAACATAGAAATTTCGTAATAATATATTTTTATTTTCAGGAACAAAACGGAGAAATTATAATTTAAAAAACATTTCAAAACATATATGATTAAGAATAAATCCCAGGCTAATATTAGCTTGTGTTATTGTGTAATAAGAAATTATAACGTCAACTAAAAGAAAGTGACATCCTGATGAGTCAGAAATAAAATCAGTAGGGAAAAAATCCAGATTATACACATGTAGCTACCAAAAAGACTTATAAACATTTTAATAGTGACCAATTCCTACATTGGTATCGTTTCTTCTTCGTGGAGAGTGGGGAGCTAACTTTCACATGTATATATAAAACCATTCCAACAATTTAAGCATTACTTTTCACTATAGTAAAGCGGTGTTCCTATTATATGGGCACATAAATTTTTTTTTTCAAGAGCGGTCTCGGTTGTTTTCATAAGCATATATAAGGTCCCGTAAGTCAATTTTAATTGATATGTGTTAAGTGCTTTTAAGTGATTTTTTATTATTATTGATTGAATAATAAGTAAGTGAACGAGGAACAGTGATACTAAAAAACAATTGTTGGTGTTCCATCAGATAATTGGATACATTCTAAGTAAGTAGAAATATTAAATACTGTGCTCCCTGATAATTTGCGAAATGACAAGTGCGTACTATAGATTGTGTTGTAATAGAGGTTATAAACAAACTGTGACAGCCGTTATAATGATGTTCAGTCCACTGTATGCAATATCTTCGTTTGTAGCTATGGGCCATCTCTCTGTGTAAGATATGTTATTGAGCACACAGTAAAAGTAGATCAAGTCAGTGTGTCAGCGTTCTTCTTAGTAGAAGTGTATATTGGCCAGAGGCATACGATACTTTATCTAGTACAGGTGTTGATCATTTTATTACGATTCTTCTTTTTCAAAAACCGTATATAAAATAGTAATTTTGTTTTCAAAGATGGTATACGTTTGTAATATTTTCTTATAGATAAATACATATTTCATGAATATATTAGACGTAACCGTTTATATATTTTTAAATTTAATTTTCAAAATTGATTTTGAATTGTGGTTGTATATAAAGTTGCGAAAAGAATTTTTAATTACATTTTAATTTAATTTAGTAAAACGAGAAATGAAAAATAAAAAGCTCATTCATTTTTAGCGAAATTAAGATATAAGAATCATTGAAAATAACAAATATTTGCTCTGAGTTTAAATATACATATGTACATGAAAAGATCCATAAATTGGAAAATATTAATATTTAATTAATAAATAAATTAATATTTCCTCGTTTATTTTGATTTACAATTAAGAACTAGGATTTTTTTCAAATTTGGTTTTCATGTTAGTTTTATGCAAATTTGAAAATAACTGCTTTTTCAATACATAAAAATATGAATTGTCATCTAAATGAATAAAGTTTGAAATCCTTGTAATAAAATAAATTAAAATTTTCTATTCTTATTTCGATAATTAAGTCTCCATCTTCAGTAGATCTTTGTTGTCGGAACACATATTTCCTGATTATACTCAAGATTTAATCGAAATTGCCTGTTTAATCGTCTTTATTTCAAATATGGTTTTTTAAACTTCAATTTTAATTTTTTTCTATTTTTTTAATATATCTTCAAACAAATTAAAGGGAAAGTTTTACTTAAACTTATTTTCAAATAAAAAAAACGGTATTTATTATTTATATTTTTTTTATTATTTTATTTTTTTTTACGCTGTTAAGTTATACGAAAAAAACTAGGACACGGTAATCCTAACATTTTTTTAATGTGGATAGTTCGTATGTTTAGTTTAAAAAATGCAATATTACGGTCTTTTCACAGTTTACTTGCTATGAATTTATAAAATGATACATCGGTAGCACACACATGAAACTTATTCAGTTGGAAAATAGAACAAGATAGGCACCGTTCTAAAAGTTATTGCCCCTAATTAATGTTACATTTAATTAGACGTTAATATTTGATGTATAACTTTTGATTTTAATTTAGGTTTTATATTTATTTATAGCAAATATTAAAATTAGATATATAACATATAATATATATGTAATATACATATATAGACAGTATTAAATTTTTTTAAATAGAATTTTATTAAAAGAATTTCAAACCTTCAATACGAGAAGATACAATTATAAAAAAGACAATAGTAGAAATAATAATAGTATAATTTGTTCTGGTTTTATTATCAAAGACAATAGAAGCAGGAAAGAGAAAATCTGAAATATAGAAACAATAACAATTGAAATTAAATTAATCTTCCTACAAATGTATTTACTTTCTAAATTGCTTCTCCAAGATTATTATAAAAATATATAAGAATTTTTGTTTTAGATATGTATTTAGATATTACATTTTATACGTAATAATGATATAATATTACTTTTAAAGTATTATGGAGGCCATGTTCTAATTTATACTTCGAATAACTAAGAACTATTGAATTGATACGGTGATAATATACGGAAGAAATTATGAATGCCAGCATAGAAATACTCAAATATGTTCTACTTTCTTGTTTCAATCTTCGATACAAAAATACCATCTCTGAAATTACCAATCTTGGCTCACATATTTTTCCTCCCATCTACTTTAAAAAGAATGCGATAATTAATGATCATTATTGTAATGATTATTATATTAAAATCTGGGTTTCACGATAACAATATTGTAAGCTAATTTTACTTTACTCAAAATACCAATTGAATTGTAAGCAGGTGTTTTTTTTTAAATTTTGTTCTGACTCTACTTCTTGATGTCTGTCTTTTTTTATTCCTAGAAAGGAAGAGGGGGTAAACTCCTTAGTGGAGGGGTGTGTCCTGTTTCCGGTTTGTTTGTTGGAGAAAGCATAATTTTTTATTGTAAATAACTGTACAGCTGCGTGAGTTATATATATATATATATTGTATGTATGTGTATAACCACATGTGACGGATATAAAGGGTGAAAGTGGGCCATACATTATGTATCCTTTGGGATATTTGAAGCGTGTAGTTTTCCGGGGCTTAAAATCCGGCGTATAGAATGAATTAGAAGCCGGGTAGGTGCTGTGGACAGACTGACGATTATGTGATGCATTCGCATCCATATGCGGGCCGCTGAACTCTTTTCAGTATGTTAGTGGGTCAGGGTCCGTAAGGTGTGAAAAGGCAAGATCTTGTACGTACAATGGTGTGTGCGCTCACTTGTGTGCATCTGTGTGCTGGCCGGTTCTACCACTCCATACATATGTATATATAATACGTTGTTACTATAGTTTAGTTCATTCAACTGCTTTCATTTCTTTAATTTCAGGATTTGATAACAACCAGCGGGCGCCGTCATTGGAACACCATGAGAACAAAATTCACACAACAGTTTTCGTTATGCCTCCTTATTGTTTTAGCACTAAAAGTAAGTAACTAACATAGGAACATAATTTTTACATTATTCTTCGAAAAATATTTGAGTTTGTTTTAATAGTCTTCGTTTAATCTTCAATTCCATACTAACATATAACACAATAATCCACATAAGAAATTTATATTTTGAATGCAAAAAGTTTGAATTTACATATAATTCAAAAACTGCAATTTTTTTATTGAATAAAACTAAACTTAAAATGTAATATCAGGTAACTCATTGAAGAATATTCATTAATTATCTTTTTAACTATTTATTAGGACGTTTCAAATCTTTAAAAAACAAAAAAAGCTTTCATATGCAGGTGTAGAATTAATATTTAACCGCTTGTAACAGAATTAAATCCTTTTAACAATTTTTTTACTGAGTGCTTCGTTGAAAAGAGAAGAAAAGCTTTACAAAGCACAATAGTTGCTTATTGAATAATATTGAATTTACCTAAATTAAAATTGATTTCTTCTGTATAATATCAAAATTTATTATATTCTTTATGATTTTCCCTGTATATATAACTTACGTATATATACATAGACAAATAGCAATTTCTGTCATTTAAAATTTTGAAAGCCTCTTACCTTTCAAATGAAGCGTAGAGTGAAAGTGTTAAAATCAAACTGACCCAAATTGAATTAGAGCGAAGCAAAGCAAATAAATATGCTGCACTTTTCCGTATAAGAAAACAATATTTTTGGTAAGCACAAATAGAAATGGTCCCTTCTTCATTTATTGCAATGTAAATATCTCACAGCTTTATGAGTCAGATTATTATACTAGATCAGTTACTGTTTTCTATGTTTTAATATTTCCACGATTTCTAATTTTTAGTTTTTTCCTTCTACTTCCTAATTCCTACTATTGCCAAATCCGCCTTAATTCATTGCAAACACATTAATATGATTCTTTTTCGCTCCTGTACTCATTGCATTAATTGGTATATTATCGAACTAAACCATATGTATTTTGCTTGGATATGTACTTTTATCTACCCAATCATATCTTTGGCCACCAACTTGTAGTTAATCTGGTGATTTTATGATTTTTTATACTATGATATAAATGTATTATAACGTTATTTCACTTAATCAGAGTAATAAAATCTTGTTACTCCTAATGCTCTTTTTAAATTAAAATAGCGTTTAATGTCGCAAAAGTTGAATTAATTTAATATTTCTTGTTTTTAGTTCCATTGTTTTTAATCCAGTTTAAATAGCGACCACAAACTATATAAACATGAAGCGTGTAATTTCATATATGTACATACATATATTGGAAAGTTCGTATTTATTAGAGCAATATACTACTACGTTTTTGAATAGGCGAATCACAGAAACGATTCATTTTTCAAAAACTATTATGTGAGTCATACACATTTGCGTAACGGTAATAATACGAAGAAAATGTTAAATACTAAATTATTAAAACTGCTTATTAAGTTTATAATAAAATAAAGGTTGGGATCAAAATTACCTGCATTATATCGCTATTACAATCATCAGTCATCACGTATAATAGATACCACATTTTTGTATTCTTATTTGCAGATTTTTTTTTATAATATCATATTTTATATATAAACAGGAAATAAAACGCATAAAATATGCTGAAGAAAAGTTGTTATTTCGCTTGCTAATTAATCTAATTTCGTTTCTTTTAAATAAAAGTTTTGTAAAAAATATACATACAACAAAAAAAGGAGATAATTGCCAATTTACTGGTCAATATTAATATGTGTATACGTAACGAAAACGATAAAAAAATAAAGCGAAAAACATAGGTAAATTGCATACGTAGCACCAAAAATATCGTTTTATATTTTATGTTTAACCAAAATGCGTTCTAATACATTTGTATCAAATCTTTGTTTTAAAATATTGTATTAAAATTTTACTGTTTCATATTTTAAAATGATCTTTAAACGTCACTCTGTATGTATTGTGTTTATAATTTGTACATTTTATAGTGAATTTACTATTTAACAATGTTATTATAGGAAACTGGATGCGATCCGCCCTTGCCAGATTCCGCATCATTACCTGCCGAACATCGAACACTATATGGACCTCCATTATCGGGCCCGGGGTATGCGCCCCCGGCACTACTCCAGGGTGGCGGTGGGCAACCGGACGACCCATGGCCATTAGCGACCCCTGATATGCCCCAAATAAAACATCTTCAAGTGCAATGTGAAAAAACCCATATGCGCGTTAATATAGAGTTCGACAGGCCCTTCTACGGGATGATCTTCTCGAAAGGACATTATAGTGACTCGCATTGTGTTCACTTGCTACCTTCGAAAGGACATTTAAGTGCCACTTTCGAAATATACTTGAACAGTTGCGGCATGTCCTCGTCAGGTAACCACAACACAGCTAGCTATGGAGGACCGACGCCCAGCGGTAGTTACGTTGAGAATACAATTATTATACAGTATGATCCGTTCGTTCAAGAAGTCTGGGATCAAGCAAGGAAATTACGTTGTACTTGGTATGATTTTTATGAAAAAGCAGTTACGTTCAGACCGTTTCAAGTGGACATGTTACATGCTGTCACTGCTAATTTTCTCGGCGATAATTTACAGTGTTGGATGCAAATTCAAGTTGGTAAAGGACCATGGGCCTCAGAAGTATCTGGTATTGTAAAAATCGGTCAAACTATGACTATGGTATTGGCTATTAAAGATGATGAGAACAAATTCGATATGTTAGTACGCAACTGTGTAGCTCACGATGGCAAACGAGCACCTATTCAGCTGGTTGATAAATTTGGATGCGTAGTTAGACCGAAAATAATGAGTAAATTCCAAAAGATTAAAAATTTCGGGACTTCGGCTTCCGTCGTATCTTTTGCTTATTTTCAAGCGTTCAAATTCCCAGACTCTATGAATGTACACTTCCAGTGTGTTATACAAGTATGTAGGTATAATTGTCCAGAGCCAAAATGTGGAGGTCATGGGTTAGGTTTAGCCGAATATGGACCACCGCCGCCTTTGGGTAATGCATTAGGAAACGGCGATTTTGGTGGACACGCTGCTGGACTTACCGGAGACTATGCATCATCTCTATTAGGGGATTACGGTGTGCCTCCAGCATTCCCGGATCCAAGGCATCCAACCGGACCTGCTGGAGCTTTTTCTGAGAATAAGCCTGATGTAGTTCCTCCACCCCAAGCACAAACATCGTCGTCTTCAACTTCGAATCCGCCAAATCCGTCCTCGCCAGCGCCACAACAACCGCCACAAACAAGTAATGAAATTCACATTCCACCTCCACCATTACCTGGACACAGGAATCCTTATAGTAGCATTGACGAATTCGAAGGTAATTTAGCAACAATAGGTGGCAGCCCGAGATCGGTAGAAAATCTTCAAGCGGAATTGCAAGGTGCTCGAAGACGACGCAATGCCGAAGTATTAAATTTCGTTGTAAGCCATGTTTACAAAAGAGAAGCTCAAGAAATGACTGACGTGAACACTAGTCGTATTATTCAAGTTGTTGCCCCTGGAGATGTGAATTTTGCATTGAATTCCTCGCCGAATAATGAAACAGTTGTAATTCAGTCAACGTCATCTGATTCGGAAACGATTTGTATGTCAGTGCCAAGTTTCGTAGCAGGACTCGTTATGTTACTATTGGTTCTTATAGTAGCCAGCTTAGTGGCGGCTTTTCTTTTTGTAAGGGTTCGAGCAATTGATAGAAAGGGAGTAGCGACAACGTTTATCGGTGCTGCTAGAGGTTATGATAATTCAGAATTTGTGAAAGTGGCAAATTGACGATCTTTTATTTATAAATAAAACATTAAACTTTCCAAAGATGTTCAGGTTGAAGCAGTGATTAGTATGTGCAAGTGAAAAAGTCCCTATTGAAATCACGTCATATCTCTTGTCTCATGATCATTCTCCACATTTCATTTACATATTATTTATAATTATTAACATCACCACCCATCATTTGTCATCACTTGTACTATTAAAACAAGAGATTTAAAATCTAACCTTATTTATAAATAAGTTATTTTTTTATCATATATTCATTATTTTTAGAATCCTATACACACATCTATTCCCCCCAATGCGACGACTTAATAAAATTGTAGCACGCTAATTTTATATAAATATTTTGTACTAGTTGAAAGTGTGACTGTAAGATAATCTGTTTTATAAACATTGGTTATTTATTATGTATTATTATTATTAAAAGAGAAAAAGATTTTTGTAGAAAAAGTAATTTTTGCCACTCTGAATTTTGGAGTGCATACCAGTAGCTCCGTTGTCCTGCATTTCAAAAGGAGCATCAGCTAGTCTTGTAGTTAGGATTTTTTTGTTCAATCAGTGTAAATAATAAATGTGTACTAATCAAATAATCGAAATAAATTTAATTTTTAATATCGCAAAAGGAAAAAATTGTATAGCACTCGTGCCAGGAAAAATACATATACGTACAAAAAATTCCTACAGGTGCACGTACATCTGTCAAAAAAAGTCACCGTTGTAATGACGTACCAGCGCCAAAATGTTACGTAATTAAAATGTGAATGTAGCTAAATTCAAATTCCAAACTACTCTCGAAATTATCTTTAAAAATTAAAGCAATAAATATTTCCATCTGTTAATGTGTTTTATTTAAATATAAATTTCAATTTATTATTATTTATTGAAATTATTTACATGAAAATAACAATAGTACAGGAAAAAAATACAAAAGTAGAAGAAAAGTTAAATTTGAGTGAAATTTATTGCTAATTAACATAAGTATATTACCTCAAATATATATACTCGTATATGATGAGAAAGAACCATCGAATATAAAGAATTGAATTAAAATAACAGTTTCCTTTATCTTTTGAAACTTTATTTAATAACATTGAAGGACATTTAAAAATATTGTAATTATCACATGATTTCTTAAAAACAACAGAATTTCATTTACCTTTCCTAAAATTTCTTGAAAGAAGCTTCCCTCATGCTCGTCCTGATATCATCTTATTTTCAGGACAAAAACCTAAATAAAAATGGAGGTGAATCATATTTGTAACTAACGTTCTGTTAGTGTTAATGGTGCTATCTCTTATACTCTTAAGAGTTTCAAATGTTGTAGTATTTGATAATTCTCATATTTGAAGTCTAAATATTTACTTTCAGTTTTCTTTCTATTATTTTTGGAAACTCCTCTCTAAGGTACTTGAAGTGACACTTTCGTGATTTAACGCCATGACACTATTATATGTCGATTTTGTCTTTTAAAGCAGCACAGTGATCTAATAACCAGTGACGGTTGGTACTAAAGGGTTCAAGGGCACGTTCCCACCCAACCACCAAGATGTGCATTATTGTATTTTATTGTTTTTACGTATTTTTATAACGATGGTATCAAAGTTTCCTTCCGCACCACAGACACTAGCGCATAAACGCTTAAAACTATGTTACGGGGCACGATTTCAGATATACCTATTTCGAATATGGATCGGCCGGTTCCGCTTATCTTCGCCTTATGTTTCTATCTGTCGTTTTGGGGCACAAAATCGCTCGACTCCAATTAACGTCTTGCGTTTATTATGATTGTTTAGTTTTCGGCGCGTACTCCACGTGTTTATTATTAATGATGGAAGTTAATAGTGAGCAAAATCTTTTAAAAAACCCGCTATCATTTGAGGAAAAACTTTTAATTAAGAAGAAACAAATAAACTATTTTGTTTTATCTGCTTAATTTTTAAGAAAGAGGTTAGTGCGTGGCATAAACAAGTGATGAATGATTTAAAGCATATTGCAGAAAGGGCAAAGAAACACGAAAATTCCATTTCTCACATGAATGCATGCGTGAATTTTAGTGTTCAAGGCAAAGTGGACATGCGGGAACAGAACAACGAAGATGTGGAAAAAAATCGTCATATTTTGTGCCGGTTAATTATGTGTATAAAATTTTGCGGAGCTTTTGAATTGGCGTTACGAGGTCAATTAAAAAAATAGGAGAATGGATTTTATGTACAAAAAATAAGTAAGTTGATTTTGAGACCGCCCTCTTTCATAACTCACGAGCCGCCACTGTCTAAATTTGTAATGGTCATATGGAAGCAAAGTTCATAGACCCGATAAATTTTCACTTTTACTTAACGCATTTGCCACTCATGTTAATACGAGTAATACCATCTTATTCTATACAGTGAAAATGTTTACAAGAAGTGTCAACCTGCATTTTCTGCACTACTAGAACTAACTTAGTACCGTTGCTTATTCAGTATTTTCCTTTTTATGTGTCGTTTGAACATCAATTGCTGTTACTGATTGTGAGTAAAAACCTAATTGACGAGTGTCATCAAAGAAGCAATTGAGTTAACCTATAGTATTAGCTCAAAGTCTAAAAAATTAGAGAAAAGCAATAATTGGAAAAATATAATTCAAGTTAGTTTTCCATTTAATCATATTGTCGTTAATACAATTACTATTTATTTATATTTAAATATAAATAAACAAATATTTGTATTGCAAAGAAGAACATATGTAGACAACTTACGAAATAGGACAAATTAAAAATTGAAAATCTAGATGAAATTTATTCAGGAAATGGCAAAACAAATGTTTGTCAGTTGGACTAGTATTCAACTAGTACGACATGAGTACGACTAATGTTCAATAAATTAATAAATTCCTTGTAAATAATATGTTATATGTTTTAGTACACGTCTGTGTATGTACCTATACAGATACCTATACAAGTACATGTACATACAGAACGTGACTTTATGTAGATACACGAATGAATACGTAATAGGGATATACAAAACAGAAATATTCCTTTTGATATATGAATTTGAAAAACTTTAAAATTTTCATGTTTATATATCGCCCTATCATGGTCTACTATGTACTTACATAAATATGTATATAATCAAGTATATATATAAGTACATGTACTTATGTATAAAAATATTTTATATTTATATATTTTTCTACTTAGTATTTCAATTACAATAATTCTGTTCATTCTTATTTAATTATTAATCTATTATTATTATTATTGT
Source organism: Melolontha melolontha (assembly GCA_935421215.2). Classification (NCBI taxonomy): domain Eukaryota; kingdom Metazoa; phylum Arthropoda; class Insecta; order Coleoptera; family Scarabaeidae; genus Melolontha; species Melolontha melolontha. The sequence goes on from OW285244.1 coordinate 18,846,894, forward strand.
TATCTATATACGTAAATATTAAAGAGTTTCAAGTAATAACCAATTTCCATAGTACCGTAACTAATTTCCCAAAAATAAAAGCTTTCAGCTATTCTTTCTGTAATTTTTTATCAATTAACCAAAATTTCTTCCTTTAATTCTAGAATGTATAACCAACGAACGAGGAATATTTGTCGGGAATGTGACTTTCACATGAAAAAAAAAACTATTTTTGGTACAAAAACCCCAATATGCCAATTTTTTTATGCCTTTCAAAAAGTAGAAACTTTGAAACTTCAGAAATAAAAAAAGCACAGGCGGCGGTGATCTAGGTTTTCGAATTGTAATTCCAGTTTCAACTGCAGATATATAACTTGGTGCATTATCATACGTTGATCTTCCTCAAACTCTTTAATTCATTGGAAAAATCCAATAAGTTAGCATTAATACGGTCCTGTAATCGCTTTCCCCTTTTGCAAATAATCGATATAGATTATGTAATGCGAGTTCTAAAACACCGTAGCATTGTTTCGATTGTTCTTTTACTTTTATTGTGAGGTGATAGATCCCTGTTTCCGTCCATAGTCAATATTCAAATATTACGTTGAAATTGTCACGCGATTTTACTTTTAGTCGGACAGTAAACGCGACAGCCATCTCGCCGATAACTTTTGCAATAAATATACGTTCAGTAGAAATGTTTATATTCTCAGTTATTCCACGCACCTTCAAATCGGCGATCTTTCAACATGATATCACGGACTTTGTCATCATTTTCTCTGTAATCACTGGAAATGATGGACTTGAGCGCTTAGCATCATCCGTGCTCCCACTTCCGAATCACTTCTGAAAAGAGGCAGAATTCTCGTAATAGTTTTTTAATTTGTCTTCGGTTTTCTCAATGGTTTTTCCATGTAAGAAACAAGTGTTTTGTCAACATAGAAGAGTTCTTATTTTATACTACAATAAACTACGAACCTAGTCCAAACCTGTTAAACTTCACATTCTATAAGTAACTTTGATACAATTATCTAATGTAAAAATCGCATTGATCTTGATGATCCTAGCGCTCTCCATCGAAAAGTCATGGTACTGTCAAATGGATCTACTTATATAATAATAATAATAATAAAAATAATAGTTTGTTTATTATAAAAAACTACATACTTGTAATGTGAAATGAATAATCATGATGAACAAACAATATAGCAGTGCACCTGATATGACAACATGGTACTCTTGTGGGCAACAATAATCAAGCACATAATATATAAATTGTAGTAGTACCTCGTAATATTTCATATAGCCATTAGACAGACAAACACTTTTTTAACTTAAAAACTATTTTTGATATTCAGTCAACAGTATCAGTGCATCTCAAATGCCTCCATATGCAGCGCCAGATTTAGGTATAAGCTATTTAGGGCCCCCAGTTTCTTGGGAGCCCCCTACATTGTGTCTTTTAAAATGGTTTTGTTTCTTTTTACCAGTGTTTGCATTATTAAATTTGTTATGAATAAAAATAATTTTGAGTTAAAGATTTTTTTATTTCACAATCTTAATTGTATTGCAGTTTAACCCTCTAGGTATCTTAAAATGATATTTGTCACCGACATAGAAAATCTTATGAAGGACGCATGACTCAACTAGCTTAGAACCTCATCAAGTCTAAATCCAGCACTGTCCATATGTCAGTTGCATCAAGATTGCAAAGTACTGGAATAACACAATGAATGAATGTGTATGTATATAAATTAGTGACATCTAATAAACAATTATTATATATTGCTGTTTTTAACCGATATTTCATCTTATTTCTATGCGAAATATAAAATTCTTTTGGTAAGTAACTGTTTTAATTAAATTACACAGGCCTACAAAAAATTTTTTTTTTTGGTGTTTGTTTGAATTGTCGATAAAGTAGGTAATGTACAGTATATTGACATACGTCATTTTAACTCATCAGCTCTAGTTTACCTACTACCCTCATTGTGAATTGTTGTCGGTCTTGTTATGGTCTTGTTCGTAACTAGTCATTATTACAATATCATCGATAAAGTTTGCGTTACTATTTCATTATGGCTAGTACGTCCAGACGTTGTGTTAACGATCCTGATATATTTTGTTATGTTTGTGGTGAATACATACTGAAAAATCAGCGTAAATCGATTACAAACACAGTGCGTCGTTTGTATTTTGCTTACTTAGGTATTGAAATTCTACACCAAGATAAAGTGTGGGTGCCTCATAGTGTTTGAAAAATATGCGTTGAACATTGCGACAATGGGAGAGAGGGAAACGTAAGTCTTTGAAGTTTGGAGTGCCTAGGATATGGCGAGAACAAAAAAATAATTATGACGACTGTTACTTTTGTGTGATTAATATAGTGGGCATCAACAAAAACAATCGCCATAAATGGAAATACCCCAATATTTCTTCAGTACAAAGACCTGTTTCTCATTCAGAAAATGTTCCAATACCAACTTTTCACCAGGTAGTGCAGCAATCTCAGGAGGATGAAGCTGAAATACCTATTTCTTCCCAAGTAGATGATGACTTTCAATACTGCGGAATAACATCAGATCCTAAGCCATTTTCGCAGAATGAGCTTAGTGACCTCATCAGAGACTTAGATCTTTCGAAGGAACGTGCTGAGTTACTAGCGTCAAGATTAAAAGAAAAAAATTGTCTTTCCTCAGATGTTCGAGTGTCTACATATCGCACGAGAGAGGGAAAGTTATTGAAGTTTTTTTCATCTGATGAAAATTTTGTGTATTGCTGTAATGTGAGTGGTTTGCTGGCTTTCATGGGTTTAACGATCTATCAGCCCAATGAATGGCGTCTCTTTATTGACAGTAGTAAACGAAGTCTAAAAGCAGTTCTTCTACATAATGGAAATAAATATGCTCCCATTCCAATTGCTCACTCAACATGTGTAAAAGAAGAATATGAGGTAATTTCAAATCTTTTACAAAAAATAAAATATATTGAACATAACTGGGTGATCTGCGTCGACTTGAAGATGGTTAATTTTTTATTGGGTCAACAGAGTGGTTATACTAAATACCCATGTTTTATTTGTCTCTGGGACAGTCGAGCTAAATCACGTCATTGGACTGCAAAAAATTGGCCTGTGAGAGATGCTCTTGTTGTTGGGGAAAGAAATGTTATAAATGAACCCTTAGGTTCAAGAGAAAAAAATCATTCTTCCGCCATTGCATATAAAATTAGGGCTAATGAAGCAATTTGTTACGGCTCTCGATAAAAATGGTCAATGTTTCCAGTTTATTTCTCACAAATTTCCTGGTTTAAGTACTGAAAAACTAAAAGCAGGTATCTTTGATGGACCTCAAATACATAAATTGATGAAAGACACAACTAATTTTGAGACTTGTATGAATGATGTGGAGAGGCTTGCCTGGCAATCTTTTGTAGCAGTTGCACAAAATTTCCTCGGAAATCATAAGGCTGACAACTATGTAGAACTAGTAGAGGAAATGCTGGTGCGATTCAAAGATTTAGGCTGTAATATGAGTATAAAATTACACTATCTCAATAGTCATCTACATAATTTCCAACACAATTTAGGAGATCTAAGCGAAGAACAAGGGGAACGTTTCCACCAAGACCTAAAAACAATGGAGAATAGATACCAAGGAAGGTAGGACAGTCATATGATGGCTGACTATTGCTGGGGAATCATGCGAGATTGCCCGAGTCAGTTTCATTCTAGAAAATCACTCAAAAGACAATTTGTTGATGTTTAATGTCAATAAAATATATATTTTTTCGTGAATTGTTTTTTTTTCTCGGTAACTAGAGCTGACAGAAGAAAACGGGTAACATTTTTGATATCGCCATGTAAGACATACATACTTAAAATCGGGTCTAAAATCTCCAGCACCAAAATGGTTGTAGGCCAGTGTTATCTTTCAGTGACTTATCTCGATAGATTCTCGAGAATACGTAAACTATTTGAAGTAATCGTTGAGTTTTGTTGGTTTTCTTTAGAATAGTTTCGTTTATTCTTCTGAAAGTCCAATAAACACATTCCTATCTTGGGTTTTCAATATATAAAACTCTGACCCATTTAATAGAACTGCGAAGACCAACTTTTTTATTTCTTGTTTTTAGTAATATCAGTAATCAATCTTAGTTCATTACACGCCAACATTTTGTATAAATTGGGAATACTTTTTTAGTTCTGTAGTTATTGGTAATAGATATGCATATTGGTTCACTATTTGGAACTTTTTAGCTCGTTTTATCTCTGATCTATTCTTTCGTGTTCTTTTAATAATTTCAATTCAATAGTCTAGTCATAATCCATAATCATTTCTTTCTTTTTCTAATAGTTTTAGTAATAGTGTTCCCATTAAATCTGCTGATTTCGAAAGTAACACAGTGTCGTCAATATATCTTTAAAATATTTAATTAAAGTACTCTTTTAATTCATTACCTTCTTGTGATCTATGAGATTTTTTTATAAAGATACTTTATAGAATCCTAAATTAATATGCAATTAAAAGATAAAAATTTAAGATTTTTGTGGAGAAAATGAATTTATATAACTAATATTTCAACATAAAATTTTTGTTCATAATAAATAAATGTTACTTCTATGCAACCTTATCTCTAAAGTTGTTTTTAATCTTTATATAAACATGTGATGTTTATATTACGTGGCACACCTATAATTCAGTAAAGGTCTATGTATATAGACCCCAGGGTATTGCAGATTACGTGATTCCCCTGTACATAAAGGTAATCTAGCAAATATGTATACACGTATATCCGTATATGTACGTATGTGTACATATATTGTGTATATATCTGGTTTGTGTTTGGAGGTAAGTCTGGGGGATTTTCTGAAACGCTAACCTGCATAGACTGTATACTCATTATGTTGTCCGTATCAACAATATCATATTCTAATGACACAGATCGCCTATTCGTTTGACACCGTCGTTGCTATGACAACGGTGTGAAGAGCGTCACCACTGTTCCGAGTCATGGGGCTTCCTATATCCTTGTTTACAAAATAACGAACCCTCAGTGCCTACTACAGGTGCCTTCTATTAAAATATTGTGGACAAAATTTCATGTTATGCTGTATATCCATATGTACGTAAGCTCATTTATAAAATATATTATACCTCTTATTAAACAATATCAAATATCAAAAATAATTGGATAGCGCCTGGATGCATATACACTACAGAGCACGTTCAAATTTTCTTCGTGTTGACAGACAAATATTGATAATAATTTGAAGTAATTTAAATTAAATTTATGAGCCAGTGGCGTGTATACCGTGGAAGCTAGGGAATTACATGAACCAAGTAGAATACAACGTATAAATAAAAAAGTTTAATTGAACTTTAATATTATGTATTAAATTATTACCTAATATTATTGATTAAAATGAACAACTTAGTACGCTAGATATCTACAGCTTATGGCTTTATAGGTAGTTTCTTAAACATCGCGTTTGAATAGGTGTGGCTAGGAATATTAGCAAATAAAAGAAATACCTTTTATTAGTTTTATTATGGAATAATGCACATGAAATTTGTTAGATACTGAGTTATAATATTTATAGACAATACAAATATTGTGTTAATGCAAAAAGCTTTCATTTTTATGAATTATTTCGATTGAAAATCGAATTAAAATAGTTCATTGTGTATGTAGATTATACTATATCTAAGGATGGAGATCGGACGTTCGGAAGTTTCGGAACCAAATTCGTGCGGAAATGTGTCTGCTTGGCAAAAATAATCAAATATTGGTATCTTTACACAAAATATCCCTGTTTTTATGCTTTTGGGACAGCAGAGCTAATATCAACACTGGTTTAGGAAAAATTGACCCCTAAAAATGTTATGGTTCCAGGAAAAGAAAACGAAATCAACGAACTTTTGGTTGCGAAAGAGAAAATCATATTTCCACTTTTGCATATCAAGTTGGGAGTTATGAAATAATTTGTGAAGGAATCGAGATGAGCTTTGGGTACTTAATACGTAAATTTTCTGTAATTAGTACAGAAAAACTGAAAGAAGGCATATTAGATGGCCTTCAGATAACACAGCATATGAAAGATCCACAATTTACCCCTGCAATGAACTAGATTGATTCTAATCCTTGGCACTCTTTTGTTAAAGTAGTACAAAATTTCCTTGGCAATCATACAGCAGAGAATTGCAAAGAATTAATGGAGAATATGCTTTCTAAATTTAATATTCTTGGTTGTAGCACGAGCATATAACTTCACTACCTCGACAACTAGTTAGATCGGTTCCCACGAAATCTAAGTAATTACAGGGATCATCAAGAGAAAAGATTTCATCAGAACAGACGATGGTAGAACGATATCAAGGAGATGGGATACAATTAAATACCTTATACTTATAACTTGAACTGTATATGAGTTAAAGAAAGAAAGAAAATTTTTTTCCAAAAGAGGTCAATATGGTGTAAGTCAAAAACTGAGTCTGATCGACAAAATCTGACAGTTGTTTTGGATTCTACACCTAAATATTACCTAGAAACAGTTAAGAAATGTCAGGCACCAAAATCTGTGTTGAGCTGTGTTGTTTATGAAAATTTCTAAAATGAAATTTTATTATAGGATCGTGGAATCCAATGGAATCTAAGCAGGTAGAAGAATGGAAGGAAAACATAATATGAAGAAAGAGAGTTATCGCAGTAAAATGGTTAATTATTATTTACTACCTTCGCTGAAGTAGGATGTGAATCCATGTTTAGTCATCTGCAGAACAGTGTTCCAGGAAAAGAACTATGAGAAAAATAATTTTTGAATCGTAAAAGGGCTTGAGCAAATACTTTGCCACAAAAGAAATTAGTTTGGACTCACGTAAAACAAAAGGACGTTGATAAAAAATGTTCATTTACTGAATATTTTCCATTAGAGGTCTTATTTTAACTGACGCTGCACAGCTAATAAAGATATGATACCTAAAAAACAATTGTTTTGAAAAGAGGCAAGTTAATTGTTTGTTCGTCCATTTCCTTGCTTTGGGAATCTAAAAACTGAAGACGTCGTTACTATAGAGGAACGCTGATTTCCTTTATGGCTTATTTCAAATAAGAATAGACCGTTAGGAATGATAGTGTCTAAAATAAAAGCTTGTGATTGCTTAAAAGGGAGGGCGAATTTACGCAGGCAATTTTCTTTTACTGTCAATAACTGTTAATATGGATTACAACTACCGATTTGCGTGTTCTATTAGTTGCTTATTATGCTATTTATTATTAATATTCATTAAAAATAGTTAATTGTAGAGCTCATAAAATGAAGTACCTACTCATTTTCTGTAGGAACTATATTTGACAGTATCAAAGAAATGTAAATATCTGGAGTTTTATATTCTCCTTTAAGAAAACGAAGTTACCAAGATACTTACAATAAGTACAATTAGAAGCACCGTGCATTCATTTTTCTTAAAAAATGAGTTACCAATTTGTACAAAAATATGTGAGGTAATTTATATATTTTTAAAGTTATAATATGTTAATAATAAAGTTATATATATAAACTATATATGAGTATTTTATTTCTAGGTTATTCGAGTGGATGCCAGTTTACCTCCTATAAAACCAACATCACTTTGGAAAATCCTAAAGAAACTAGGATTCAAGTGGAAAAAAACACATACGAAACAACATATTAATTGAACGAAACGATATTATCTTATGGAGAAATGTTTGAGAATGTTTTGTGCAGAAGGCAGAAAAATCTATTTAGACGAAACATGGATAAATTGCAGGTCACACAAAAGCAAAAATATGGAAAGATACAGCGGTGCTTACATCAAGGAAAGCATATTTCTACTGGTTTAAAAGATTCTGGCAAAAGGAAGCTACTAATTGTACTTCAAATTTGCAGGGAAACTAGTTTTATGAATAGTGAATAGTGGTTTGTTATTTCAATCTAAGAAAATAGAAGATTATCACGAAGATATGAATAGTAAAGGATTGCATGGATATAAAATATATTATCTTCTCTTGACTCCAGATGCGTTATAGTATCTAATAGATAATTCTACTAAAAAAGAAAAGTCACCTACATAATTATAATATATGTTACTGTCACTATTAAACCTTTAAATATAATGGTTTTACGTTTTACATCTTCTCTGTGCACGATTACCACCTGAGTACCAACATATCTGCTGTAGTGGTTATTAAGAACAACCCATAATCACTCTAATAGATAAAAAAGAAATTATTAACATGCTTATCGTAAAAAAATAGAGAGCATTTCTTACTGTTAATTTATCAGTTATATATACTTTTTATGAATTTTTACAACAGTTTTGTTTGCTAGTACAATTAAAGTAAGGTAGATATTTTCTTTGCGGTATTTTAACACATTCTTTACATTGCCATTGTATTTACGCATAAATTTGTTGCAGATGTAGTGTAGACCTTCAAATAATAAATAACAAGTTATATAATATTGATTGAAGTATTTTATACCCGTCTAATACCTTGCAATGGTATATATTTACCGCTTCTTGCTTGAATAAAATTATTAAAGAGTGTCTAAGCTTTCTTAATAATAAATATGTTCATAAACAAGCGTAAAAGTCAAAAAATAATCTTTTTTTAGATGTATATAAGCTCAAGATATGACAGCAAAGATATGTTTCACTTGTTTAAAATTACATGTCTATCCTGTGTAAATTACACTCAGATTGCAGCGCCATTCTTCAGGTTCATTCTTATTTGGAATGAGATATAGTGTAGTTCTATGATTAATTTTAGCCTTTTTCCAGAATCTTTCATAGTAGATATATATAAATTATTATATGTTATTTTATGTATATATATATATATATATATATATATATATATACATATATAGGTATATATATATAAAACAGAAAAAACAATTTTCCTGAGTAAGTAAGTCCTGAGTGTTTTAAATAAATAATCATTTCCGAAAGCTTGACAGTTAAGATTAAGAAACCAAGCAGAACCACAATTCTCAAGAGAAAAGGTGGTCGCGGCAGTACAGTATAGGCTTTATTTACGTGCCTGCTAAATCCCGTCGACGTCCCTAAAATATGTATAATGGCACGAAATGGTCAAATGATGAAATATAAAATGCAGATTAAAAATAAATCGATATACATGTTATACAAGTCTCACTCAAAAAAAAAAAAGAAAGAAAGACACAATCATTTAGTTATCATTTATTGCAATTTATAGTAAAAGCTACCAATTTATTTTCGTTATAATATAACAAGAAAAAATGAACAGTGGACGTTTCTCTCCAGATTCACCTAATTGCCGTAATATTTCTTTTATTGTATTTTATTATTCTTTTGATGAATTATTAACTAAACATACATTTTGTACAGCTGTTGTTAATTAATTTGTTATTATTACCGCAGTAAACAAAACAATTATATTGACAAGGGCAAAATTGATTGATAAGAGTACTGAAGCAGCAGCTTTAATCGCATGACCGGATTGGTTGGCACGCCTGAATTCGTCCGACGGTAGTGTTTTTAAAGTACCGCCCGCTAAGCTATCACGTACCTTTTTCATGAAATGATTACACATTATCTTCAAAAGAAAATATATAAAAAAGCCTAACAAAAACTTGGATTTAATAAATTAACATAAATCAAGTTTTTCTACCAAAAGGATATTTTATAATTAATATCTTTAGAACTGATATTTTGTTTTAATTAATGTTGTTTCAACGTAAGCTAAACACTTATTTGTTTCATTTATAAACTGGGCGATTGATACAATATTATAGTGATATTCTTCTAATGCTACATTAAAAATTATTTAAGAGATTAAATTAAGAGATGCCTTTTCAATATTTCTTTAATTAGATTGTGCTGCTTTTTTGTGAGAAACATTAATTAAGACTAATTTTAGTAATTTATTTAATGGCTATAATTTTTATAAAATATAAATTATTCTATAATTAGCGACACCTATTTAAATATCATTTATGTAAAATTTCTTTGATGTATAATTTAATTTAGTTAATTTTATATAATTTTAAAAACCTAATAATTTAGAATGAATTCATTTATTTATTCTCTAGTATATACTCAAAAAAGTTCTATTTCATAATTAATTCGATATTCATTCCATGAAAAATTATATTCGTTTTTTTTAAACAAACATAAAATAAGTAAGTCTTAGAAGACTTCGTAATTATAATGAAATACAATTACTACAATAATATAATTAGGTAATATAACTCATATCGCAGTTAGCTATACAATGTTTATATTCAAAATTTCTGAATTCTGTTACTTTAGAGTTGGGAATCGTGCTTATACAAGTGAATAAATATTTGCTAATAATGATGAACATATTTACTAAATTTGAAATATCCAATAACACAGGTGTTTGCGTGTTTTTGCGTAGAAATCATTTAAAAACACGAAGTATATTTCAGATTGAAACTTGTGGTATAGATGCAATGTGATCATCACTTTATTGCCAGCATAAGTACAGAATGAGAAAACATTCATGGTATACGAAGATAAGATGTGAGACTAGCTGATAGGGGACTAGTGCCATTTTTCGGAAAAACTTGCTATTTTACTCTAATTCTGCCAACTATTTTATCTGAAACAGACAGAAACAAGGAAAATCACTAACATTAGGTCATGGATTACGGTTAGCGATTTTTCTTGTTTCTGTCTGTTCCTTACTTTATAGTTACAGGTCAAATTTGGTTAATTTCTGACATTTAATTTGAAACTTACAGTATGAATAAAGTGTCTAAATGGAAAATCCCAAAAGGCATAAATTCGCAACCCGTGTTGGAATTAAATATTTATCTTTTAGAAGACTAAAACACATCTGAAATTTTAGCTGGCATGTACTAAACTTAATAGTGTGTCTTCGAAATCAACATTTTGTCCCTGGGTTGAGCATTTTAAACGTGGTGATATGAGCGTCGAATATGATGTCCATGAAAACATAAATAAAGTTAATGATATTGTTTTGAATGACACCAGAATTGACGTAAAGAAGACAGCTAGTGAGCATCGTGAGCATATCGACTGAACGCCTACATTGTAGAAGTGGGCGTGTTCGAGTTGTCAAGCAAGTGTCGCAAATATCGAATTGTGAGCAAAAACGTAAAACAATGCGAACGTCAAGCGATAATTTGAAACTGTTTGGCATGAACCAAGGTAATGTTAGTACAAGAATAATATTATTACTAACAGAAACTTTTACATATCTAATCCAATAGGTTATGCTACTTTCATTAGAACAACCTGTGGAAATATTCAATTTTTACCAGACACGAAATATAAAACTATTTTTGGAGGTGTATGAGTATGTGCAGATTTTAAGGTTATTCCAATTAATATATGCAAACAATAAGCTTGCTCATAAGACTTCTATTTTTACATTTTTGAGATAGTCGATGTAGACAAAGTTATTTTATGAAGTGAAAATGGCTACAACGAAAGACGAATAGATAATATACCTCATCGACCTTTAATAGAAACAAACAAGATTTTACTACTTGAATATGTTGGAGTTTATGGATAAAGTTTAAATTTAATATAATGAGCGAGATGCAAACAAAATTCAAAGAAACAAAACATGCTTGATTCAAACTCTAACCAATACTATCGGAGGAGTTTACTAAAAACGAGTTTTCTCATTTCATCTTATACACACATCAACATAATCTAAGGATATAACTTATTTGCTTTAAAAAAATAATTTAGTGCATCTTTTTACCCATTTTTGTCTTGAAAGTTAAATGTAAAATAAGCTATGAGTGAAATTAACTTAAATTAATATTTAACAAAATTTTAATAATAATTTATTAATTAGAAATTAGAAATTCTACAAAATGGTACTAAACAACAATTCAAAATTAATCTTATATTGAATTAAAATTGAATTAAAAAATTTGAAGATTAAGGAATTAATAAAGAGTGGGACCTCCTCTGGAGTTTAAAACCGCCCTACATCTTCTTGGCATAGACAGAATAAGATTGTCCAAGTCTTCTTGTGGAAGAAGATTCCACTGTTGTGAAAGAAGTTCTTGCAGTTGCCGTCGATTTTGTATAGCGTCCATATGTGTCAGGCATCTTCTCTGAAGCATATCCCATGCATGCTCAATGGGATTGAGGTCTGGGGATTGAGCTGGCCATGGCAAAACCTCAATTCTTGCTTCATTGAGCCAATCGGTAACAACTCTTGCCACATGTGGTCGTGCATTGTCATGCATAAGGGTTAAATTTCGGCCCAACGCTTCTGCAAATAGCTGAACAACAGGTTCAAGAATATTCTGGATATATTGCTCAGCATTTAAGAATTGATCTAGAAAAACGAGAACAGTTTTCCTACCCAGCATAATTCCCGCCCATATCATTACAGTACCACCTCGGTAGCTGTGCACTTCTTGGGCATGCTGTAGCCTTGCTGCATTACCAGGCTGACGCCAGACTCTTAATCTGCGAGTATCTGGTCTTAATCCGAATCGCGACTCGTCAGAAAAAAGTATAGTCGACCATTGTTCTCGAGTCCAGTTTAAGTGTTCTCGAGTCCAGTTTACTCGATGTCCTCGATTTCCCCTGGTTAATGGTGGAACCCTAAGGGGGCGTCTGGACTGAAGATTGACTTCTCTTAAACGACGCCTGATGGTTTGGCTGTGGACTGTCACGTTATGCACTGCCTGGAGACGCGATTTTAACTCAGTAGCAGTTAGTGAACTCTGTCGGCGAGCCTGAAGAGTGATGTACCGGTCCTGAATAGCAGTGGTGGCGCGGCTTCTTCCAAGATGTTGTTCCCTGGGATTACCTGTATCTCTGTAACGTCGTCATAGTCGGCTAATTACGCTCTGTGTTGTGCCTAGCCGCTCCGCTACGTCAACTTGTCTTACTCCAACTTCCAGCATTCCAACTGCCCTATTCATTTCGTCAGGATGCAAATGACGACGTCTATTTTGTTCATTCATGTTTGCTTTTAACGCAATTTATGCTTACACTTATCAATGGGTACTAATTTTTGTGAAACAACGCAGAAATGGTGGGAGAAGTAACACACTAAAGTTAAAATTCAAAATATTTTAAGATTTATCATTAACTGTACTTGTTTAATGGATACTTTTGACAGATAGTTGTTTATAAGTTACCTAGCAACCAAACTAAACAACAAAAGACAATATTAACGGAAGTAAAATCAAGCAAATAAAATAAAAATTGATATCCTTAGATTATGTTGATGTGTGTATTTACAAAACTGGCAGTATTTTCTACATAAATTTCGTAAATTCGATTTCCTTGTGAATATTTGTCTTTAATAAATAGAAAATTGTGATTTTGTATCTGCGAATGTATTACTTAAATGAAAATTTGTCCGTAGAAAACAAGTATTAAAAGAAAGATAAGAATATTATACCTTTACCAAATACAATCAACTTTATTTTTCTTGAATGCGCAATCTCATTTTTATTTGAACAATTTTTTTGCGAATGGCTCTAGGGAGAAATGATATGATACTAAGAGAATATAAAGCAGCGGAATCAAAAAAGGGCACAGCAGAAATTGTCATTAAGAGCGTCAACATTCATACAAAGTCTGGCTTGTAGCAGATATTACTTAAAATCCAATCAGAATTGCAATTAAAGCACGAGAAAAGTGGGGTTATACGCCGGTGCGATATGGCATCGAGACGCTTTTCATATCAGTGTCGGCCAGCGCCGCATTCGGGCTATACGTGTCACAATGCGGAACGTGTTCTTCTTGTCTGTTATCATCAGCATTGTATACGCACATCTCAACGTTTTTATAACCCAAGACGAAGTTATGAAATTACTTGGTAAGCGACAGCACAAAAACACATAAATGTCATTCGTTCTCTGTTTCCTGTCATATAAAGACGGGAATTGTATGTTTTTCGCATTTTAAATCCACAAACTTTGATTCACTTCTGAATGAAGACCACCGACCGAAAAAAGTCATGGTGTGGCAACCTGTTGTTTGAATACGCAGGCATGCTTGTTTGTTTTTGCTTTCAAAATTGCTATTATTATTTGCCTTATGGGCAATAGCAATATCTACTTATTTACATATATGATTCTATGTACTGTATATATATACAAAATATAAAAATCTAATTACAAGATCAATGTGTATCAAATCTGAAAAAAAAAATTGTTAATGTAAAATTTATGTTAAAAGAATTCAAAAATTATTATTTTTGTGCAATATAATCTTAATATACAATGGTAATAATAAGAATCAAGAAACATGACGATCTATTACATTATGTATATTTATTTACATTGATATAATATAAAAAAAATCTACATATTTTTCATTGCAATAAAATTAAATTTTTTTTTTAATGCAAAAAGTAAAATTATGATGAGCTTCTTTGTGTATTTCTATAAATAATAAGTATTAAATAGGAAAACTCCCATGTTCCTAATTTATGTTATTTCGAATATTTCCAAAATTTCATTAAATTTTTATTATATGAATTATTCTGAAATGAAAAAGTAATTACTAAAAAATTAATTATTATTATTATCACAGACAAAATAAGAAATATATTACAGTTTATATTATTAAATATTTCCAATACCAAAATTTATTCTAAGTAATCTTAGGTAACAATATATTTATTTATATTGTTTTATTTTCTATCAACTTCATATATCCAATATTTTGTTATTCTCAATTGTTTTGCCATATTTTATAATAATATTATTTAACAGACAGCAGGTGTCTAAATTAACTTTTAGTTGAATTATTGATATTAACCTGTCATTTTTTAATGTTTATAAGAATAGAGAAGTTTTATTTTCGGTATAAATCATTTTATTTTATTTCATTACTTATTTTTTTATTAACTGATTTAGTATTATTATTCTTTTGTAGCATCCTAGAAATATATATAGTTGGCAAAATAATACGTGATCTTTATGTTAGACTGACTAATATAATTAAGTATAAGAAATTGGGGATAAATTATATCAGATATATTGAAGTGATATTTATTTCTTCACAATAATTTCAAAAAATAATTAATGTATTTGTTTATTTCGAATGCATTAATATAGGGGATGGTCCATTTAAAATCTATAAATCAATATTATATTAATATTAGTTAACAAGTAAATATTATATTACTGTGGACAAAAAGGTAATGATACCGATTAAATAAAACACAGAAAATATTTTATTCATTCAAAT
The DNA here is from genome assembly GCA_935421215.2 of Melolontha melolontha. Lineage (NCBI taxonomy): Eukaryota > Metazoa > Arthropoda > Insecta > Coleoptera > Scarabaeidae > Melolontha > Melolontha melolontha. Next base: position 18,862,100 of record OW285244.1, read on the forward strand.
TTATTGTGTCTCCTTAAAAGTAATCCTCTCCCACTTATTTCGGTTTTTCCATGGTCTTCGAAACATTTATTATACCCAGCATCCGGTTTAGCCTCCAAAGCGTCCATCGAATTTTTCTTGACCCAAAGCGATGTCCACGAAGTTGTAATTTTAATCGAATATGAAAAACTAACGAATAATGACGGCAGTATGTGATGATGCATTATCATGATGCAAAAACTATGAATTATTTCGCCATAATTGTAATTTTTTACGAATTGACTCATGTAAACGACTAAATAGTATTCCTTGTTGACTGTTTGGCCAGTTGGAAGGTATTCTTTGTGGACCACGCCACTGTAGTCGAAGAAAACAGTCAATATGACCTTTATTTTTGACATGCTTTTTTTTTGGTTTTGGTTCACCTGCAGCACGATATTCACTCGATTTTTGAGGTGTGTCCGGGTCATACGCATAGATCCAAGTCTCATCGCCATTAATTATGCATTTTGGATCATCATAAGTCATAGAAACCATCTCTTCAGCCACTTCAACACGACGTTGTTTTTCAAACAAATTCAATTATTTTGAAACAAGACGAACGACACACAAGTCAAATTCAAATCGTCCTTTAAAATTGTTTATATTGATCCTATTGACATACCAATAATGTCTACGAGGTCTCTCTGAGTCAATCGACGATTGGACAGTACAAGCTCCTTGATTTTGTTGATGTTTTCATCAGTGGTTGAGGTTGATGGCCTTTCTAAACGAACTTCGTCTTCGACTACTTCACGACCCTCACTAAATAATTTGTACTACTTGAAAATTTGTCATCTTGATAAACACTGATCGCCGTAACATTTTTTTAATATTTTTAATGTGTCCGTACAAGAAATTTTGTCAGGTCATGAGATTTCTATAAGCTGTTCACAACAGTCCTACCAACCTACAAAATAAATATACACATCGACATTCACAGCGCGCGTATTTTTTTAAAATACAGTTTCATTACTTTTTGTCCACAGATGGTAGACGAGTCTGAGGAAAAGTAAGTAAGTAACACTTGGCAGTAAAATGTAGAATATTTGTTTTTGTTACAATAATGCATATCATAAATTTTTGAATAAACTTTTGACTTACAATGAAACTACTTTACTTCCAACTTGGTTTCTTGTTATATGTGTACTCTTCACAATGTTAAGTAGTAGTACATATTTTTATAATCTTCGTATAAATTCCTTTTAGAAAAAATAAATTCTATTATGTCCTACAAACATTTTAAAATAATTATTTGTTGTTATTCTTTAAAAGTCTATCCAAAATCTTAATGGATATAACTGGGTAGAATATATACGCAAAGTCTTATTGATCGTTTAACTTGAATTTCAATAATATCCACATTTGAAATAAAATCTTTAATGCTTAAATTTATTTTTATTATATACTCCCTATTAAGTCATTATTGTATTTGCCATATCTGCTGGTTCGTCAATATTTACATAGCATATAATTTCCACTGATGAATATTTATTAATTGACGCGAATACATTTCAATGTTAATCAGTTAGTTATTTTATGTAATAAGTGTGTATTTAGAACATTCTGCCAACAATAACTTCACTTGCTATTTCTAAAATTATCATGTATGATTTTTGGTATATTATTTCATAAATTAAATAAATAAGCATATTTAATTATATTAGTAAAAGATAACACACATGAAAAAAAAATTGTTAGGTTCCAAATAGTGGAAAAACCTGGAAAAATATGAAATATCACAAATTTTATATAACTTCTATGTGAATCAGAAATACAACAATCCACAAAATTAATTTATTGATTATACTGAAACAAAAGACAGCAATTTATTAAATTTTATGTAATAAATGTCACAAAATTTATATAGAATATATAAATCATGTTATCGAAATTAATTAAAAAATATTTACTTTATAAATCGAGAGATTTTTTAGTTACGGTGATACCGAATATATGCATAATAAACATTTTATTAAAATGAGTTCTGATAAATTATTTTATAAATGCATTTTTTATTAAGTAAATAAGCTTATTAATTTTCTTTCTTACACGTTTAATACTTTAATTATGGTGTACACATGGCCAATTAGAATATGATTTGTTTAAGTTTAACAGATGATGACGAAAAGATTATATTTGCGGGCGACCAATTTCCGCCAATTATTAGGACAATAAGTAAATATTTTATTGGTTTCCAGTCATTTAAAGAACCCGAAAAAAATCGGACGCTAATTATGATTAATTCGCTAAAAACCTTAAAATAATACTGAAACAAAAGATTAGAATGTAAAATTTTATATAATGAGAGTGACAAAATTTACATAGGATATACGAGGTGCTACTCAGAAATGAATGAATGTAAAAAAAAGTAATAAGTTGCCCTTACAATTTTTTCACTTCCATCCCCTTCAAAGTACTCTCTTTCAGCATGAATATACCGATCCCAGCGACTTGTCCACGACTGGAAGCAGTGCTGGAAGTCTTCAATACTGCCTGCGATTCGGTGTAGATCTCCTCAATCATCTCAAAACGGCGCCCTTTAAGCTTCATTTTCAACTTCGGAAACAGGAAGAAGTCACAAGAGACAAGATCTGGCAATAGAGAGGGTAGGGCAGTACTGCTGGCTTCAATGAGGCTAGAAACCGACGTACAACAAGTGACTTGTGGGTTGGTGCATAGTCGTGGTGTAGAATCCACGAATTATTGCTCTACTTGGCCGCTTGCGTCGTACGACAAGCCGACAATGCTACAAATGTTATGGATTGTTCTTCTTCGGTCTTGTTTTTGAAACAATTTGTGGCATATTATCCGTCGACGAACGATCGAAACGCTCATTATCATCAACCGATATACGTCCATTTTTAAAACGATTATACCACTCATAAGTTTGCATCTGGCCTAAAGCATCTTCACCAAACGTTTGTTTAAGCATTTTAAGAGTTTCCGCTGCCATTTTACCAAGTTTGAAGCAGAATTTGATGCACGTTCTTTGGTCTTACATCAGACATTGTACCTAGGGTCGCAGAATAACTCAAACACAACTCAACAAGCATAAACACCAAAACTGTTTGTCACCACCTAGCAAAGTACCGTTTGACAGACTGATTTAGTATAGACGTACCTCACACCATCTAGCGTTATAGAGCTGTACTACCATCCTTTGCCTGCCACATTCACGGGAATTTCTGGGGGGCACCTCGTAAACATGAAATATTTGTTTTATAAATCGAGCACAATTTTAATGTTGTACATTATGATATATGTATATATATATATATATATATATATATATATATATATATATGTATATATATAAATATATATATATGTATATATATATATATATATATATAGCCTGTCCTTGAAATAAAGAGACAACATACAATAAATGGAAAGATGTAATTATGTAGAATATAAATCCCAAATATTATGACTCGACTACAATATGAACCCCGAAAATGAAAACACCCCGAAAATTGTATAAGATATAATCTCTGATACTTTTTATAATCGGACAGTGGCGTGACAAAAATTTTTTAAATATCTTTGTCATTTTTTTCTCGCTTATGAGAGGGAATTTCTGCAAAATATTTTGGGTTTATATTTTCTATAATTACATCTTTCCATTTTTCATACGTTGTCTTTCTATTTATCTTTGATCTGTTATCTTTTTATTTTAAGGACGCCTGTATATATATATATATATATATATAATATTTTCGTGACCTTGGTATGATAAGGTAAACTTAATAAGTCGGCGATTAAAGGTCTGGTTCATTACTTCAAAGTATATATATTTAAAACAACCCTACATGTTTCAGCAATGATGCCTTTCTCAAGGGAATAAGACCTTTAATCGCCGACTTATTAAGTTTACCTTATATATATATATATATATATATATATATATATATGGTAAATTCAATTTGTTGGCGATTTAAGGTCTGGTTTTACTTCAAAATGTATATATTTAAAACAATCCTACATGTTTCGGCAATATTACATACTGTCATTTATATTTTATATTCCTTGAAAAAGGCACATTTGCTGAAACCTGTAGGATTGTTTTAAATATATACATTTTGAACTAAAACCAGACCTTAAATCGCCAACAAATTGAATTTACCATAACATACAAAGGTCACGAAATAATTATCTATATATATATATATATATATATATATATATATATATATATATATATATATATATTTATATTTGTTTTTGCTTATCTTTTGCAAATATAGACAAATGTAGTTCTTTATTCGGAATGAAGTTTACATAGCTCTCTGAAGACAAATAATTCCGTATCTATTGAATTATGAATCTTTGGACGACATGTCCGGTCGTTACCAAAATAGTATATTAAAAAACGAGTTTCATAAGGCACCATTTTGCCGCACGAGATCAGTTTAGAAAACGAGCCCTGTAAAGACTGTCTTTACAGGGTTGCAGTGTATAGTAGTTGTGCGGAAGCGTTTATTTTACTTTACTGTGCCCCGTGTGACTTTTAATTAGTAGTTTTTACCTACTGATGATGACAACTTAGTTGTCGAAATACGTATTTAGGATACGACTAATAATTGTGGTAAGGGGTTATATACCTTTTTTAAATTATTATTTATAAAGTTAAATAGAAACGGACATTGCCTTATTGAAATTAATTTAAAAATTATCTAAAACGATTATTTAAACCCTTTTTTATTAAAATGGTTAATGCTTATTAAATGGTATTAGGTTTGGTAATGAATTAGACATTATTGAATCAATTTATACTGAAATAAATAAAAAATGGGAAGGAAGTGTAGTAAATAGTTCAGTATCATTCAGCTAATATGAGGAGAATATTTTATGCCTGTAAAGTAAAATTGAAAGTCAATAAAGTGCAGAAATCTGCCCTTTCTTTCATCAATTAGTTTACATTAAAAGGTTTTATTCTTATCGAATTAAGGGTGAAAAAATGGAAATGTATATATTATAATTTGAACAGTGTATTTTTTCTCAAAATGTCTTTTGCAAAATATGTTATGATATGTGTTGCGATATATTTTACATTGCTAAAATAATCAAAATTTTATTATTACTAATAATTTTATACAAAAGATATAATGTATGAAAATTTCATAAATGTCCTATATCACTTCTTTGAATAATTCTTAATTATCCAAATTTTAAAAAAAATGAAATTCCAATTTTTATTGCCTTACCCTCTCTTCAACTTTTATACCTTCTTTCAGTTTATATTATTAAATTTAATTTATTGCATTCTATTTAGGTATCTAATCACATTTTATAGTATATTCATGGATACTACGTATTTTATGTAATTTATTTAGTAATTAAATTTGGTAAACTTCATAATAATCTATTACAAAGTTTCGTGGAAAATAAACTGAAAATGCATCATTAGTTAGTTGATTGATGATGCCTTTACGAAAAGTTAAGGTTTAGTGCTGTCTATGCTTGATAAACTTTCACACGTACATACAGTTGGTATCTTAAATATTTAATTAAATAAACACATTTCGATGCCGTCAAAAAATCGATTTTGAGAAGCAAATTAATTAATAAAATTAATCGACTGGCTTTATCAACTTACAGCGTTGGTAATTTTATAATTTCACATAACTTATTAAATAAATGATTTGACAGACTATGCGCAGAGTTCGTTTCTTTGGTTAGAGAAAGGTAACCGAACGAAAAAGTAGTATGGTGGAAATATATAACACATTTAATATAAAATATTTTGAATAACAATGAGCGTAAAACGTCAAGGCAGACACAACTAAAAATAGTAAATAAGATATTTACAAATCATGCACGTTTAAGTTCTTCTAAGCCATTCTATTTATAATTAAATTAAATAGAATGACAATCAAGAATGGTGCTAAGTGTAAGTTTATAAAACGGTAATTAAGCTACTAGTGGCATATAGTAGAGAAACCTGAATATCAAAGACGACGGAAGAAACTCACTGAGAAAAATATATAGTATACTATAGTGACCGTTATCGAGATCTAATAAAAAATACATTACTATGGTTTCTAAAAGTGGCATGCTTGTATATTACAGTTTTGGTGAAACAGTTGTAAAGTTGTGGTAAAAATACCACCAAATAATGGTAAAAAAAGATACTATACGGCGTAGGAATAGTTAGGGTTGGTGATGTACAAAATAATACTATGTAAATAAGTACAGACCGGACGCATCAGGCCGAAATTACAATGGACGATATAAATAGTCTATAACATTGCTAAGTACAGCACGCAATTATTGAATAGCACTATTCATTCGGTTAACCGCACATCTGTTTTTCGTCGTTGAATTTTGACACAATTACTTAAATATTACAGTTAAATTCATTTCTTCATGGGCGTAGATAGAAGCGTGAGGAGTTGTTATCATTTATTTTATTTATTAGTTTATATTTTGTAACATAAATAAACTACGGTAAGTTAGTTTTTTTTAATTTGTTTTAACTGTTAATTACATACTCAGTAATTTTTGTAATAGATCCTGTTTAATATCGTTTCATCGAATCTAGGTCTCACAATTATTTTGAACTGCCCAGTGAATTTCGTTAACTTACATAACTTACAAATACATTTTTAATTTTCATTTATTTAGATCTAGAACATTGTTTAAGTTAATTTTTCCGATATAATACGGAACAATGTCGAGAATGGCATCGTGAAACAATGGCGAGCTAGATTAAGGGTCATACTGATTGTATGTCCATTGCCAGTGATTCCGAAATTTATTATTATATTGTATTCAAGAAATCGCAGGTAAAACGTCACTTAGCATCGTAAACACATAAACAGAAATTAGACCCGTTGAAATCTGACAATTTTAACGAGGAACTCTGTGAAACTTTAATGGCGGCAAATATTCCATTAAACAAACTTAACAATCCCACCTTCAAAATATTTTCCAATAATACACTGGTCCAAATGTTCCTGATGAATCCATCACAGTATTATGTTTCTAAGTACTACACGAAAGCAGTAGAAGGCATTAGAAGCCATCTTTCAAATCAGTACCTATGGATAAGTGAATAAGACGAAACTGTCCATATATTAGGAAGCTATGTGGTAGGTAAATGTTGTAGCTGGTGTACTACATCCAATTATTCCATATAACGCATTTGTAATAGCAATAAAAGTTATAAATACAATTGATGCGAAAACAGTAGCTAAAACAATAGAAAATCCAGATTTAATAACATGGCGGGGAACAATGCCTCAAAATCTAACTGCTAAATACGCTGAAATAAAAGAATATTTCCAGTATGCACCTATAACCAGCTGCGATATAGAAAGGACGTTTTCTATCTACAAAGATGATTTCATTCAATGAGAACAAATTTTACAGAAGAGAACCTTGAGAGAGTATTGCTAGTTAATATTAATACTCCTTTACTCAACTTGAACTACAAAATTAACAAATGAAAATGTATTTTATAAATCACCACCCGTTTGTTTTCCAATTATATAAATAAAATTAAAAACTCTTTAAAAATACAAAATTTCAATAGTACGCCAGTGGGCGATGAGTCATCGGCCTCTCGTGTCCGATAACTAATAATAAGCAACATTGTATAGTTTTATTACTACGGCACCGTATTAAAGACAAACAATACTAATTGTTTCGATTTTAATAATCTAATTCGACAAAAATCGAATGCCCATTTTTCTTCATACAACAAGTAATGATTTACGTTATTTTTGCGATAGTCAAATTAGATATTCGCGTTTCTCTATTTAACTACTAATTGTGTTGTATATTACCACAACATGTTAATTTCAAAAGTTTTATTTACCATTGTTCTGCGTTATGTTCATATCAAAGTTTTAAAAAATCTACCACAATACCAAACTAAAACAAATAGTTCCTAGTACTTTTACTTTAATTAGATTTAAGACTGGCGTTTGTTTACTGAACTGCAATTTCAGTATATATTTCTACAATAAAAAAGTAATTTGCTTATACGGTTAACCAAAAATTAACAACCTAGATAAGTTTGAGATTGGTAGCTCACTTAAAAGTGATGGCACACAGAAGAAGATGACAGCATGAGGCAGCAAAAGAAATTCCTTCCTTTTTCCTCGAATGGGAGACTAAGGAAAAAATAATTTTGTAGTTCGATAAACTACAAAATATTTACATAAAAAAGAAATATATATATATATATATAATCAAAATCAAATAGCTTTATACGAAAACACAATTTTTTTTTGCGAAAAATGAGTTGCTTTCAGATAAAAGCCTTCTTTCTGAAAAGATTATTTTTTTATGTCTAAATTTGGCTCGTTAATATATTGTTTGCTTTCACCAATTGATTTGCTTTCTCGGATGATCCTATTTTTCTTCTACTTATGCTATGTCACCACATTCGTTAGCGTGTACACATACTTGCAATTCCGTATCAGCATTAGCCGTTCGACCAGATTAGAGTCTTAAAAACGCAATTGAACAAATTTTAGAACAAATCCCTACCGTATTAAAGAGAAATTAGCGTAAAAGCAGAAACTTCCTGATACGTAACCGTAAAAAAGTCGATTGAGTTTAAATTTATTTTGTATTTTTATTTTCCCAAATAATAATCCAAGGTAATATAAAATTCAGTAGGTTTATTCTCATTTTGTCGTGCCATGAATATAGAAGACCTATTAAAAGTTTAATGAGAATAATACTTATTTACTTCATATACAAAATCGTTAATGTAAATGTAAATACTTAATAAACGATGTGGCGCAAAACTGTTTAAAATATGATATCCGAGAAACATTTGAAAAAGCTATGTACAAAAACAAATTAATTTGTTCATATATGTTGATTTTGGAAATTACGGATATTTTTTTAAAATTTTTTAAAATTTAGTAAATGTTATGCTCTAGTCGGAGACTAATAAATACTTATCTCTATTCTTAAAATACTTAACTAAATTATAAACTAAAAGTTACCAATTAGCGTGTCCTAGGTCACTTTCGTGCACTGAAAATACAAGAACTGCTCTGCTTTCATCACTAGCACTCTACACAAGTTCAAAGGACGTCTTCCTCTTGAGTCTTCTTATCACGTTGTCGAAGAGCTGGCTTGCCTTTACATTCGTGTGCTGCAGAAGTCTTTCTTCGTAGCTTCTTGCAAATTTCTGTATAGATAATGCAGAATTTCGTCCTAAGAGCCAAAGTCTTTTTATATCAAAGACCTAACTCTACTTTTTTGTTTTCACATGAGCTTTTTCATCGAAGCATGGTGTCAAGTGTCACAAAGGTATTTGGCTGTGTTTGCGTATGGGACTACCTGTCCGTTTAATACTCAACTATCAAATTAAATCAATAAGATTTGATTTGGTTTCGTCGAGTTTCCACTTCGTCCAGTTTTGAGAGTTATTAACGGCTATTTGTAGACTGTTTCTTCACTGTCTTTGCCTACAACTATAATGGCTGTGAAGATGGCTACTGTATTAAATTCTGACTTCGGTAGATCACACGCGTAAAGTAGGTAAAGGACCGAACTTAGAACACTACCCAGTAGAACTCCAACTTTAATCTCGCTAAGTTTAGGGTAAGAACCCTATTATTTAATCCTAAAGTATTTATTAGTTAAATAAAATTTCAATATGCCGGTGTGTTGTTTGGAAAGAAGGTGTTTTAACTTTTGGCGTAATCTCTCATGCCACGCCCTATCGAACGCTTGCATTACGTCGAGAAAAATTGCAGAACAAACTTTTCTCTTCCAATCGGATAAATGAAATTCAATTAAATAAGGTCATCTGCTTCTCTAACAGACATCCATTCCATTGTTTATGGGTTATTGATGTATACTTCTTTTTTAATGAACTCCCAAAGGAAAACATTATTATTATGTATTAAATTACACATTATAGATATAAAATATATGCCCTTCTCTACAAAATTTCTTTTCTAGAATTTCATTTATGTCATATAAATTTTAAATCATGTTTAATAGTAAAGAATTACTTTGTGTAGATGCGTCAATAGTTCTTAGATTCTCACTTCTCCAAATGCAATGAATTTTTATATTTTACTAAATATTTTGGCACTCTATAATGAGGAATAATGGTACAAATTACCAGAAGTCATTTTATAATTAAACTTGAAGCATGCTATAATTGTAAAATACGATTGATTTAAGTCCATTTCATTATATTTAGACATGTTAATATTTACAAAAAAAAATAACAAGTATTTAGTGCTTCTACTGAATATGTAAATATTGACTTTATTCCATTTTGCAGATAGTAAACAAATGCAAAATGTTTGTACTAAATATTTATTAAGGATGTAAATCAATAATAGACGGCATATTATCGATTTCTCATTAAATTTTATTCGCTATAAAAGTTTGCGCATCTTTCAAAACCTTTTCTTACACCATTCCCGTATCTTTCTTGTATGTACTAGCGCTGGAAATTAAAGAAAATTAAATGGATACACATTTCCAAAATATAATTTCTTATCAAGGCTTTTATCTATAGTTCAAACAAACATAAATATATTCATTCATTAAATTATATTACGAGGGCGATTATATTTCTTCTGAGCCTCGCTACACTGAGAAAAATGTAGTTGTACAGATAACAAAATATTTGTAGTGACTGTGTTGTAGAAATATACATTACAACTGTAGTTCAGTAAACAAAAACGAGTTTTATATTGTATATATTCATATATTTTAGATATTAGTAAATTTAGTATAACAGAATTAAAGAATAACATTTCAAACTTTATAAATATTCAATGTTCATTTTCAAGGGTAAACAACTATATACAACATATTTTTATAAACATATTCAAAATTGTAATATTTTCCTTAGATTCAAAGAATTTACTAATCTGTCTACTGTACTACTTCCTTTATACATTTAGACCATTTCTATATTGCCTGGTGTAATTAGTAAACAATTTCAATAGACCTTTCAATACCTGCTATTATTAATTATATTAATAGACATAATAGGCTCAAGATATTCAAATATGCATGTATCATAAAAATCTATTATAGATGAACCGATCAGATAGAAATACATTAAGAAGATTTATGACGCCCTATTAATATGTAGAGTGGACCAATTCGGAGCGAAAGCAGAGGCGTGACTAACGAATTGGTTCCCGCATGCGAAACATTATTAATATCTAGAGATATACTATCACGAACGGTGCTGTTATTATGTTATTAAGTAATATAATAAGTTATTATATTACTTAATACTACATATTTGTATTATATTTTGTTTATTTTAGTTCCAATTTACAGTCGTGTATTGTGCATTCTATAGAACAGGAAAGTGTTTTATATTTATATGAATATGAATATCACCTATATTTCTCTCAACACTGCTTTATAGAAATTATGTGTCAACAAATTTTTGCTGTTATTATTATAAAAAATAATATTATAATAAATCAAAACTAGGGAATATCAAAAATTTGTTGACACATAATTTCTACAAAGCAGTGTTGAGAGAAATATTGGTGTCGCCTGATAGAACGAAACTGGTTATGGCTTGGAGACGATTTTAGCGTAAATGTAGATACAGATACAGATCCGTTGTTTAACAGATCTGTATTAATTTGTATATACATTGCTTCACTAGTTCAACCGATGAGGCCTAGATGGCTGAAACATATGTATTGAACAGAAGTAAATGCTAAAAATACGAGGTGTTTGTCCTTGTTTACAGTTACGGATAAGTATTTTGCATATCCGTTTCATTATATAACAACGGCGTAATACGTGCAAAACGTATTGATAAATATCCCTTTTTTGGGATTGCTAAGTTTGTTTAATGGAATATTAGCCGCCATAGAAGTTTTACAGAGTTCAGATGTGTTTGCGATCCTAAGTGACGAATTTTTGACGATATTTTACGGATTTTGTAATAAATTTCGGAATCACTGACAATGGACATACAATCAGTATGACCGTCAATCCAACTCGCCATTGTTTTACAATGCCGTTTTCGACATTCTTCCATATCATGTCTGAAAAAGTAACTTAAACAATGCTCTAGATCTAAATAAATGAAAACTAAAAATGTGTGCGTAAGTTATTGAAACTGAACGAAATTCAATGCACACTCTTACGTCGAAATAATTGGTAGAAATAGATTCAATCAAACGATATTAAACAGGATCTATCACAAAAATTACGATGTAATTAACAGTTAAAACTATGAAAACAAGAAACTTACTCACAGCACTTTATTTATCTTACGAAATATAAACTAATAAATAAAATACATTATAAAAACCATTATTTTTTTTATTTTTATTTATTTTTGTATTAGTTTCATTTAAATTTTATTGTGTTTATTATTATTAAACCTTATTTCAAGAAGTTTACAAGTAACTTAAAGAAATATAATAGTAACATTTGTCAATACTCTTTTACTGGCACATTATAAATTTGTAGAAGAGAAAAACCACTTTTCCGATTGGAACCCTGAGAGGAAAGCATCCCATTTTTTGAAATTAAACCCACTGAGTATCCTAGCTGGATAGATTTGTCGTGAATTGTGAAAAAGCAAATTTCAAGATCACAATTCATAGCAATATGTATAATATGTATATACACATTAAATATCATAAAGCATTTGGAATTTACTGCAAGTGAGAATTAATGAATATTAAATCACATTCTTACATGTAAATGTCGACTTATTTAATGCGTTCGTAACTACAATCCGACAAACTAAGTTTGTACCAGTATGCAGAACACACCCTTTCGCGACAACGAACTTCCTGGTGATTAGGTTAATTAAGAATTAAGAAATACTGAAAAAACAAGTCAATCAACGGGAGGAAACGCACAGACGACGTTTCGTTCTAGTTGGAACTTTTCAATGTACGGTATTCCCTCGATGACGGACATTGCTTTTTCATTTCTATACTTTCTGTATATATAGTTAACATTTGGAATTTACTGCAAGTGAGAATTAATGAATATTAAATCACATTCTTACATGTAAATGTCGACTTATTTAATGCGTTCGTAACTACAATCCGACAAACTAAGTTTGTACCAGTATGCAGAACACACCCTTTCGCGACAACGAACTTCCTGGTGATTAGGTTAATTAAGAATTAAGAAATACTGAAAAAACAAGTCAATCAACGGGAGGAAACGCACAGACGACGTTTCGTTCTAGTTGGAACTTTTCAATGTACGGTATTCCCTCGATCACGGACATTGCTTTTTCATTTCTATACTTTCTGTATATATAGTTAACATTTGGAATTTACTGCAAGTAAGAATTAATGAATATTAAATCACATTCTTACAACTGAAAAGTTCCAACTAGAACGAAACGTCGTCTGTGCGTTTCCTCCCGTTGATTGACTTGTTTTTTCAGTATTTCTTAATTCTTAATTAACCTAATCACCAGGAAGTTCGTTGTCGCGAAAGGGTGTGTTCTGCATACTGGTACAAACTTAGTTTGTCGGATTGTAGTTACGAACGCATTAAATAAGTCGACATTTACATGTAAGAATGTGATTTAATATTCATTAATTCTCACTTGCAGTAAATTCCAAATGTTAACTATATATACAGAAAGTATAGAAATGAAAAAGCAATGTCCGTCATCGAGGGAATATCGTACATTGAAAAGTTCCAACTAGAACGAAACGTCGTCTGTGCGTTTCCTCCCGTTGATTGACTTGTTTTTTCAGTATTTCTTAATCATAAAGCACATCAAAATTTTATTTCTTTTTGTTTTTTTAAGAAATAAAAAGAAAACAATAAGATATCTTTGTATTGTCCTCTTTACACATATATGTTAACAGAATTATATGACATCAAATAATTATTTGCTGAATTGTAATTAACCGTAAGAGAATCCTACTATTTGTGCTGTCTTGTAATTTGTAGCTATGTTTAAAAACTCTTTGAAAAAGACGTAACTGCCGAAACAAATAATATAATTTGCAAAAAATAAATAAATAAATGACTATTAACAGACCTTCAATTACAAATTCAAGAAGTCTCTTATAATATATATATATATATATATATATATATATATATATATATATATATATATATATATATATAAATATAGTATTTTCGTGACCTTGGTATGATAAGGTAAACTTAATTAGTCGGCGATTAAAGGTCTGGTTATTACTTCAAAGTGTATATATTTAAAATAATCCTACATGTTTCGGCAATGATGCCTTTGTCAAGGATATAAAAAATATAAAAATGATTTTTATATTTTTTTATATATATATATATATATATATATATATATATATACCACTAACATCATAGGCTCGAAAGTATTTGATGCTTTAAATAGGTATATTTTCTTATTTACACTACTATGTAATAAATTTAGTTATATTTTAATGAAACATCACAATAAAATAATGAGGATTATTTTGAAGACTATCAACGTGATTGAATATATAAAACCCTCTATTTGCTAGTGCTTATACAGGAGACAGAAAGTTGGGTGCTCAATTACAAAATTAAATTCCACATACGGGTATTGGGATAAAAGGATAGACAAGAAAAGGAACTAAGATATAAGAAAGCAAATGAGAGTAAAATCAAGCAAAGAAACCCTAGAGGATAGAAAGTTACTGTGGTTTGAATATTTGATAAGGATAGAACAGAACAGGCAGATTTAAAGAGTATGGGAAGCAAACCGTTAGATAAAAATAGAAGGAGAAGGCCTAAGCAAAAATGAAATAAATCAGAAGAAAAAAATGCTAAGAAAAGCAGGCCTGAGTTCAGCTAAGAAATGGACAGAAATAGGAAAGGATGAAAAGATTTTGTATAGAAGAGATGCAATAGAGAGAAACTAACGAAATCTCAATGATTAGATTATGTAATGTTATGTCAATTTGATTTTTGCAAAGATTTAACTTAAGGTAAAGATGAAAGAAGAATTGTTAATTTGCTCTGTAACGACCATTTAATAATTATGGAAGATTCTGAACTTTCTAAAAAGTTAATAAGTATTGTAAAACAAGATGTAACACTTGAGGTTATATAATAAAGCAGTTGAAAAACTTCCTATTTAATCAAAATTTTCTGAAAAAAAATTGTCCATACTAATATAGCCTACAGTAAGTAACACGATTATTATTGTTTCATGTTATTATGTTGTAATAGTATGAGTGGTCCATTAGATATTTAAATTGCCTTATCAATCCAAATTATTTACCATGTACTCGTATATTTGTGAACTTACTATCTGCATAAAATGTTTCTGAAATCGTATCTTATAGTATAGCTTGGCGATGAAATGAAAAAACGATTGAAAACGACTTTTGTTTTTATCTAAAAAACCGTAAATTGCTTGTTTCTGACAATTATTCTTGAATAATACCTAAGTACTAACGGCATAGACGAAAACGCTGAACATATCTCTGAGGATATCAATTTGATTAATTATCGTCGAAGCTTTCCTGCTATTGTTAAAATAAAAGGAGTAATGAATCGCTGCATTTCTAAATTTCATTAACTTAAGTTAATGAAAGAAAAGTTACTGTAGTTAAGAACGATCTATCTTTTTAACTCCGATATAGTAAGTAACCAACAACACACGAAATATTTAGAAAATAAAATTTGGAAAAACAATTTTCTGGTCAAAAAGCATTCTTTGCAGTAGTTGGAACTCTCAAATAAAACCCGGACGAAATTAAATTGGGTGTCCGGTTTTCAGTCTATATTGAGCGAATGCAGATGTTGAGCATTTTGTTCTGGTACAGTGCCCATGCGTACACTGCCACAAACAACTTTTTTTTATTAAAACACAAATCAGCAGCTAAAACTGTTCAGCGGTTTGATCTTATCTTAATAATTGCGATGACGGGAATGCCTCTTTGTAAATTCCTAGATATTCGTTTCCCTGTTCTCTTGAAAAAAATCAAATTTCTGTCGCCGCACTTGTATAATATAGTCGACCGATTTTTCGATTGCAAAACTAAAATTTCTTATGAAAAAGGAAACCACTTGAAGAGTTTTCCAATGGATTTAATGCGTTCCAAAAGGTATGTATTGTATATAAAAGAATATTTTATATTGGAAACTAAGAAATTGAGAAGTATAATCTGTTTACATTAGCATCTCCAGAAGGCGACACTACTTTTTAATCTCACATTTAAATTAAAATATTAATTAAATTAATATTAACAATGACAATGGTAAATACATTACATAAATAAAACAGAATTTTATATTTAAAGCCAATACATTTAACTTAATGTATTCTACCTACTAATATTTTTAATTTTTACTACATTTCTGCAATTTGTCTTCAGTATGTGTAGTATGTTTTCATACGTATGCATTACATAAATTTACATTACATAAATACATTACATAACATTTACATTACATAAATTTACATTACATAAATAAAACAGAATTTTATATTTAAAGCCAATACATTTAACTTAATGTATTCTACCTACTAATATTTTTAATTTTTACTACATTTCTGCAATTTGTCTTCAGTATGTGTAGTATGTTTTCATACGTATGCATGTGTACAAAATGCGTGTATTCTTTAAATGAATTATTACCAATTCATCTGGATTTGCGAAACGTGCATATAGTCACACATCATGTGAGCGTTTGTTGCTGTAATATGTGTGGTCATACGGATGTGCACATAAAAATCGAATTACTAGCATGATTAGCTATCAAAGCTTCCAGATCGACGGTCATACACGTATATACAATGTTCACACACCTAACAGAGATAAATTATGTACATACATATATACATATATATATATATATATATATACGTGTATATGTCTAACTCTCTAACCAATAGGCTAATAGACTATCGAGCTGTTATTGTCTCCGATATCACTACGAACGTATTTATAGGTATCTGCATCATATTAGAACAAAGGTAAATATTGAGTTAGAGTACATGGCTGTTATTTTAGAACTTAATATTTAAACTTATGTATTGAAGTTTTGTGTTAATCTATTTACCTTGTTTTGTCGATTCATTTGTTCTTGATAAATAAAGTATTTACCAATAAAGCGATTTCTAGTGAGCATGGGCGTAGTCTCTAATTATACTAAGTCTTGCTAATTCTTACTCAATGTTATATATTAAAACGGAGTTCTCACTATGTATGTTGCAAATAACTTCGCGAATCCTCTTTGAATGCCGAATATTTCGAATTTTGTTCACAATACACGAGACTAATCTTCTGATGTCTAATCTCTGCGTTCTTGAGGACATTGTCTTCTTTTTTTGCCTGTTTCTTCTCGAAGCTACCTTATTTTTAATACCTTGTTTAATCACTGTGCTCTGAACTCGTGCATATTTTCAAATAACTATGACTGAAGTGAGGAACAGTATAAATGATTGTTCTTCCTTTTTTTTAATATTCTCGCATCTTTTCTATATACAATGCTAGTTGTGTATAGCGCTAAAGAAAAAAAAAACTGGTGAAAGGTATATGTGAATAATGCCTTCATACAAAAAATCGCGCTCCAGTGTTCACTTAGTAACGAGAAAATGGTTTTCTTTATTCGAGTCCGGCCCTGTCTCAGTTAATATACGGGAATCGCCGCTACAAACAACGCCGTGATTTAAATTTAGTATGGACATGGTCTTCGCTGTGGTTAGGTGTGTTCGCAAAGGTATCCTACACGAATATCGAATATACTGAGATGATTTTAATTTTCTCTGTATATTCGATGATTTTAATTTATGGTGAAACAAGACAAAATAGTTTTGCGGCAAAAAATTTGAACTCAGAACGTTTCCAAAATCGACATCTTCAGGAACAGTAGTTCCACATTTCGAAGGTCGTGGCATTCAAAGATCACGCAGAGTGCAAAAAGCAAAAGACGATGTTTTAATATCGTGGAAGCTCAGTACGACAACCCTAGCACGGGAAGTAAATGTGTCTCAAACTACGCTGAGTCAAATTTTTAAAACTAATATACTTCATCCTTATCATATCTAACTTAACGGAATTAAGATTTTCCCCGGCGAGTTACCTTCTGTAAGTGGTTTCAAGACAGAGAAGTTCATCGGCCAGATCTTGCGTTACTTGCGTCTCTTTACTGACGAATCTACGTTTACCAAGGATGGTATTTTGGATTACTATAATATTCACCACTACGAAAACTGCCACGATATACACGTAAGTTACTTCTATTTAACTATATTTCTAAAGGTTGTTGACATATTCGACGTAAATACTATTATTGATAAACATAACATTCATAACAAGTCGAAGTCTAGGAATTCCATCGATTTTTTTGTGCATGTCTATGAACTTGTATTCTCAGCTGTACTTACTTAAATATGGGATAAACAAAGATACACATAACACAAGATAAACAAAAAATTTGATATTTTTTTATGAATTACAAATAAATGTTTGTTTTTGGGTTTTCAGTTAGACATTTATACGCATTCTTCAGATTCGCATAGTCAGCGGTAACCCTGTATTACTGTTCTCATGTATTTTAATTTTCACTTCGTTAAAAAAATTACTTTATGACGAACTTTTTTCTTGTATATACTATTATGAAAACAACACCCGTATGTATAATTATGTTAATTATAATCTTGTAAATGGGTTCCCGTTGGACAATGAAGGTTATTATTATTATCTAAAACAGATATCTTCCGCGTTATAATAAGAGAATTAAGAGACTTAAATATTTTCAAGTAAAAATCAAGAAAACCAAATTTATTACAGAATGGGATAAATAAGAAAATATATCTATTTAAAGCATAAAACACTTTCGAGCCATGACATGAGTACTACATACATATATATATATATATATATATATATATATATATATATATACATGAAGAACTTCATGCGCATGAGAATTAATAACTCTATTAAATTCTCACATTGCACGCAATTTTCGCTATAATTTGTTGTATATAACAAATTATAGTTAATAATAATAGTTATTAATTCTCATGCACATGAAGTTCTTCACAGTTCGTATATATACACGCAGTATAGAAATGAAAGTCATATCTATTTCCAGATAACGTGTACTGATGATTTATAATAACAATGAAATACCGGTATCTGCACGTTCCGAGTGGATATGATTTTCGCCAATTATATAATAATTTAGAGAATCCAGCAAAAGCAATATCTTTTTAAGTTAGTTCTTTATTTTTTCATTCAAATATTTCGCATGTATGCTTAATCAGGGTCAAAATGTGAGAGGTTTCGTTAGTTTCTCTCTGTTTGCATCTCTTCTATACAAAATATTTCCACCCCTTCCTATTTCTGTCCATTTCTTAGCTGAACTCAAGTCTGCTTCTTCTAACATTTTCTCTTCTGAGTCGTTTCATTTTTGCTTAGGAATTCCCTTTCTATTTTCATCTAATGGTGTACCTTCACATATTCTTTAAGTGTTTCAGCCTTATCCAATGTCCAAACTACATTAACTTTCTATTCTCTAGGGTTCCTTTTGTTGATTTTACTTTCATTTGCTTTCTTGTAGCTTTGTTCTTTTTCTTGTCTATCTTTTATCCCAATACCCGTATGTGGACTTTCATTTTAATCGCTGTAACCTAGTAAATAAGTACTCAACTTTTTGTCCCGTGTATAAGCACTAGCAAATATAGGCTTTTATATACTAAATCACATTGATAGTTTTCAAAATAATCCTCATCAGTTTATTGCGATGTTTTATTAAAATCCAACAAAATTTCTTGAAAAAGAACTTGATAATGTTTATAAAAATTATTTACCTATTAGTAGAATATAAAAGAATAAATTTTAGAAAATATTTTCTCCCCGAAATTATTTAGTGCTTTTTTAATATATATTTTCCCCACATATTTCTAAAATTATTCATTTAGGTATTTGAACCATTTCTATTTATCTTCAATTTAATTTATTCTACAAATTTATTATTAGTAATGCCTCGAAATAGGATATATTAAAAAAGTGTTCTACCTATGTCATTACTGAAATTTCTCACAATAAAAGGTGTTGCACGAACTCTTTCAAAATATTTGCAGTAAATTATTACGTACAGATATTTGTCTTTTAAAATATTCTGTATCACATTTTACTAATTAAATAAAAGGAAAAAAAAAGATAATATATGAATAGCATTATATTTTCGCATTTTCTAATTGCCCAAATTTAATTGAAAGGAATTTTCATCAGTAATACAATTACATACTTAATTTGTATCCAAAGAGATTAAGATTAAAAATTTTGTTTAATATTATTTAGTAACTCATCTAATGATTCTCGTTTTAATTGGATTCAATCTTTTATAATAGACCTGTCTTGTGGAAGATTATTTTGATCGCTTGCTGTCGTGGTAACTTTAAATGTTTCATTTCCTTAAATACGGTCTTATTATTCTTCGGTCATTTAATCTCCTGCCATCTCATCTTTTCCAATTGAGCAAATACCCTTGCCTAGGGAGTATTATGTTTTTTGAATTCGAATAGTATTTTTTGATACATTTTTCTTGCTGTAATCGAGAAGAAAGTAAAACAGAATCGACTAAGAAAAACAAGTAATTTTTTCCTCTTTTAACGATGCTTCCGAAACAATCTCACAAAATCAATTAATTCGTTACATCCTCCTATAACCTAATGGAAAAAAAATACAACGAGCCCGAATGTAATTCCTAATAAACTAGCAGAGAAAACGTAATACATTCACATTTATTTCAGTAGTGCGCCGAAATACATTTGAAACTTCATTAAATTAACAAATAGTTGTTTTTATACAATCGTTAAATTTTATCATTCAATTTTCCATCGACGTTGGAAATATTAGGAAATTCAAATTGTGACCATTATTTTTTCAAATAAAAAGATTTTAATTGGATCAAGTAATACTTTAATTATGTTCCGCTCTTCTTTCATAAGATTATAATTGTGTGCGCCCCATTAAAGTTTGCAAAATGCACTCTGCGTTGTAATGATTAAATACCAGACATTTATCAGACAAACGACAGACACTATGATAACTATGGAAGTGAAGTAAGAAAAATTAGGATTTTGAAGAACTGATTAGGTTTTAGGAACTAATCTGATAGATTTTATGACCCCAAATAAAATAGTATATAAAACACAAGTTTCATAAGACACCATTTTTTCGAACGAGTTCATGTTTAGAAAACAGGCGATAGCGGCGAGTCATTTCGATACTGTTTTGGGTTTCATCATGAGTTCATTACGAAAGCAAAATATAAAAAATATATATTTTGCAATTTTTGCTACAATAATCATTAATAAAAATAAAAGAATAACCTTATCTCCATAACGGATACTCACGCATAATTCTCGTAGGTAGCAACCCAAAGTTTCGTGACATAAAAAAAAATGTATTAGAAAAATCTTTCGAAATTTTCTTTACAATTGTATATTTGCCACCTTCAGTGGAAATATACAAGCTATCCTTGAAATAAAGTGACAACATATTTCTGAGTAGTTTGATTATAAAATCGGCTCCAATTATCAAACGTGAATCGTCACACACGCATATATAATGTTTTGACTCTTATGAATTGTTTTTTCAGGGTCTTTGCTTTCAAAGGGGTTCTTTTGCAACTAGGCCTAGCATCCAATGTAATAAGGAGAGAAATAAGATGATAAGATATCTAATTTAATACATTTATTGTTCACACCTTCTAAAATCTACATGTATTTTGAACATAATAAACATTATCGATTATATTTTTATCTCTATGTATAATTAAAGTATATATATATATATATATATATATATATATATATATATATTTATATATATATAATGAACTTCATGTGTATGAGAATTAATAATTATTAAATCTCATTTTACATGCGATTGTCGCTATAATTTGTTGCATTAAATTCTACAATTCGGCAAATCACTTTTGCCCTAGATTGTAGACGCAACAAGCCGCGACGTCAACTGTACAAGTTGTCAGTCTTTTGTACTGACAACTTGTACAGTTGACGTCGCGGCTTGTTGCGTCTACAGTCTAGGGCAAAAGTGATTTGCCGAATTGTAGAATTTAATGCAACAAATTATAGCGACAATCGCATGCAAAATGAGATTTAATAATTATTAGTTCTCATACACATGAAGTTCATTACAGTTCGTATATATACACGTAGTATAGAAGTGAATATCATGTCTGTCTTCGGATAAGGTGCACTGATGATCTGTAAAAACAGTGAAATGTCGATATTTGCACATTCCGCGCAGATAAGGTTTTCACAAATTTTTCATATATATATATATTAAACCTAATCAGTAGGCGATTAAAGGTCTGTACATTACTTCAAAATATATGTATTTAAAAAACTCTACATGTTTCGGCTGTACGCCTTTATCAAGAGAATACAAAATATAAATGACAGGATATATCCTATCATTAGGATATATCACAGGATATATCCTGTCATTTATATTTTGTATTCTCTTGATAAAGGCGTACAGCCGAAACATGTAGAGTTTTTTAAATACATATATTTTGAAGTAATATACAGACCTTTAATCGCCTACTGATTAGGTTTACCATATCATACCAAGGTCACGAAGTTATTATATTTATATATATATATAAATATAACTTTGAAGGTCTTCGATTGATTTTTAATAAATCTCGCAATCACATGTGTATTACCTTAGTCCAGTGAGTATAGTACTCTACAAAATACCAAGGTGTTTTTATTTTAAATTTATAAGGTAACGAAGCTTATGGATTTATTTGTAATTCTTCCAATATGGTAGATATTTATTTAAAAGAGAAGTGTGCTATTTCATATTCATATGACTAGAACAAACCCAACCACATGAGATTTATGAATAATTTTGTCTACTTAATCTCTGCCTAGCTACCATTAAGTGTGCAGGGTCTTCTTAAATATTACAAATTTTCACAATTAATTGTGAAGAAAGTATAAGTTCAGCAAAACTTTAAGTTCTATTTACAAGTGTTTAATATGGCTTCCTCTTGTAACACGGCATATATATAATTTGTGAATTTTATGTATCATATCACGGCAATGGTTGGAACTACTTCTGTTATCCGAACTCGAATTCATTTAGATTTCCAGGAAGAGGTGGAACATAAATTTTGTCTTTAACGTAGTCCCACATACAGAAATCCAATGGTGCCAAATCAGGGGATCTAGGAGGCCATCGTTCCACTACATCCAATACAAGTTACGGTGCGATTGAGGTAAGATGTAACCTCGTAATGGAAATGCGGAGGTGCACCATCCTGTTGAAAAATAACTGTTCATGTCGTCTTGCAATTTTGGCATGAGATAATTTTCCAACATATCAAGATAAGTAATCCCAGTTACAATTTTCGCCATGAAAAAGAATGAACCGTACACATGAGTAGAACTTAGTGCACAAAGGACATTTAACTCAGACGAATCTTATTTCTTAGGTGCTCGAATGGCTCTCAAATGGCTTTGAAGCAGCCCATATTCGTACATTATGGCGGATTGTTTTTCTACTTACATGGAATGTAGCCTCATAACTATACACAATTTGATCAAGAAAATTGTCATCGTTCTCCATTCTGTCGAACATTTCTACTTAAAATTCAAGTCGTCTTCTTTATCGATATCTCTTAAAGTTTGCAGCCACTGTATTCTGTGGGTTTTAAATTCCAGACGTGTTCTTAAGATTCTCCACACTGTTGACTGTGGAATGTTTAGTTCTAAGCTGACAGGTGATTTATTTGTTCAATTGTTTCTTGTACAACTTGAGACATACCCCTAACCTTTTGCCCTGTATCCTACACAACCTGTTTCAATCGTTATGGTAGTTGCTTATGATATTTGGTCCTGAATTTCCGTTGATCAGAAGTGGCTCATGAAACGACAAACAAAAATAAGCGCCCACCACAGCTAAACACGTGGTGCACACCTACTCTAGCGGGCGTATAATGAACTTGGGAACATGGCGGAACTATTAAAACTCACTAGACCTTACTACTACAGCCAGCCCCACAGCTGTAGAGGTATACTTTTGTATAACTAATTTACAAAAAAATAAAAGAAAATAAACGAAATTCTACCTATTTTCTTATTATTTAATCTTATAAACTCTACTACAATAAAGTTATTTTGATAAGATTTCAGCAAAGTAAGAGTTCGATATGTTATACGTTTAGGAATGTTGTAGATTTGAAACAATCACTACAGATATATATGCTTTATCTAATTAACTTTGTTATTATAGTTGCAATAATACCTACAAATATAACACGTACTAATTAACTTTAACATAAATTTAGATAACATACGAGTACATGAATTTATTTGTAAAAGTTCTAAAAGTTCTGAAGTTCTAGTCTAGTCTAGACTCAAATAATATTTGAAGAATCTTTCGTTTTCTGAGCAAAAAATGTGATAATATCAGAAATAACTTGTTTGAGATGCCAATAAGATATTTACAAATTAAACAGTCTATTCTTGAGAAATGGTGTGATAATTTGTCTGTACAATAATAAAATACATTACACAGACACATTTTCATGCTTCATATGAAATGTTAACGAGGCTTGTTTCAAAACTATATACCATTAAAGTCCGAATCTTTAAAAAAACTAAAGAATCAGCATAGGTAGTGAATTATGAATAATCTATTGAATTAAGTAGTATGTGTTTATCAAGTCAAATTTCTCTATATTCGATGTAGTGTAGCTGTAGTGATAGTACATATGGTGAATTGCGCTGCCTTTAATCGTATTTTTTGTGGCCAGTTAATGCCCTATTGAGGTAAATTATATATCATTTTGCGGGGCAGAAATTGTACTTTACTTTTATATAATTTTTATAAGAATTGTTTCATTGGTTTTTCATACAATTGCGATTATTTATGAATTTTATGATTGTCATATTTTTCTTCTTATACGATTTCCTGGTGTATTTTCTTTCGATTTTTTTTCGCATCTTTTATTATTTCTTGTTTTTCATAAACTTGATATCTGTTCATATACAGTGCGTTTCTTTCAATTTTGTTTTATTATTTTGTTAAATTAATAGCGTATATTCCTGTGTACTCCTTATATGTTTTGTATCAGTTGGTCTAGTCCTGTGTGTCTGAAGTCGCTGCGACGGACCCCGCTAGCGCAGAAGAGTGGCCTTTGTCTTTTGTCCTTGGCATACTTGATTTAACTTAAACGTCATGAATTCTACCTGTCCATGTTGCTCTAAACAGATTAAAGATGAAGTCTGTGTTGTCTGCAGTATTTGCAAAAAGTACTTTAAATCTACTTGTATAGAATTATCTAGAACCGAAGCTAAAAAGGTTTACAGTAACTGTGGACTTGTCTGGTCTTGCAAAGGTTGTCTTAGTTTTAGCACTGAGTTA
The DNA here is from genome assembly GCA_935421215.2 of Melolontha melolontha. NCBI lineage: Eukaryota > Metazoa > Arthropoda > Insecta > Coleoptera > Scarabaeidae > Melolontha > Melolontha melolontha. The sequence continues at coordinate 18,887,467 of OW285244.1, forward strand.
GTAGAGTTAAGATCTGTAATTGCCTCTCTTCAAGAGGAAATAAAATCATTAAAAGCTATGCCTTCCGACTCTAATTTTGTTCCGTCTACCATGTTGATGACTGAGGAAATTATACAAGAATTATTGGAGAGAGAACGTCGTAAATATAATGTTATCATTCATGGTTTACCGGATACTAGAGTAAAATCGCTTTGGGAAGACACCAATCTGCGCGAGCGAATCGCGCAACCTGAGTATTAACACCCTCAAAAACATAGGTCGGGCTGGGTCTAAATTAGCGCGCAATTTAAAATTCGAATTTTACGTAAAACGTTTTGTATTTTTATTTCGTGTGCAACGGAAACAACATATTTCATTTATTATGCTCGTTTGCAATGAAACATAATTTCATAAACACATTCTATTGACTGAATGAATAATAAAGCGTTATTATTTTATTTATTTTCAAGTGGGATTTTTAACAGAGATACAACCAACAATTTCTGGTTTAATTATTTATTTTCATTATAATTTAAACATTTACATATATCAGTTTTTCTTCTTTTACCAAGATTTTATTCATTATATTTGTAAATTTATGAATATTCATTCGGAGTAAAAATAATTTGTTGTTTACACGTCATCTTTTATTACTATTTAATTATACATAAATACCCTTAGTTACTAATGACATAAATACAAAGATAACTACACAATTTACCATTAAAAATATTCCCTACAAACAATATTTATTTCTTGCTATCGTTTATCATTGCTTGCAATATACGACAAAAATTACATTATGCAGTTTAAAGAGTAAAACTTAATTTACCATTAAAAATATTCCCTACAAACAATATTTATTTCTTGCTATCGTTTATCATTGCTTGCAATATACGACAAAAATTACATTATGACAGTTTAAAGAGTAAAACATAATTTACCATTCATATTTCTCTTTTTGATAAAATTGTACACGTTATGAATGATTTCCCGTGATTGTTCTGCTAATATTTGTCTTTTTTTCACTGGTATTTCAACATCTGTTGGATCACGACATCCAGATGTGGACGGTAAACTAGACATAATAATCTACAAATAAAGTACATGTTTCAACAAATCCTATTAAAAATTCATGAAAAATAATGTAATACCTACAGATATAAAGGCCTTCTATTCCAAATAGTTGTGATTTTGTAATAAAATAAACTCAAACAACTGATTTTGTAATAAAATAAATTCAAACAACTGATTTTGTAATAAAATTAACTCAAAGAACACGATCGACACCTTACGGACGCTAGAAGACAACTGAAGAATATTACAGTCAATGTTATTCGGCCTGTCTATACATGCAAGAACTATGTCTTTCTCTCTCGTTTGGGGTACACTTTTCTTTATAAGTTCCAAATTGGTTTCTGCGTCAGTGTCTTCCCAAATTGACACTACTCTAACTGCAGTTCTAGAACAGAGAGCAAACTCTATAACGGCGATTCTGAATTCGATGACCCTCAGCGGATTGTTGATGCTTTTGCATCAGCTTTCTCTGATGTATTCTTGCCAGGTGCTATCAGTGATGACATTCAAGAACTGCATACAAATTTGCCATCATTGAATATTCGGAGTGTTGTATATGATGATGTACTGAATCAACTAAAAAAATCAAAGAATACTTTCACCTCCGGGCATGATAGCATTCCCAGCTTCCTTCTTCGTGATTGTGCATCAATATTTGCTAAGCCTCTTTGCAGGATATTTAATATATCGCTGCAAACATCTGTCTGCCCTGTTATCTGGAAAGTCGCCAGTATATGTCCGGTACACAAAAAAGGAGATAACTCTGATATTAATGCTACCCAACTTTGCAAAGGTGTATGAGGCTGTACTATATGACCATATTTACTCTAACATCAAATCATTCCTGTCGCCAAATCAACATGGTTTTATGTCTAAAAGGTCTACCACTTCAAACCTCGCCTTTTATCTCAGGCTGTATGTGAAATACTTGACAGGGGAGGGCAGATGGACGTCATTTATACTGACTTTTCTCGTGCCTTCGATACCATTGACCATACTGCTCTCCTGGGTAAAATGAGTTTGTTCGGCTTCTCCAACTCACTAATAATGCAACTCACTTCTTACCTTACTGATAGTAGGAATTGTGTATACTATAATGGCTACAAATCTAGAACGTATCTTTCTACTTCCGGAGTGCCCCAGGGTTCCAATCTTGGACCCTTGTTATTTAACACCTTTGTTAACGATTTAATAAGCTCTATTAATTGTCGTGTTTTGGCTTATGTGGACGATTTAAAAATTTTTTCATCGAATTGGTGGTGCTCAAGATGCTGCCCTTCTTCAAGAGAACCTGGATCGTGTCACAAATTGGTGCTCTTCAAACAAATTAAATTTAAACATCGACAAATGCTGTTTCATATCTTTCACCAGAAAACCTAATACATATCTTTCCAATTATTCTATTAACAATATTGCAATCAACCGAAAAACACATGTCAATGATCTTGGAGTTATTTTTGATGAAAAGCTGACTTTCGCTGATCATATTTCCCTAGTCACTACGTCAGCATACCGATCATTGGGTTTCATTATCCGTACGTGTAAGGACTTCGACAACATAGCTTTACTCAAGTCTCTTTTTTATGCGCTAGTTGTTAGCAAGTTAGAATATGCCGTTGTCGTGTGGTATCCAATATATGACTGCTATATTAATGCAGTTGAATCCATACAGTGCAAGTTTCTAAAGTATTTAAGTTATAAAGTTGATGGAGCGTACCCTCCTCGTGGTTTAGACTACATGTTACTCTTGGATCGTCATGGAGTTGAATCGCTGGAAGCAAGACGACACCTAATTAGTTCAAATTTTATCAAAAATGTAATTCTTTATAAGATCGATTCAGCTGATTTGCTTGCAGAAGTGAATTTTCGACTACCTCGTCCAAACTCAATAGTGAATGAAGTGCTTCTACTTCCAACCGCTAGAACAAATATATTGCTGAGGGCTCCCATGGTGCATTCTGACAAGAACTTTAACAGTTTAAATATTTTTTCTGCAGACATGTTTCGTTAATTTGTTTCTTCGATTAATTAATGTTTTTTTTTCTTTTCTTTCACTATTCTTTAATATTTAGGCAGTTTGATTATATTATTGAATTATACTTTGTTTTTAATTCTTTTTCACATATGTATTATAATTATTATTTGTTTATGTTGTCTATTGTTGGACAATTAATAAATATTATTATTATTATATTCCGCTAAATTTGCAGGTTGAATAAAATCAGAATCGTATAAAGCAAATAATTTTATTAAAATTAATTAATACTCAAAATATTTGCCCTACTCTAACAAGTTATCTTTCAATTCACAACCCCTACTTTTAATCTTGTTATTATATTTTTAGGGTTGTTGAACTCGATTGACTCCTACAGCGGATAAAGAACGATTTTGTTTTAATTGTTTAACATTTACAAGAGACAAATGGATATCAAAAGAAAGAAAATTATATTCCGAATTTGGTTACCATGTTCGGGATAATTAATTTTATTGAAGGGACTTCAGAAAAATACATCCCTTTCGGACGGCAAGGCTTTTGAAGCTGTGAAAATTGGAAAACCTTTAGGCTTTCTCTCTCTCTCTTCATACGTTTTGGTGTTCATTCTAAAATGAAATTAAAAAGAAGCGAATTGCGCACGGTTAGTGTCCTAACGCGTCGCTCTATATTAAAGTCTTTTGTTCAAAAAAAGGAAAAATAATTTCTATCCAAGTGAAACAACACCGCAGTTTAACGCAAATTAAAAATGTCAAATTCAGACTATGTATTAGATAGGTTCTAATGAAATCAATAGTAATTAAACTTTATTTCTTTCTAATTTATTTTCAATCGTAACAATTAATAAAAAAAGAACAATTGTAACTGCATACGTATAGTTTTAATATGTTGTTAATAATACTCCAACAATTATATTTCTCTAAAACATTTAAATTCTTTCACAAAATATTTCTAAAACGGAAACTTCATCTTCCGATCATTCTCTTACATGTTATACAATAGAATAGCGAAAGATTCCATTTTACAAGGTGCTGCCCAGAAATTCCCGGAATTTGAATATGGCGCACGAAGGGATGGTAGTACAGCTTTATAGCGTTAGATGGTGTGAGCTGCGACTATACTAAGTCAGCCTGTCAAACGGTACTTTGCTAGGTGGTGACAGAAAGTTTTTGTGTTTTTATTTGTTGAGTTTTGTTTCGGTTATTTTGCGACACTACAATGTCTGACGTGAAAGAGCAAAGAACGTGTATTAAATTCTGCTCCAAATTTGTAAAATGGCAGCGGAAACTCTAAAAATGCTTAAACAAGCCTTTGGAAGGGATGCTTTAGGCGAGGCGCAAACTTATGAGTGGTATAACCGTTTCAAAAATGGACGTGTGTCGGTTGATGATGATAAGCGTTCCGGTCGCCCATTGAGGGAGAACACGCCACGAAATGTGGCACAAGTACGTGATGTTATCCTGCAGGACCAAAGGAGGACAATCCATGACATTTGTAACATGCGCCGTATTAAGGTTACTCAGCATTAAACAAAAACGACACCGTGTTTATGTGTGCACCGAACTGAGAGAAACTGCCGAAAGGAATGCAATGTTGAATCCAGAATCATTACTGGCGGAGAATGTGTGGTCCTGATCGTCACCACCACCCAAGAAAGCACAGTAATTTCGAAGCAACGTCGATGTTGATTTGCTTCTTTGACGCTGATGGCATCGTTCACAAAGAATTTCTCCCACCATGTGAAACAGTTAATGGACGATTTTTTGCGTTGCTCTTTGGCGACTAAGAGAAAACATTCATGTTGTGCGTCAGTTTGTAGCCTCAACGAAAACGGCAGTGCAACTCCTTCCTCTCTACTCCCCAGATCTAGCCCCTTGTCACTTCTTCGTGTTTCCAAAGTTGAAACTGAAGCTCAAAGGGCGCCGTTTTAAGAAGGTTGAGGAGATCCAGGCCGAATTGCAAGCTGTGTTGAATACGTTAACACAGAAAACTTCCAGCACTGCTTCCAGTCATGCACAAGTTGCTGAGATCGATATATTCATGCGGAAGGAGAGTACTTTGAAGGGTACCAGCGATCTCCGTATGTTTCTGTTAAAGACTCACGTGCGACTACATTAAAATGCGCTGGTGCACCATCGTGTATTTACCACATTGTATTTCTTGTTGCCAATGGTACATCCTCCAAAAACTGAGATAGCCATTGTTCCAAAAAGTTGCGATACACCTCGCTGATAAGTACAAATACCGGTCCAATTAGCCAGTTATCCACAATTCCAACCCAAACGTTCAACGAGAACTGATTTTGAAGACGATCTTCGAATACCTCATGTGGATTTTCTTCAGCCTATATGTGGTCATTGTGAAAATTCCTTACTGCATTTCTTGAGAAATTCGCTTCATCGGTAAAAAGAATCAACGCAAGTAGTTGAGGGATTTGAACCAATGTGTGCAAAAGACATTGACAGAATAATACGTGCAGGAAAATCAGGAGGAAGAAATGACTGTTGTGTGTGTGGAAGGGTACACCAAATAGTCCGTAACAATTCTCCAAATAGTTTCATTATTTACATTCGAAGTATTTGAAATTTTTCGGCTAGAATTCTCTTCCACATCCACCGTTCTTACTGTGCTTGGACTTCCTGATGCTCCACTTTGTTTCTATGTGCCTGTTTAATGAAGACGTTGATGAATACTTTGGGAGGTTTCTCTATCAGTAACATTACGGTTAGGATATCGTTCAGTGTACAACCGCCTAGCTTGTAATGAATTGTCAACAGCAAGTTCATATATGAAATACATGTCAGCTATTTCGGCGCTCGTATAGCGATTCATGATATAGGTACTAACAAAAGTGTAACTTTTAATGACAGGAAACATACGCCAAACAGTCAAACGTCAATCAGGCGCAACAAATTCGATAGCTTCAGAATTGTCAATCACGAGACGTATTCAAATGAAATCCACGTTTAAACTAATGTTATTTTCGATATCTTCGAAACAAAGCGGCTACTCAAAAATTACACAGGTCTACAGTGATTTTGATGTTTGAAAGCTGTTTGCTAATTTGTATATGTTTGGGGGCCCTTATTCCAAAAAACGCCATATTTTTGCTCTATCACGTAAATTTTTTTATAGCGCTCTATATCTTAAAAATGTTAATTTATTAATATACATACCTATGACAAGAATATGTTTGTTCCATGTTAGGCATGATTTTTAAATGAATTGATTTTTGTGAAATTAAATGTGATTTGGCAACACTGGTTAATATTAGATTTCTCAGCAAAGCAACAGAGTCGGCGCAGAAGCGTCAATACAAGGTTGAAACTTGCTTATGTGCAGTTTGGTTGTGTTAGTCGTCGTGCTACTGTGTCCGCGCGCTTGTTGTCTTCGTTGTTGCGTATTTTAAGTGTTCTAGAACGTATAAATATGGAAAGAAGACATTGTGTGAACAATCCGAATAACTTTTGTTATATCTGTGGTAGTTATGTCGTAGTAAAGCAGAGGCAAACTATAACTTCGTTTGTGAAAAATGTATACCACGCTTATTTTGTGTAAAAATTGGCGACCAAGGCAAGTCCTGGGCTCCTCATACTGTTTGTTCCGTTTGCGTTGAAGCATTAAGAAACTGGCAAAAAGGTAGGAAGAAATGTTTAAGCTTTGGTGTTCCTATGGTATGGCGAGAGCCTAGAAATCACAGTGATGATTGTTATTTTTGTTCGTGTAATGTTCAAGGATTCAACAGAAAAAATAAGAAACAAATTGTGTATCCCAATCTTGACTCTGCTATTCGACTAGTTCCTCATGGACCAGATGTACCGATACCTACCGCCCCAAAAGCACTGGAAAACGTCATATCGTCAGAATCAGAGGAATCTAATTGCGGCCCAGATGACTCAGATTTCACACAAGATTTCAGAGAGGCCGAAGTGTTTAACCAGAGCGAACTAAATGATTTAATTAGAGATTTGCACCTTCCAAAGGATGCATCCGAATTGTTAGCCTCCCGACTTCGTGAGAAACATTTACTGGCACCTGGCGTCACATCAAGCTTTTACCGGGATCGCGAAAAAGAGTTATGTCAATATTTTACTCAAGACCGCTAGTGTATTGCAACAATATTCCTGACTTAATTTCAAAATTAGGAAATGTGCCGTATGTAAATGAAGAATGGCGCCTGTTTATTGATTCAAGTAAGCGTAGTTTAAAAGGCGTTTTATTGCACAATGGTAACGAGCTGGCCTCGGTTCCCGTTGCCCATTCGGTACATTTAATGGAAACGTATGAAAATTTTGAACTTCTTTTAAAGAAAATAAACTACCAAGAACATCAGTGGATGCTTTGTGGTGACCTTAAAGTGCTGTGCATGCTACTAGGACAACAAGGAGGTTATACAAAATTTCCATGCTTTATTTGTGAGTGGGATAGTCGAGCAAGGGATAGACATTGGACTCAAATAGAATGGCCCTCTAGAACAAGCCATACACCTGGTAGCAAAAATGTATTTAGAGATAGCTTGCTTGACCCCAAAAAAGTTTTACTGCCTCCTCTCCATATCAAACTTGGCTTGATGAAGCAGTTTATTAAAGCCCTAGACAAAAATGGACAGTGTTTTAAATATTTGTGCGAGACATTTCCAACCTTATCCGATGCCAAGTTAAAAGAAGGTATTTTTGTTGGGCCGCAGATAAGAACATTATGCAAAGACAAGGATTTTCAAAACACAATGACCAATGTCGAGAAAAACGCCTGGGTTTCATTTAAAGAAGTAATTGATAAGTTTCTTGAGAACTCTAAGGACGAAAACTACGAAAATATTGTTCAAAATATGTTACAACACTTTCATCGTCTAGGTTGTAATATGAGTTTGAAAGTGCATTTCCTGTTTTCACACTTGAACTATTTTCCTGAAACTCTTGGAGCAGTTAGCGAAGAACAGGGAGAGAGGTTTCACCAAGACATTAAGGAAATGGAACGGCGATACCAAGGCAGATGGAGCATAACGATGATGGCGGACTACTGCTGGATGTTAAAACGGGATATGCCCTTAAAAACATACAACCGAATGTCCGGCCAACGCAGCTTTCTGGCAAAAAGACAAAGATTTCACTTAAAAAAGACTGAGTAAAGTATTTTTTCCACTTTTTTAACTTGTATTCCACCTTTTTACTCAATAAACAAATAATTTTTTTTAGAAATATCGTTTTTTTCATTTAATATTTGCAAAAAAATCTTACGTGATACAGATAAATGCATAGAATTTTTGAAATCAGCCTACCAAAATTATATAAAATCAGTTTTCAAAATAAAAACATCTGTCAAAAAGTTTAATTTTGTAGACCTGTGAATTATCAAAGGACAAAATATTCTTAGAATAGTCCAGAGATATATACTAGTCAAACACCATAACGAATTTTTTTTAAGATAGTCCTTTTTGTGTTATATTTTAAAAAGTTTCGGCTAATATTCGAAAATAATTTTTACGAATTTCAGAAAATTTTAAAATCGATACTTCAACAAGTTTATTACAATTGTTGTCCCGTATATCTGGTATTATTTGAACGTTTGTATTTACTTCATTTTTCAGAGGACTATAGACGTTCGGAAATGAAAAACAAACAATTTTGCCTATGAAAGCGGCAATGTGACCGACCAGCCAAAAGAGTAATTTGTTTGCTTCATTTCGTTTTTTTATTGTTAGTCAATAGTTTTTCTTGATTTTTTTGTCCGATCTCTCGCATCTAAACCCGGAAATTCCGATATAACGTATTCAATTTATTTGGAGGGAAGTTTGTCTGGTTTTGGCGAAACAATCGATGGCTTAATTGATTGCCTTTGTTTCAGGTATAAACGCCGAATTATTTTACGTCAGAGAGGGAGTGGTTAACACTTACGCCCTCAACTTCGTTGTCATGATCCCAGCGAATATTTCTGATTTACAATTTTCCTGGCAGAGTCTCACAAAACATCCAGTAAGTATCTTAATTTTATAATAAGTAGGGTACTAACTCATTTTAAATTGTAATTATTTATATTTTAGTTTATAACTTTTTTTATTATTTGAACTAATCATTTTTTAACATTTTGGAGTGTATGTATCCATTTAAAGTTCATTTTCAGAATTTAAAATTTTGAAAAAGAAATGAATTACTATTATTAATTTAAAAACTATTACAAGTGAAACATACAACAGCTAGATGCACGAGGCTTCATTACTCAAGAAGCGAAATTTAGCTGCACGCCATAGACGTGCACTTGATACTAACATAAAATAAAATTAAAAGAAATAAATAATAGACAGCGATGAAACACCTACCATTTATATTCCTTTCCATACTAAACTTTGTTTTTCGAAATGGAATCAAAGAACTTTCTTATGTGGCATCGATCTCTTGAGATATAAAATAACAACCAAGTTAAAGAATAAAAGAAATCAGGTGTGTGTGCTTTTGATCTTATTTTTCATGAAAAAGCTTCAAAGTTTCTGTTTAACAGTACGAGAAGAAGCGTTATCGTGATAGAGCATTTCAAGCATTCTTTCTACTTTGTTGAGATGTTGGTACATCGTAAAAGAAATATTTATTTTATCACTTATTATGCCCGGCAGTTACCTTCATTAAATAATTGCGAAGTTTCTTGACTAATTTAAACGCTGCTTATGCACTAGCGATTGTGGAACACTTGGCAAAACCATGTTAATATTCATTTTTGTATCATTGATCAAATACTAAAATTAGTCTAGATTATTTCGTAAGTGCCCTTTTAACTGGTGACAGGCGTTCCTGTATATATAGTGCACTGTGTCTCGCAAAATTACCTATATTACCTAGGCATTTGTTTGCAATGATGCATCAACTCCAAACGACAAAGGCATTGCTGTGGACACTGTTCTTCAGATGAGCCAACAAAGTTCATTGTGCGCAAAAAGCGTACCTAACAACTGCTAAACTATGAGTGGAGATACCATATTTACAAAATATTGAACTTTAGTGCAAGCTCAATAAACAATTCTTGCAGTCACTGAAGTCGATTTATCTCAATTATTTCAATGTCCCTTGAAACATTCACATCTTCTTAACATAATTAAGTGAATACAAATAAAATTTCTTATTGGATCTGTAATAAATATTATTTTTTTGTTACACCCTACTTATTTTACGTACAGGTCGATAATTGTTACGAGGTAAATATAATAATTATTAAAGCTACATAATGAGACCAACGTACTGTAGTAAATTACGTAATAGACACTTACCACCTTAATATTTGTTATCCCATAGTGGATGAGATCGGGGAAAGAACTGCAGCATTAGATATACTCGTATTTCGACATTTGCTACAGCGAATCGTATTCTGCGCGATTAAAATATTTTTTTATGTACAGATTACGGTACTACAACTAATGATGTAATGTTGGGAAAATTAAAATAATCTCTGAAATTATTTGCCGGACCTAATTAATTTTAGTGCTATTGTAATATGCACTGGATATCGTTCTTATACAAAATCATAATAGCGATTTATATTTATATATAATAATACACACAAATTTATTTGTTCATTCAATTTAAACTTAAAATGAATTGTAAACATTCAATACGTCCTACTATACATCCCAGCATTCGGGACAAAGTTCGCAACTTATTATAATCTCTGGTTCTATGATATTTTTCCTGATATTTATTTTATGTCTGTCATCCTATATTTTTCTCACTTAATATTTGTATTTTGCCTTCCGCTTAATAGTGTTCTTTCCAAAACCCATATTCATACTCGCTTCTTCAGTAACTTCTGTAACTCTTTTGTGATTTTCATCTTTGCATTTTAGCGACATAATTTTATCTCTATATTTTTGTATTCCTTTATCTACTTTTCTAGGTTTTCATTTAAGCATAACTTTTCTTCTTATTTTCAAAGCTCGCATCAAAATTATATCTCGTACATCTGAACTAATTTGTTTGAATATAGATTAGGAGGTGGCCACAGAACCTATTCCATTGTGACCTTTCTAGGATCTTCTTGATCCTCTTATTTCAATGCAACTCAAGCTATAATTTAATCTCCAACTGACACACTCGAATGTTGAAAAAGACATTGAAAGGAATATTCAATTTTTTGTCTATTGTTATCTAGGATAATATCAAAATGTGAGAAAAAATATAATTCAACAAATATATTTTCGAGAATATGATTCTATATAAGAGATGTTACTACAGCTCTATAGCGCTAGATGGTGTAAGGCACTACTAAATCGGTCAGTTTTTGTGTTTGTATTTGTTAAGTTGTGTGTGAATTATTTTGCGACACTACAAATCTCTGTCGTGAAACAGAAGAACGTGCATCAAATTCTGCTTCAAACTTGGTAAAACGGCAGTGGAAACTTTCAAAATGCTTAAACAAGCATTTCGTGAGGATGCTTTAGGCCAGACGCAAACTTATGAGTGGTACAACAGTTTAAAAAATGCACGCGTGTCGGTTGATGATGATACGCGTTTCAGTCGTCCATCGACGGAAAATGTGCCACAAAATATGGCAAGAGTGCGTGATGCTATCTTGCAAGACTAAAGGAGAACATTCAGTGACATTCGTAACATTGTCGGCTTGTCGTACGACACAAGTGGCCTGTCAAGTGGCGCAACAATTCGTGGATCCTACACCACGACAATGCAGTAACCCACACTTCACTTGTTGCACGTCAATTTCTAGTCACAACGAAAACAGCAATACTACCCCACCCTCCCTACTACCCAGATTTTGCCCCTTATGACTTCTTTCTATTTCCGAAGTTGAAACTCAAGCTCAAAGGGCGCTGTTTTGAGACGATTGAGGAGATCCAGACCGAATCGCAGGCAGTGTTGAACACCTTAACACGCGAAGACTTCCAGAACTGCTTCCAGCCATGGACCAGTCGCTGAGATTAGTGTATTCATGCGAAATAAGAAACAAGAACGAATATAATATAATTTGAACGAAGATGCCAGTACTACTCCACCCTCCCTACTACCCAGATTTGGCCCCTTATGACTTCTTCCTATTTCCGAAGTTGAAACTGAAGCTCAAAGGGCGCTGTTTTGAGACGATTGAGGAGATCCAGACCGAATCGCAGGCAGTGTTGAACACCTTAACACGCGAAGACTTCCAGAACTGCTTTCAGTCATAGACAAATGGTTGGGATCGGTGTATTCATGCGGAAGGAGAGTACTTTGAAGGGGATGGTAGTAAATAAGTTGTAAGAACAAATTATTGTGTTTCTTTTTTCACATTCCAGGAATTTCTGGGTAACACTTCGTAGATGTATATGCTAGCTATATATATCGTACATATAATTTTATCTTATTTGGTTTTCCAAGTTTATGGAAAGATAACGTAAAACGTATATGCCACAATATAGTTTCTGTTGAAGACTTTAAGGGCACTAAATAAATTATAAAATAAATTAAGTCATCTCCATAAAATAAGCATATTTTCAATAGAACAGGAAATGTTACTTAGGACACTTTATGTTTAGTAATAAATACAATATAGAATCGTAAAGTTTTTAATTTTGATAACAATAAGTATTTCTATGCATATATAAATATATATATATATATATATATATATATTTATTTATGTAACGTATGTTTTTTTTTTAAAGTTTTATATCTGCCGGCATCCAATTTTAATGTTTTTTTAATTATTCTGGCATGAGATCAAGTTCTTCAAATGAGGTGTGGTAAGTTTAGGGGGTGAGGAAAAGACGCGATAAGGCGGGGACGAACTGATGACTGCAATTTCCGCATACGCATCGAAGTTCAGAATTTCAGTATTTAAACAGGGTAATTGCTAAGAGCTACTCAGAAAACGGAGTGCTTCTCGTTTTAGACCCCATATAGTTTATGATATTAAAGAAACGCGAGATCACGGATCGTGTTCCTTGCTCTGTTTATAATTTAATCGCCAGCGTTTTCTTTTGCAAATAGTATTACATGATTTCACAATGTAAAATTTAAATTCTCGATTACTTAAATGTGCTAGTTCCTGTAATGAACTTGATATTTACAAAGGAACCTCACGAAATATAGATTTTGTTGAATTGTAAAGCGAATATTACTTACGAAAGGGTAAAATAAACCCTCCAAAATTGATTATTTTTTTCTGGTATATCTGCTCTCCTCTCCTAGGGAACAAGATGGAAAAGCATTTAAAAAAGAAAGTATACTGACCGCCATGAGTAAATGAACACCCAGTAAACGTAGATATAATTTAATGAAAATTACAGGAAAGACGTATTTTATTCGTATTAAGAAACGATGACGATTTCAACAAGATACAACAGAAGAATAATCAAGATACCATAGAAATAATAATAAACAATAGCTAGTGTTTTCTTTTGACATTTATTTGACGTTGATTACTTAAGTGTCACTATAAAGCATACGTGCAAGCTTAATTAGTGAAAAAAAATGCCTCCTATTCGACGACGCGCAAATTTTCATGAATTAACGGAATTTGAACGTGGTAGAATAGTCGGCTTACGAGAAGTCGGATTATCAATTCGTGATGTCGCTAATCGTGTGAGCCGCAGTGTTGCTATAATTGCTCTATGTTGGCGAAGATGGAGAGAAAATAATGAGGAGCGACGACGTCCACGGCCTGGACGCCCCAGACTCACCAGCGGTCGTGAAGATCGCGCTTTTCGTCTTGTGGCTCTTAGAGATCATTTTTCCTCAACAAGAGAAATTGGTGATAGATGAAGAAGTTTAGTTCATCAACGATCTGTGTGTTTCTTCAACATCGACATACGGCTCTAACTCAAGGTGTAATGATGTGGAGCGCTATCTGCTATGGAAGTAGATCTCCTTTAGTAATTATTCACGGAACATTAGATGCGTATAATTTTATAAATCATGTGTTTAGACCAGTGTTAATCCCATATCTGCAAGAGCTGGTAAATCTCATTTTTCAACAGGATAATGCGCGGCCACATACCGCAAGGGTTACTATGGAGTTTATGTATAATGCTAATATTGATCTGTTTCCATGGCCGTCGCTGTTGCCAGATTTATTTCCTATAGAACACGTATGGGATATCATAGAACGAAGGATGAATAATTTAGAGCCACCCTCAAGTAGTATAGAAATTCGCCGACGACGGGTTTTAGAAGTTTGGGATAGCATACCACAGACTACAATAGATGCGCTTATTTGGAGTATGCCTAATCGAGTTAAAATACGTCTTTCCTGTAAATTTCATTAAAATATATGTATTTTAATTATTAAATAAATTCAGATTTATTAATTATAATTGATTGACGAAGAAAATATGCGTTGAAACTCCATTTAAATGTAGTTAAAAAAAGCTAGTTTTAAAGTTTCAAATAAATGTTAATGCACTACAATTATTTCGCCAAACATTGACTTCATCAAGTGGTTGACAAGTACATACTTGTAAGTGACGCCACGTATATCACGGACAAATTTTCGATTTTTTTGTTCCGAAACCTTTGGCAATGTAGTTACGTATGTACTACTAGATACTAGATCTATGTAACTACACTTTATCTCATTTAAGGTACCGAAAAATAATATTTACTGTACAGGGTGCGCCAATAATGTATCGGCGGAGTTTGGCGTGAAAACTAACAAAGATAGGAAAATGAGATTTTTTGTACGTATATAGTATATCACAGCGAATATTGTAAAATTATTTACGAATATACAGGGTGTTACAAATTCCCGCACGCACCTTCAGACTTTTTAGTTTAAATGGATTGCTATATTTTTAGAAATTATTTCGATAGCCACCTAAATTACCTTTGAATTGATATATGGTTCATGTGCACTTCCGACAACTAGTTTCCCTCGGAAGCTCCATAAAATTCCTCTGCAGAGTGAACGTGCTACTGTTTGGTGCGAGATTAGCAGTGTCGGGATCATTGGCCTCTACTTTTTTGGAGAGGGAGGAGTGGCAGTGACCGTAAACTTGGATCCATACATTCAAATGATTCAGATTTTTATGGCACCAAAACTCAACGCGCTGCAAATTCAACAGGATGTGGTGTGGTTTCAGCAGGACGGGGCCACTGCTCACACAAGCAGGAGATCTCTCCAAGAGCCTGAGACAGCTGCTCCCAGGACTCTTGATGTCTTTGTGTGGTAACATCCCCTGGCCAGCATGATCTCCAAACCTTATTCCTTGGAATTTTTTTCTATAGGAGTTTCTTAAAGCTGAAGTTTACAAACATCGACCGGGGACTCTGCCAGCCCTACGACATGCAATACAAGAAGAGATTACTCGTATTCCTCAAGAAATGTTGGTTAGAGTAATGGCCAACTTTCGAGCTCGCATTCGGCAATGCATTGATAACAACGAAAAACACTTGAGCGATATACTGTTCAAAAAATGAAACTTTTAAAACATGTAACGTAACTTCCCATTCTGTAGATTCCATCCATGTTAAACAGTTTCTTTACTTTGTACCATCTGTTTTTTTTATTGAACCTTTAAATTAAGGAGGGAGTGTTGCCGCACCCTGTATAATGTAAAAATATATAATAAATAGGTCCGTGCCACATTTATCGAAATTCAAACGCTTCTCGGTTCCATTAAAAAAAATCTTTATTTTCAACGATATTCCACTTTTATGGGAAATATCTTTCGTACTATTCAATATGCGTGACAGCCAATATGGCTAGATGCCATGATTTTCAAACTAAGAGTTATGTTACTAAGTAATGCAGTAAGGGTGTTATTTATGGTGAAAGTATCTCTCAATCAGCATGTACTGGTGATTCTGTAGTATGATGAAACGCGTATCTACATGTCTGGAAATATATTTTCACAGAAATATGAACTTTTATTGTGTTCTCTACACCCCATTTTTAATAATATTTTTAAATAATAATATCGATATGAAGCAGTCATAAGCCTGGGGCAATGATATAAATGGGGTAGGTAATACGATTATATATAGAGTGGGTCAACGTATCTGCATATCAGGACTGAATTCAGTAAGTATCACCGCGCGCAACGTAGAAAGCGAAGCAGTCACATTTTGTGTTAGTTCAACTTGGATATCGACGGGAGATAGTCGAACGTTTCATCGTTACCTTTCACGCGTTCTAAATGTAAGTCATAGTATGTCGAGCGTACAGAAGCTACCATCGCTTAATAATGTAAAAAAGTATATGGGTAAATTGCTGGATTTATAATATGATGGTGCAAAGTTGGTGTGTAAAATTTGCGATAAACCGTTATTTCAGCAATCTTATCAAAATTGTGCTACGTAAATACGACAAGTGGGTTATATATGATATCTATAATTAATTAAATAAACAAATATTACTCTTGCCCGATATATACTTGCGTTAAACTCTAATGAGTAATATAGTAATACGAGGTGCATTCAAGTTCTAAGGCCTCCGTTTCTAACTAACTACTCAGCCGAAAACTATGAAACTGGTGTTACTTCTCGACGTAATCTCCCTGCAGACGTACACATTTTTCACAACGTCGACGCCATGATTCCATGGCTGCGGCGAAGGCTTCTTTAGGAGTCTGTTTCGACCACTGGAAAATCGCTGAAGCAATAGCAGCACGGCTGCTGAATGTGCGGCCACAGACAGTGTCTTTCATTGTTGGAAAAAGCCAAAAGTCACTAGTCAGGTCAGGTGAGTAGGGAGCATGAGAAATCACTTCAAAGTTGTTTTCACGAAGAAACTGTTGCGTAACGTTAGCCCGATGTGCGGATGCGTTGTCTTGGTGAAACAGCACACGCGCAGCCTTTCCTGGACGTTTTTGTTGCAGTGCAGGAAGGAACTTGTTCTTCAAAACATTTTCGTAGGATGCACCTGTCACCGTAGTGCCCTTTGGAACACAATGGGTAAGGATTACGCCCTCACTGTCCCAGAACATGGACACCATCATTTTTTCAGCACTGGCGGTTACCCGAATTTTTTTTGGTGGCGGTGAATCTGTGTGCTTCCATGGAGCTGACTGGCGCTTTGTTTCTGGATTGAAAAATGGCATCCACGTCTCATCAATTGTCACAATCGACGAAAAGAAAGTCCCATTCATGCCTCAGCATTGTGGCACCCAGCTGGAGGACACTTTTCGTATTTTCAGGTCGTCATGCAGGATTGTGTGCACAGAACCCACGGAAATGCTAACACTGGAGGCCTTCATTAAACTGTCGCACCCACGAACGCACTTTCGACACATCCATAGCTCCATCATTCCACATGTCTCCTTCAACTGTCGATGAATTTCAATTGGTGTCACACCACGCAAATTCAGAAAACGAATGATTGCACGCTGTTCAAGTAAGGAAAACGTAGCCATTTTAAGTATCTAAAACAGTTCTCATTCTCGACGCTGCCGCTACAATTCCATCTGCCGTACAGTGCTGCCATCTCTGTGACGTATTGACAACAAACGCACGCTCATTTTAAAACAATGCACATGCTTCTATCTCTCTCCAGTCTGGAGAAAGACAATCGGAGGCCTTAGAACTTGAATGCACCTCGTATAATATGTATACATATATAAAACTTAGTACTATCCTACCGTGCAGACAAAAGGGGCGCACTCTAATTACATATACATATATGTTTGTAAAGAAAAAGAAAAGTTGCCAATTGAAATAAGTATAGGTACTTGCGATGTATGTAGTAACTTTTGTATAAAATAGTATAAAAAATAAGGCTATTGAAAGATGCATTTAAAATATTATTTATATGTAAATATGTCGACTAAATATGACAGAACAAGGAAAGTTGTTTTTTCTAACATTTAATTAATTTAAAAATTCCCGCTTGCCGAATTTTCTATTATAATTTATACATTGCAGCATACTCAAACAATATTAGTTTTCATCAAGTTCACACTTGATCTTTTTCCTAAAACGTGTCAACTTGATTCATTCACTACTTACTATACGAGAGTAAGTGTTTTAAAAATCGATTTTATGTGAGACAAGGAATGTTAGCTATTCAATTAAAGTTGTTCCTTGACGCTAAAGTGTCAGATTTGTCTTTGTGTTCGCATATGCCTGCAGGAGCCCCCCCGATGCAACAAGAACTGTCAGCAGCGGTTTCTCTACCGACGAAAACGATTTAGTACTTCAATTTCCTCTTATATTATCATTCGACCTCTCAAAGGAAAATATTTATATTTCAAATTTGCGAACTTACTCTCGCAATACATTTGAAAAATGTATTTTATTTCTTTTATATGTACACAAAAAGGAATATACATATATGTATAATATGAAAAGCATGTATTATGCAATAGTATATAAACACGCACATATAAATGTCCGTAAAAGGTTTTTACAAAAACCTAAAACATATTCCATACACCAAAATAAGCAAATTTAAGAACACTTACCTTAGTGCAAAATTGCTTAGTTTTGGCGCTATATGGCGCTGAAGTTACAATTCTGAAATGTTTTTTTTTTATTATTATAAATATAAAACGGCTCTCATGCGACTTTACTAAAATTGGGTACGTTGACCTAGTTTTATGAGACAAAATATCAAATTATATCAAAATTTTGAGTAACACCATTCCATAAGCATAGAACTTGGATTTTTTAATAATTGCACATTCCAAATTTCTACGCCAATGGAAGAAGAGGGGTTTAAGTATAAAATTTAGATTATGTAACTTATTACGTTCTTGTGAAATTTGTATTTTAATAATCGAAGTAACTGTTAGAAAAATTATGTTACTAAAACTTGAAAAAAAAATAATCAAGTTGCCATAGAAATTTTTGAAAGTGTTTACACAACGAAGAAAATTAAAATGTTCTCTTTGCATAATTTCTCCATCGCCTTTAACATTATTTGCTGCAAACTGGTCGAAACCACTTAAATCAGCAGTACAAATGGATAGATAGAGCTAATGAGTCATTAGCTCTATCTATCCATTTGTTTGAGTACTGCTGATTTAAGCGGTTTCGACCATTTAATGAAAAAATGTGGTAGAGCTCCATCGTGCATAAATCACATATCTAACCGAAGTTGTATAGCTAAATCCTTAAACAACGTATTTTTAAGATGTTGCAAATAAATATATCTCGTTAATCTCTGCGGTAAAATAACAGGACTACCAATACAATTACCAATTATTCCAGCCCATACATTAATTTTGAAGTCGTGTTGAAAATGTTTCACCTTAATTGCATAGGGATTTTCAACTGCATAAACGTGTTAGTTATGGAAATTAGTTACCCCTCTTCTTGTGAAATACGCTTGGTCGGTAAACAAAATATTGTTGCTAAAGTTTAAATCTCTTTCACTTTAAGAATAGAAATAAAACTACGGTTTTAATCTTCACGATTAAGATTGAAACCGTAGTTTTATTTCTATTCTTAATTATGGATGTTCATCACGTAAATGCCGAATCAATTCAATTACTCTTTCACTTTGCCTATTAACTAACCGACAAAATCCTAGACTCCTGGTACTTAGTTCTCAATCTTGTTTAATATGTAACCCTCACAAAACGCTGCCTTCCATAATCAGCGGTTTCATGAGCAAAACGAGCGGTGTCTCTCAACGGCAGCAAACGTTAGATGGCTTGGTATACAACGATTTAGAAACCTTTCAGAATACACGCCTTGACAAACTCTCGATCGTTTCCCTGACAATATTCGTATGCCAATAACGTATCGGTATACTCTGCATTGGTATACGGTCATGATGAATTAAATTATGAAAATTTAAGTTTTTTTAATTATTAAAGCAAATAAGAAACTTTCTTAATAAGAATTTAGATGCTTCCAATTTGACAATTGCTTTATTTAGAAACTATGGAAACGAACGATCAAAATTGTTCGTGTAAAGGCAAATAATGTTAGATACTACGTGCATTAAAAATATTATTTAGACAAAAAAATAGATAAAAACGGAAAACAAATCTGGAACGCGCCAATACGAATAAACACGTTTGTAAAAAAGTCTATCTAAAGAATATCGGAGAGAAATTTAAATTACCTTTTCTATTTTGCGTACGTAATGAACTCATTATAAAACCCGAAACAGTATCGAAATGAGCTTCATTACGATACGCTTTTTTTCAGCGTTGGTATTGTTCCCACACAGAAATAAATATCATATTGCTGTCATTTGATTTTAAGAATTTAAATACATTTGACAGAAATGATATACCTACACAGAAAAGAAAAATGCTACACAAACAACGTACATTGTATGAAATTGACATCAAGATATATTAGTTCCTATGTCAGTCATGTTTATATTTTTAAATAAAATGTCAAGTAATATTAACGAAAACTAATAAATAATATTTCGTAGATAGCAATATTTAAATTTGGAATTGTCAAGTATCAATCCTTTTAAATTAAATAGTTTTAATTTAGTAATGTAAAAAATACAAAATAGAAAAAATATTAAGATAAAATAAAACAAATTTTATGAATTTCACTTTTTAATTATCACTGTAACGAGTCGTTTCGCACCAACCTGGGCTTCGTCAGACATATAACTAACTTATTTACCAAATATTTTTTATATTAAACACAAGTAAACAGTAACAAGCAAAAACACATGTTTTATTTTAAAAAATAGTCAGAGGGATGGGTGCTTTTTATACAAAACTTTCGCTACGGTTTATAAAAAAATGTACTGTTCTTAAGTAATAAAACTAAAGGTTTACATTATATTACAGGGATAAAGAATTCTATGGAAAAATACAAAAATATTATACACTATGTAACTCTCTGCAAATCAAATAAATAGATTAAGTAAGGGTGAATTATTTGTTTCTAATTGATCATTTAAGATCTTGTCAGTTTTCTTTATTTTATTGATTTCCAGTGACTCTAATAAATTAAGTTTTTTGCCCTTATTTTCTATATGTAATATTTTAAATTCTTTGTTAAAATTGTGGTTCGTTGAATTGATATGAGACGCATATGAAGAGTCACTTTTATTATTTCTAAATGAAGAAAAATGTTCTTTGACGCGTACTTCAAACGATCTGCCTGTCTGTCCGATATAAGTCATAGGGCAACTACCGCAGGTTAACTCATAGTTGCCCTATGACTTATATCGGACAGACAAGCAGATCGTTTGAAGTACGCGTCAAAGAACATTTTTCTTCATTTAGAAATAATAAAAGTGACTCTTCATATGGGTCTCATATCAATTCAACGAACCACAATTTTAACAAAGAATTTAAAATATTACATATAGAAAATAAGGGCAAAAAACTTAATTTATTAGAGTCACTGGAAATCAATAAAATAAAGAAAACTGACAAGATCTTAAATGATCAATTAGAAACAAATAATTCACCCTTACTTAATCTATTTATTTGATTTGCAGACAGTTACATAGTGTATAGTATTTTTGTATTTTTCCATAGAATTCTTTATCCCTGTAATATAATGTAAACCTTTAGTTTTATTACTTAAGAACAGTACATTTTTTTATAAACCGTAGCGAAAGTTTTGTATAGACATCCCGTAATAAAAGGCACCCATCCCTCTGACTATTTTTTAAAATAAAACATGTGTTTTTGCTTGTTACTGTTTACTTGTGTTTAATATAAAAAATATTTGGTAAATAAGTTAGTTATATGTCTGACGAAGCCCAGGTTGGTGCGAAACGACTCGTTACAGTGATAATTAAAAAGTGAAATTCATAAAATTTGTTTTATTTTATCTTAATAGTTATAATGGAATTTCATCAAGTAAAGGCCGAAACAATCATATAGAAAAAATAGTATAAAAAACTCGTTTCATAAGGCTTTTTGACACTCTTTCTGTAGAGAACTCGCCGATATCGCGACTCGTTTTCTAAACTTCAATTCGTGCGACAAAATGGTGCCTTATGAAACCTGTGTCTTACTATACTAGTTTAGTAACTTACTTTTGTTTTTAATACTGGAAATTATTAAAATACAAATTTCACAAAAAACATGACAGTAATCGCGTCTTACAAAGTGTACCTTTACTGTAGTAAATAAGTTACACAATCTAAATTTTATACTTAAACCTCTCTTCTTCCATAGGCGTAGTAATTCGAAATTTGCAATTATTAAAAAACCCAAGTTCTACGCCTATGGAATGACGTTACTTGACATTTTGATATGGGTTTTTTGTCTCAAAACTATGTCAACGTACTCAATTTTAGCAAAATCTCATGAGCCGTTTTATATTTATAACAAAAAAAAAACATTCAGAATTGTAACTACAGCGCCTAAAGTAAGCAACTTTGTATGAAGGTAAATTTTCTTAAATCGTCTTATATTAGTGTAAGAACATGAAATAGGTTTAGGTTTCTTTGTAAAGATCTTTTACAGATACCTTTATATATATACCTAATTCACTTCATTACAGTATTGGTAATGCTTTTTCGGATCCCAGTACTATTGTAGATGCCTTCGCGGATGCGTTTTCTACTGTGCCAACTTCCTTGTCGGGGTTCACTTGTGATGGATCGGACTACCGTTCCCTATCCTTTTCCTTTTTGTTGACCTCCGAGGATGAGTTAATCGATTTAATGACCAGTTTTCCTAACAAATACACCACTGGAGATGATTCCTTACCGAGTTTTTTAATACGTGACTGTAGATTTGTCCTGGCATATCCTCTGAAATTACTTATTAATCTATCTATAAAAACTAATATCTTTCCTGATCGGTGGAAGAACACAAGAATAATCCCTGTGCATAAGAAAGGAGATCGTGCGTTGATTCATAATTACAGGCCCATCTCTATTATTTCTAACTTCGCCAAACTGTATGAGAAGGTATTATACACAAGGCCATTTAGTGGCACGCGCTCTCCTATCTCACCGAACCAACATGGTTTTGTCACGGGTAGATCTACTGTCACCAATTTGGCGTCGATTGTTCAGCATATCGGTGAGGTTTTGGACGGCAGAGGTCAGGCTGATGTAATTTATACTGACCTATCCAAGGCTTTCGATTCAATTGATCATGAGATTTTACTTCATAAGTTGGGATCTTTTGGTCTCGTTCCAACTCTTCGGTCTTATCTATTTCACAGAAAATGCTACGTGACCTATAATGGGTTCTGCTCCAATAATGTTGTTCTTGCTTCTGGCGTACCTCAGGGATCAAATTTGGGTCCTTTGCTATTTGTTTTGTTTATGAATGATCTCCTTTTCCAAGTGAAGTCTCCCATTCTCGCCTATGAAGATGATATACAAATATATTCTGAGATTTCCACAACTGGCGATAGCGTTAAACTACAGCAAAATCTGGACGCATGGTGCATGGTGTGACCGTTTCAAACTTAAATTAAATATCGACAAATACTGCGGGGTCACTTATACTCGTTCTGCTACGCCTCACGAGTCTTCTTATTTTATTAAAAACAACATCTTAACCAGTAAAACTGAAATAGAGGATCTCGGAGTCTTATTTGACTCTAATCTTACGTTCAGATCCCATGTAATCCATATGTCTTCCGATGTCTACAAAAGTTTGGGATTTATTATGCGTATATCAAAATACTTTAAAGACATCACTTGCCTTAAATCACTGTACAATGCTTATTTTTGAGCAAAATGAAATACGCCTCATTAATTTGGTATCCCATTTATGCTTGCGATTCCATTCCTTTGCGCCGTGTTCACCGTAAGTTTTTGAAGTACCTCACTTTCAAGACTGATGGTATCTACCCGGAACGTGGTGCATCCCAGGATGATTTGCTTTTACGTCATGGCATTGTATCACTAAGGGTAAGAAGAGATAATATTTGTAGGAAATTCCTAATTAAACTGATGGAAATCATTATTGACTGCCCGTTCATATTGGAGCGAATGTCGTTTTTTGTTCCTCGTATGAACTCTAGGTACGAAGTTACATTTATGGTTCCCTTCGCGAAGACAAACATCTTGAAACAGACTCCTACCTATATTCTCTCCAACGTGGCCAATAGAATGCAGGATGATCTATTTGCTTGAGGATGGCTCGCGGATGGACAGCACTATTTAAGTCTATACTTCATTTGATTGCACTTCCATGTCATGTAATTATAATTATAATAAACCTTGTAATTGGACCTAGCCTGTTGGGTATTAAAGTATATTATATATATATATATATATATATACAGGATATCCTTGAAATAAAAAGACACAGTATGAAAAATGGAAAGATATCATTATATAAAACATGAATCCAAAATATTGTGAGACAATTACGACGAGAACCCCAAAATTAAAAACCCCATAAAAATTGTATCATGAATTCAAAATATTCAAAATTCATAAATAATAAATATGTACCTCTATTGGAAGTTACCCACATGCCGTATGTTTACATAACGTAACAGCTGTCGATGTTATTGAATTGTTAATTTAATTATTAAAAATTAAGATGTATGTTACATTAATTTACAAACCCATTTTAAAAATCACACTACAAGTAATATGTTGACTTTTAGAACTGACATCATTTCACGTGTATTACGAGAACTTTTTTTTTTGTCAGGAGAAGTAAGAAATATAAAATATGAATATCTATTCAGAATGCCGCTACTGTATTTAAAAGCGGAAATGTTCATAAAACTGTCTAAGTTTCGTTATGGTAAGGGTTCAATAACCTGGTACGAAAGTCAAGTGAATTTTTAAAGATGGTATAAAAGAACAAGTAAGATGTGTGCTTTACGGGCATTTACAGTCTTATTTGGTTACAATCTATCTTTAATAGAAAAATTGTTCCGAACGTACTTAACTATTGACAACAGAACGAAACTTAAAGCGAGATGGACAATAACAAGACTATTCTTTTTGTTATTGTGGGTCAGCTTTAAGATATCGTCTCCGGTAGTATTTGTGATATATTCAGTCGCACAGTGGCGCAACCAAATTTTTTGAAATATCTTTGTCATTTTTTTTTCTCACTTATCAGAGGGAATTTTGGAAAATATTTTGAGTATATATTCTATATAATTTAATCTTTTCATTTTTCATACGTTGTCTTTTTATTTCAAGGACACTCGGTATACTTACCCTAGTATGGATCACATATGGACCTTAGTTAATATAAAATTTCGAAATAGAAACAAATATTAACGCAATATTGCAGTGAGGGTAAGAATTGTAAGGGGTTCGATCGAATTAATGTGTAGATATTTTCAAAGAATTATCCGCCCGATTGCCTGCCAATTAAGTAATAGCATAAGCTACACACTAGTCTGTATATTATTCTGCAAAATATATAATGAAAATTTCAGCTTCAGTTGAGTGCATTCAGTTCCAATTATGCGATATTGGTTACCAATAGTAACCGGTTATTGAAGTACGATTGTATTGCCAAAACAGTAATCGTTTATTCCCTGTTTATAATCGGAAAACTGCAGGAATTGCTGCCTATTTGCAAACATCAAACCATCGTCTATACTATACTGTGGCTGTGTATAAATGTTATTAATTAATTTCAACAAATATAATTCTCCTAAAAGAATAAATATACTCCGACGATCACAATATTTGTAAAATGCACAAAACAATAATAGGCGGACTTCTGTATAAAATGATTCACTACGAAATCAAATATGCATGTGTACACACCCAACGACCACAAACTTATTCTGTTACAACTTAAATAGATTTATTATTGCATTATTATATTACATGTATTCACAGCCATAAGTAACTTTTTATAAAAAAAATATTTTAAATATCTTTCTACTATTGAGTTCTATTTAAAATATATATACCACTCTCACTTTTATGACAAAAAAATATAGATTATTTAAAAAGAAAATAAGATAGAGTTTAAGATTATAAAATTATAGATGTAATAGGAATGTAACGTGCGGAATTTACAAGTAGAGTTTAACTGCAACCAAATTACAAAAAATGTAATGCATCTATTGAGTAAAGTAAATTTTCCCTTTGTCTATATTACAGAAGACTTGGATTTAAAAAAAATTAGGACATATAAACAATAAAAACATATTTGCTTTTTGATTAATTCTTGATATCAAAAAGTTTTTAAACTTCTCAATTTCACTTTGCATATGTCAATATCTGACGACAGTACTGTTATAGAAAATATAGAAAAAAATTGATTTCGTCCTAGATTAATTTAAGATAACCACATAGAGATGAAGTATACTAGATCAACATCTATCACGATTAGATATATGAAATTAAAGCCAAATGACTTTAATTTAATATCATAATACAAAGGTATTTTTAATAATATAAAATATTACTAAAAATCTGGTGTGAAGAACACAAATGCAGGTTCACTATTAATATTTTCTGTGAACGTGTCCGAATATATCCTATCCCCAGAGACGTAGATACGTATTTCGCTTTTCTACAAGCTCATCGGTACGCCCCTGCTGGAGAAAGGATATTTTAATATCATAATATGAATTCGTGCACAAAAAAAAAGGTTTGCGAATTGCCTGTGTGATATACTGATGGAACAGAAAACTATTAAACGACTTAAATTGCACACTATCCTTTAGGAAATATTGTTTAATCACAAACAGGTAGTTTTTCCTAGAAACAACCTTTTTCTGAAAAATAACGAGAACCACAAATTATTAAAATATCAAGCTGGTATTACGCTGCTAAGTAACAAAAATATGTCATTCCAATGTAGTATGAAAATGCGCTGTTTAACCGATATCGAGTCTCCAAAATAATGAATGAAGCCCGGCCTTTATATAGCTTTAAAATGGGATCATCGAATTTAAAAACTGGAAAACACTCTCAGAAACTATCTCCTGCAAACAATTAACTACGGCTCACAATGAAAGAAAATGTTCAACTGACTTCG
Organism: Melolontha melolontha; assembly: GCA_935421215.2. NCBI lineage: Eukaryota > Metazoa > Arthropoda > Insecta > Coleoptera > Scarabaeidae > Melolontha > Melolontha melolontha. Next base: position 18,914,295 of record OW285244.1, read on the forward strand.
ATTAGTGAAAGAACTTGGACATGTACAAGTTCACGGTTCGTTTAAAAGTATGCCAGTGCTGATAGATTGAAAGATAGTCTGCGGAAACTGTTTATGTGTCTTTATGTATAGATCCAAGAAAAAACAATAACTATTGACTAGGGCTGGGCGAAGTATCGATACATCATCCAATACCCGATACCTCAGATAATGAAGGTATCGATTTTAAGGTATCGATTCCAAAGTATCAATTCCAAAGTATCGATTCCAAAGCATCGATACCTATCGATACTTTACCGATTTTAGTACTCGCTAAGTATCAATGTATCGGGTTAGCGATGTATCGAGTAGCGATGTATCGGGTTACCATGTATCGGGCAGCCATGTATCGGGTAGCTTACCTTTGTGCATTTTTTTAAATGGAGTTTTTCGGCTTTTATATGAAATATTTACAAATATCAAATTAGAATGTATATAATTGCAGAGTAAGTGGGGATGTAAACATTGCTGTCTACAAATTACAAAGCAAATCATACGAAATTTTTAATTGAAAAATATGGTCTACGTCTACAGTTTGCCGGACTGTCGCTTTTACCACTTAGCCACAATAGACCTAGGTTCAAGCTATTTAGAAATGCATTATAAAGTAACAGTGTTGGAGTAATAATTAGCATTTTCAAACATTCAAATCTGACATCTGCTCCCAAAATACGGACATCTGCTTTCAATAACTCACATCTACTTTCAAAATAGGCATCTGCTTTCTAATCTGACGTTTGCTTTCATAACTGACACCTGCTTTCAAAACAGACATCTGCTTTCAATAACTGACATTTGCTTTCACTAACTGACATCTGCTATCAAAACTGACATGAGCTTTCAAAACTGACTTCTGCTTTCAACTTGACGTCTACTTTCAAAAACTGACATCTGATTCATTAACACTGTTACTTTATAATGCATTTCTAAATAGCTTGAACCTAGGTATATTGTGGCTAAGTGGTAAAAGCGACAGTCCGGCAAACCGTTGACTTGGGTTCGAGTCCCAACGTAGACCATATTTTTCAATTAAAAATTTCGTATGATTTGCTTTGTAATTTGTAGACAGCAATGTTTACATCCCCACTTACTCTGCAATTACATACATTCTAATTTGATATTTGTAATTATTTCATATAAAAGCCGAAAAACTCCAATAATTTATCAATTGTTATATATAAATGTATATTATATAGTATATATTTCAAAGGATGTTGTTGAATTTTACATTATGCGTAGCAAATATCCATATTATAACATAAACATAATAACTATAAATATTACAAAAATCACAATATTACAAATTTCATACCGTAGATATGGTAGAATCGATAAATTAATTTTATATCTCTTGAAATCGATATCAAACAATCGATACCTAGAAAACGGGTTATGAATACTGATTCCTAGGTATCGAATCAAGATATCGATAGTTAATTGACGAAGGAGATACTTGTTGAAACTTCATTATAACGCTAAGAAATAAGTAATTAACTTCTAGTTTCAAAAATTCTTTTATTGTAAATACACTACAATATTGTTTCGCTTATTTCTTAGCGTCAAGATATCGATTCCAAGGTATCGATTCAAGGTATCGATTCTAAAGTATCGATTCCAAAGCATCGATTCCAAAGTATTGACTCCAAAGCATCGATACCTATCGATACTTTACCGATTCCAGTACTCGCTAAATATCGATGTATCGGGTAGTGATGTATCGGGTAGCCATGTATCGGGTAGCTTACCGTTGTGCATTTTTTTAAATGTACATAAAGGATGCAATAACTTCTTAAGTAAAGAATTTTTAAGTATGTATGCATTATATATATTATATAATATATATTTAAAAGGATGTTATTATTATTATGCGTAGCAAATATCTCTATTATGACATAACTATAATTATTACAATTAATATTACATCTCTTGAAACCGATATCAAACAATCGACACCTAGAAAACGGGTTCTGATTCCTAGTTATCGAATCAAGGTATCAGTTCCAAGGTATCCATTCCAAGGTATCGATTTCAAGGTATCGGTTCCAAGGTATCGATTCCAAGGTATCGATTCAAGGTACCGATTCCAAAGTATCGATTCCAAAGCATCGATACCTATTGATACTTTACCGATTCCAGTACTCCGAATAGATACCGTGCACAGACCCGATACATCGCTAAGTATCGATACCTCGATTGGTATCGGTACCCGATACCGAAAACGTAGGTATCGCTCAGCCCTACTATTGACATGAGCGAATATTGTCAAATTCTTAATTGTAACGGTATTATTGGAGTAACATCTTTTTCAAGCTTAGAACAGAAGTAAAATTTAAAAAAATACTATGCAACATATGCAATACTTTAAAAGAACAAGTCTCGCTAATTTTGTTATAACCTAGTTTTTGGAATATAAGTAATTTCTTATTGTAACCAACTTTACAATTTAATAAGATTGTCCCATTTAAAAATCTCATAGTACTTAGTTTATGTGAAGCCACTTAATCTGCTGCGTCAAATTTAGAAACCTATAGTGTGTCCAGAAATTAGTTTTAAGTAAAATTTAAATCCTAATCATTGCATCGTAATTAACGCAGCATGAGGTCTAACCCTAACAGAAAGGTACCAGACTCGGTCTTAGTTTAAATTTATATGTATGAAACGTCATCAAGTAGTGGGTTCAATTAATAAAATTCTAATGCAGAGTGTACCTACAAATAATAAAATTCCGAATATTTTTGAAATGATTAGTGAATATCAAATTATATATTCAATATCCCTATTTTTGCAGCTTTAAATTTTACAAATAGTGGTAATTAGTATGTTTGAATACGGCTCTGTGTGTGGTTCTTAGTATGTGGACTACCTACAGCCCTGTTAGGGTTAGACCTGATACTGCGTTAATTACGGTACAATGAATAAGATTTAAATTTTACATAAAAGTCAATGGTATATTTCTAGACACACTATATTTAATCATTCTATTAATTAATAATAATAATAATAATAATATAGTTAGATTTCGTACAGGTGTGATGCTAATCGATTAATCGACTCCCGTTTAAATATATATACACATATATATAATTAGACTAAATGGAACGTAACATCAAATGAATTAACGCCTGTGTAGACTCTAACCACTAATTAACTCGTCTATTAATTAATTCAACTTATTTCCTAATTAGTGCGAAGTATTGATTACTTTTAAATAACACACACACGCTATGGTAGTTTAGTGAAATTTCAAGGGAAAATTATAATTTCCATTCCTGAAATGTATTTTGCTGAAGGAAATTTCGTACCTAAAATAACATTTCAAGGATCCAATATCGAAAATGACGTAAATTGTTAAATAAGCTCGATTCTCAGTGGTCGTCGTTTCCTTAAGGAAGCCACATTTTTTTCTTTAAGAAAAGAACGTTTAAACATCTTGCTATATGCTGCGTATTTTGTATCTCTAGAATTTTTTGTCAGAAGTGTCCTTTCCACATGCTGAATGTACGGGCGATAACTGAATTGAAATTGAATTTTACCTCTTTGCTTATTTTTAGTTATATAATAATAACATGCTATAAAATAAAAAAAGAAAACGTCAACATAGACACCAACAAATTATTAGAAAAAAGACCAACTTTTGCAGGAAATTGATGGTTTTATCTTTACAATATATTACAAAAGTACAAATATAAAGTTACAAAAAAATACATCGTTCAAAATACAAACTTTTCTATAACTACAAACGCCAAAAATAGAACCATGTCATAGTTATATGTAAAATATTAACTTTAGTATAAGTATATAGTTGTAGATAGTAAGTTTTTCTGTAGAAAATGTTGTATTATAACGGGTGTTCAGAAACATTCGAAGTCAAAGTAGTCCTTGAAAATATGAAGTCATGTCTGAGATAGATTGATTTTTGACAGACAACAGTTGACAATTAATAATTATTACAAATCAGATACTTAAGTAAAGATATACGATTTTTTGTTCAGAACCCACTTGACTTGGAATGTTTCTGAACACCCGTTAGAACAGACGAGTTATGTGATAAATTGATACAATCGATCGACAAATCTACATTGCTTAGAGTCAGCTGTGGTTATTAAATAATCTAGGAGGTTATGTTTATGTTGTCATTTTAAAATATATTAACTCCTATTAATATGCTTTAATTTATTACAAAGAAGCACTTACGTCTCCCCCCTTTGGGAGAGAAAAATCTCATTTTTCTTCTTCATACTTGTATCTTGAACACTGGAATAAGTTTAGAAATATGGAAGAAATTCGATCCTGTTTTCGTGTGTCTTGTATTGATTCTGTAAATTGATTCAGACACTTTTTCTTCTATTTTAAGGCCTATTCTTAATTAGTCCACTTTTTTCCTATTCGAACGATTTCCGTTTTCAACATATACTGACTCACCTACCTGAAAATTGTAGTTTTTTCCATGTTTGTCGTATAGTTGTTTGTTAAATTTGTGGTATTTCATGCTATTTTCTAAAGCTTTTTTCCTGTCTTCTTTTATGTCACTCTGTGTTTTTCTTTGTGATAACTCGTTTGGTAATATCGACGTGTTCGTTCCTTCTAATAAGTATTTTTGACTAAACTTTGTTACTGTATGTATCGTTTCATTATATTTCCGCACACATTCATGTGCCGCTGTTGTCCAAGCTTTTCTTCCTTTATTTTCATTCACCTTACACCTGATTTTATTTACTAGAGTTTGGTTTAACCGTTCATTTAGACTGTTGGAAAAAAGGCGCATTGACCGCTGTAAAAATAATCGGTATATTTTTGTTTTTTAGGAAGTCTTTATATTCTTTCGAATTAATTCCTGAATACTGATCTGTTAGAATTTTTCCGATTTCTTCATTTTCTGCTATAGTATTAGTTAATTTTATAAAATCATTAGCTGACTGTGGTTTTGAAGTTCGGATATCTGCGAATCTTGTAAAATGATCCACCAACAAGTGCGAATTGTTTGTGTATCTTGAGCCACCAAAACCTCCGATTGTGTCAATCGACGTTTTCTCGAACGGTTTTTTCGCCGGACAAGTTGTGACATTAATCCGTACTTTACTTGACCTCTGGTTTTATTTTTTAATACAAATTTTACAGTTTCTGCATATTTTTTAAATATTTTCTGATAAATTTTCTTTGCTGAGTAGTGCAGTTTCAACATACTTGTCATTTGATTTATTCCAATATGACAGAATTGATCGTGCAGATTTTCTATTAATTTTTTGCTGAATTCTTCTGATAATATGCTTTTTCCTTTCTGTAGTATGTATATCTTGTTTTTTTCATACACGTTTTTTTTTGTTTTTTAAATCCTCGTTTTAATTTTGATCATCTATGATACTTTTTAAATTTATTAGATTTACGGGTTTTAAGTTATCCTCATTGTTTTCTTGTGCTTCAAATATCGGGTTCCTGCTTAAACAATCTGCTTCTATGTTAAATTTGCCTGGGTTATACTTCACTGTGAAATCATACTGTGACAAGTAGTATGTCATGTCACCCAGCTCTTCATCTGGTCTAGCTTTTATGTTTAAATCTTTTAATGGCTTATGATCCGAGTAAATTTCGAAAGATCTGCCCATCAGCCAGTATTGCCAAAACTGCACTGGCCCTTTAATTGCTAAAGCTTCTATATATATGGCCTTTTTCTATTTTTGTGAATTACTTAATTTTTTTGGAAAAATAGACAACTGGTTTCTCTGTGCCACTCTCTGGTTGAGGCTGTTTTAGTACGGCCCCCAATTCTTGGATATTCTCGTCTGCATAGATTTTTAACGGTAACTTAGGGTCATAAATTGTTAAAACTGGCTCAGTGCATAAAAATTCTTTTAGGTAGTTAAAAACCGTTTGGCATTCTTGCGACCAAACAAATTTTTGATCCTTTCTTAACAGGTTGTGCAATGGTTCCAATATGACAGCGATCTTAAGTACGTAGTCGTGATAAAAATTTATTTTTCCCAAAAATTGACGGATATTTTTCTGGGTTGTTGAAATTGGAAAATTACGTATTACCTTTAAATTATCTTTCATTGGTTTAACAGTATTATAACTTATAACGTGCCCAAGATAACTTACTGTATTCGAAGCAAACATACATTTGGAGAATTTTAGCCTAAAGCCTTCTTCTGTGATCGCATTCAGCAACTTTCCTAAATGTCTTAGATGTTCTTCAAAAGTTTTAGCGAATATCAATATATCGTCTATATAATTCAAAGTAAATCCTGACAATTCGCGTTTTTTTATTATATTGTTTAATATTCTCTGGAAAATGGCTGGCGATGTTTTCATTCCAAAGGGTAAGCATATCCATTGATAATGCCCTTCTTGTGTTACGAACCCCGTTTTGCTCATGTCTTCTACTCTTAGTGGAATAGATCAAAACGCCGAATTGATATCTAGTTTTGAATAGTATTTGCAATTTCTCGTTTTTGTTACTAAAACTTCAATTTGCGGAAATGGGTGAGATTGAGGTATTATAATTTTATTGAGATCTCTGAAATCAATGCAAAGCCGTAACTTTTTGTTTTCATCTTTCTTGAACGCCAGAGTTACTGGAGCTGCAAAAGGACCATAAGATTTCTCTTTAACAACTCCGATATCTGTTGCTCTATTTCTTTTTTATCTTGTATTTTGCACCTGTATGGTCGCTTGCTGCAATACTTATCTATTGTCAGATGTATTCTAGCTTCGTATTACTTTACAGTGCCAATATCATGTTTATCTTTAACAAATGTATGCTTAGACTTATTTATTAATTCATCTATTTAATTTTTCTTTTCAATATCTAAGTGGTCCGTTACAGATATAAAATTTGTTGTGTCTAAATTTTCATTAAAATTTATTTCATAAAATACTTCTTGTTTCTCCATTGATACTTTTTGTCTATTTGTTTTATCAGCACCATCAGGAATTTCTGTTTCACCTTTTCCATATTTTTCGTGAACAGTAATAACTTTTCCATTTTTTGTGTTATATTTAGATTTTCATCTTGAGTTAATCCAAATTTTTTTTTTCATATCTAGACCAATGAGGAAATCAAACTTAAAATTTTCATTGTCTATAATGAAAACATTAATATCTTTTTCTATTTCAAAAATTTTGGCTTTTATTTTTATTAAGTGCTCTTATTAACACCATTAATTGTCCTAAGATTAACTTTTCCATTATCATTATTTTTTTTAAATTTTAGTTTTAGTACTTTTGAGTTGATAAGTGACACGTTCGATCCTGTGTCATATACTCCATTTATCTCAAAAGTTCCAGTTAATATTATCTTCAAACTAATTAATGGTGTGGTAAGTTTTGTGCTGCTTCAATTTCAAATAAAGAGTTATTTTTTTCTGTTTCTTCTTTATTTTTGAACCAGTAGTCTTCTTCTGGGTGAAAACGAATTTTTTAATTTTTTCTTTGCTAAATGTACATGGTAATTTTGTTTTTGATTTTTGTCCGTTTGTCTTCTTTGTTTCACTAACATTTTTGTAAACTAGATGCTCTAGTTTTCCTAACTCATTGTATATATCTTCTGTTTCAAGCCGAGTTTCTCTATCGATTTTATCACCTACGAAGTTTGGTAAACCAACTGCAATGAGATCAATTAAAGTCCCAGTGTCAATTGATCTTCTTGTTTCTAAAAGTAGTTTTTCTTTTCTCAATGCATATTCGGTCAGAGAACCTGTTTGATATTTACACATTATAGCATATCTGATTGGAGACCAGCCCTTATTTGCAAAAGTATCACAAGACTTTTTTTTCCATTTGCGCCAGCTTACAGTGATTTCCATATTTTCATTTTTATTTTATTTTTCCGCCATCGCAGAATTTTTTGTATGTAGAATATTTTGTAAGTTTACTTGTATTACAAGGTTAAGTGGAGGAATGGTTGTGGTGTTTTACACCCAAAGCCAAACTTAACCTTGCGGTTTTTTTTTCTCTACTGTTTTTTCTTATTAGCTGTGAATTTGTTTTTTTTATTATTATTTAATTTTCTTTATCGTTTATTCTCGTTGTATTATGGATGTAAAGGAAAAATAAAATAAACTTATTATTATTATTTATTTACGTCATTTTATTATTAATCTTAGCATCACTGCCACCCTTTTCGTTTATCATACGTCCCAAATATCTTGTTCCAATACCTGGTCATTGATTCCAATATACACATTTTTTTATTTTTACTAATTAACATAATTTTTAATTTTTCGATGCTCTTGTTAGTGACGACTAGATTCTAGATTTGTGCGGGTACTCATCACTACCAAATCTTCCACGTAAGCTAATTAATTTGCTATTTCATTATATCATCTTGTGTATTTTAAATAGAACGCCCTATATTTTTTTAAATAGTCACATTAAGTGCTTTGGCAGCATCCTTTTTGTTAAGTATGTCCTAAACCTATCTTCAATATTTTGGAACACATTTAATTTTCTTATAAAAATCCGTTTGTCTATACATTAAAAATCATAGTAGCCACGAAGACTCATAGTAGCTATGAACTCCAGCAAATGAATTTTTTATTATATTCACCATTTATGAGCAAATGTATTTCACAGGATCGTTGATTCACCCGGTATAAACTGAGTGCACCATTCTGGTTTACACCAGTATTTCTGACAAATTCACTGTTTTCTTTTTTCATTAATTCTTTCTGTTGATATTTATAGTCTGCATTTAAATCGATAATTAAATTTTAATTTACTTTCCGCATTTCTTAGATTTCATTGCTTCATTTTTTCAAACTATTTTTATAGAAAAATATTGAGTTATAGAAAACGTATTATACGTTTATCTAACATATATATATATATATATATATATATATATAGAATATCGTCAAACAATAATACAACTTAAGGGAGCTTTCAGGAAATTTATTGCCGCAATTGGAATTTACTACCCCTAAAGAATTTCATTTCAGCAGTAAAAGAAGAATCCAATAAAGTGGTTTAATTTTTTATGTAAAATAAATTTCCTTTGTTTATTATTGATCTAATTTCATTCCATTAAAACGACAAAAAGAAGCATTCATAAAATAAATAAACACGTTTCTGCGTCATTATCATATTCTGTAGTGATAAAGCGAGAGAGGAACAAGTATGACCTGAAAATTATATCTACAGTTAAGCTTTACTCCAGTTATTTTTTTCAATAAATACAGATAAAGCATTCCTTTTGTACGTAATAATTTAAATAATTCTTTAGGGATGAATGCATTTTATACGTAATTGTTTGAATTAAATTTAAAAACGTATTTTATAATTACTCGGAAAGATAATTTCTTAAGAAATTCAATTAAAATATATGATTCCCTCAATATACTTTCAATCTTTAAAAATAAAAACAAAACAGGAGTAAAAATAAAAGTTGTACTTATTCAAGAAATTTAAAAATTATTATATTTGCTTGTAGGCATTTGTAGGCATTCTTTTAGCATATTCCTTTACCACAAAAGAAAATCAAAGTATTATGTCTATATCCATATATACCTTTTATATATATACAGTGTGTTTTACTTTTCATGGCGACACCTAAATAACTTTTTTTATTTTGAAAGCAATCAGTCTAAAATTTCTATCAGTTGTGCAGGCCACGACAATGGACCTTTTTGTATGAATAGAGTTTTTGTAAAGTAAATATCTAGCCAACTATAATTAAAATAAAAAGTAGTGTTTCACTTAATGTCATACTAGCGATTAAGATAGAGCAAAAAGTATTAGGAAAAGTTTTTGCAAATCACTCAAGAACCCCTAATACCAAATTTCGCTGAAAATATTGCATTTTTAAATTCTTCTATATTTTTATGCTACGAAGCAAAAAAATAATTTGTTAGTTCAAACGTCAATTCACAACAGTTTACTTCAGTTGTAACTATCGATAGACATTTACTTTCTACCCGAGAGGCTGCTAAAGAGTTTAACGCGTGACATCCTGAACGTCCACCCATCCGTCCTCGAACTGTTCATACATGAATAACATTTTCAACACTACTGAAAATGTTGCTAAACCACGTCAACGAGAATTGAACAATCGAGAACACCATTTCGATGCAGTAATATTAGCAGTGTATCGTAATAATCCTCACACGAGTTTAGGAGATATGGCTAGCAGCCTCTCGGGTAGAACGTACATTATCACCAATAATTCGAATAATTTCTACTTTTTGAGCATTATGCAAATGTCTATCGGCCATTTCTCAGCAAAGTTCAATAGTTACAACTGAAGTAAAATGTTTACTGAATTGGCGTTTGAACTGACAAATTATGTTCTTTCTTCATGGCACTCTTATTATTGCAATAAGAAACTATTATTTACAGATTGCATAAAAATGTAGAAGAATTTAAAAATGAAAAATTTTCAGCGAAATTTGGTATTGGGGGTTCTTGAGTGATTTGCAAAAACTTTTCCTAATACTTTTTTGCTCTATCTTAATCGCTAGTATGACATTACTTGAAACACTACTTTTTATTTTAATTATAGTTGGCTAGATATTTACATTGTCGTGGCCTACACAACTGATAGAAATTTTAGATTGATTGCTTTCAAAATAAAAAAGTTATTTAGGTGTCCCCATGAAAAGTGAAACACACTGTATATATATATATTGTTGTAGTTCAATCAAGAGGTTGTATTCTTTCCTCTGAAAATGACAAAGCAGGGATTATACAAACAACCTCTTACAACATAAATAGATAAGATTGACGCATATTGTGAAAATAATATCGAGATGTCAAACGACAACTTTGCTTAGTTCAAATTAATTTACTTTTTTTTTAAATTTTGCTTTTCCTATTTTTCATTGTCAATTTCATTTTTAAATTCAATTACGCGAAATTTACAGATACTTAATTTATTCTCATTCAAACAGTGTTTAGGTATTATTTAGCCACGCCCATCATTTAAATTTTATTAACCCGCGAAAGCGAAGTTTTTACTAGGGATAGCACACATAACCTAGCAATAAAAATGAACTGTTATTAATATGTAAAATCATAGATTAATTTAATCTTGTAGTCATAATTCCAAAAACATGTAAATTCCTTTTATATAAATTAATAAGCACAAATTAAGACACTTATAAACTCTCTAATAAGGCTATGGAACAAAAATAATTGAAAGAGGGCGTCACCCAAGAATATTGTTAATAGACGTATTAAATTATTTTTTCTCTGATCTGCTATCAAAACTGACATCAGCTTTCAAAACTGACTTCTGCTTTCAACTTGACATCTACATTCAATAACTGAGATCTGATTCCATTTACACTGTTACTTTATAATGCATTTTTAAATAGCTTGAACCAAGGTCTATTGTGGTTGAGTGGTAAAAGCGACAGTCCGGCAAACTGTAGACTTGGGTTCAAGTCCCAACATAGGCAATATTTTTCAATTAAAAATTTCGTATGATTTGCTTTGTAATTTGTAGACAGCAATGTTTACATCCCCACTTACTTTTCAATTACATACATACTAATTTGATATTTGTAAATATTTCATATAAAAGCCGAAAAACTCCAATAATTTATCAAATGTTATATTTAATAAACGGCTAAGAAATTATCTAAACACTTTTATATATATATATATATATATATATATATATATATATATATATATATATATGTAAATATATACTTATATCATTGTAAGTATTGATTGAAGACGACGAAGTAAAAATAAAATTAATTTTATTGACATTCCAGTTGCCCTATGTATTGACTGTAAACTATGACAATCAGGGAGCTATGTTGCCGCCCCAGATGAATATTTCATCAACTGGTGTGATTCCGACATCTGTGCAGACGTTTAGGTTCGCGGGTCCCGTAAGAATTTGTCTCCGGGGTTACTACATGTGACTCTCTTTTACAGAGTGAAACTCCTCTGCACAGGACTGAAAAGCGCCGAAGTACAAGTAGAACTGCAACTCAACGTCAGCGCTTATAATCGGCTGCACAATGAGACGTCGTTGAATTTCCGCAGGAATAAAATATGCTTGAAAGGTAATACGAGACGACTTTCCCCCTGCTTTAAATCTGATTATAAAGTATTATTACATTTGAAATTTATTAATGCAGAAATATTCTACACAAAATACATGTTTTAACATCATATTTTATTTTCTCTTTTAATACAAACATTCTGTTTTCTTTATTTTAATTTAGCGTATTAAATATAGTCTTCTAATAAAAATATTACAAATATCTGATAACGAAAAAATACTGTTTTGTTTTACATTATTGTGCACGTAGGTATAACGACTTTAATAGTAACCCACACACATAAAATAATTTACTTAATCGTAATCATGAGTAATTATAAAATATTAATAGAAATTAAATAAATTATTAATAGTAATGATAGAAATTAATAGAAAGATACATAGTTATATATCTACATATATAGATCGGTGGTTGTTGACCCTATGTAGTCCATGTGTCCTAATCGCTCTTACACCTATTCTAAATGCACTTAGTCTTAAATTTTTTGAATATCTCATAAACGAGCGTTCGATAAAAGAGATAATGTTCAATCTTTCGTGTTTGCAATTTCTTTTTGTTACCCTTTTTACATGCAGGGATTCTTCGAACCATCTCTCATTCAGATGGTTCTTATTTTCACCAGCATACATTTTCTTTACAGTAAGTATATTGATTATCGTAATCTTTATCTCAATCTTCTTTTCAAAAATTAGCAGTACATGCTCTTTAAAATAACAAAATATTATGTTAATCACATTTTTCCTACAATTTTCCATGCCAAACTACTTGTCTTTACTCCGCCAAAATAAATGCAAATAATATTCCAAAATCAAATATTCTTTGTCATATTTTATCGGATAGAATAAATAAATTTGAATTCTTTCGGTTGGAAACGAATAAAGTACCTTCAAAAACTTTCCTCATTAGTAGAGAACGGATGCAATTTCCATAAAACGCAATCGGCAATTGGAATTGTGTATAACGTCGCTCAGTACATCCCGGCGTAATTAAATAAAGTATTTGTTTGACTTACTCGGACACCTGGTCTCGCCGCGATAATAATGGACAAGCCAACTATTGTATTCGGAGAATATAGTGTTTTTTAAAGTGTTTTCATGAGCGTAGATAGAAGCGGGGTTTTTATAATGTATTTTATTTATTAGTTTATATTTCGTAAGATAAATAAAGTGCTGTGAGTAAGTTTCTTGTTTTCATAGTTTTAACTGTTAATTACATCGTAATTTTTGTGATAGATCCTGTTTAATATCGTTTGATTATCTACTTCTCCCAATTATTTAGACGTAAGTGTGCATTGAATTTCGTTTAATTTCAATAACTTACGCGTACATTAGTTTTCATTTATTTAGACCTAGAGCATTGTTTAAGTTACTTTTTCAGATATGATACGGAAGAACGTCGAGAACGGCATCGTAAAACAATGGCGAGTTGGATTGACGGTCATACTGATTGTATGTCCATTGTCAGTGATTCCGAAATTTATTACAAAATCCGTAAAATATCGTCAAAAATTCGTCACTTAGGATCGCAAACACATCTGAACTCTGTAAAACTTTTATGGCGGCTAATATTCCATTAAATAAACTTAGCAATCCCACTTTAAAAATATTTCTTCAAAAATATACTGGTCGAAATGTTCCTGATGAATCAACTTTACGCAAATATTATGTTTCTAGGTGCTATACGAGAACAGTAGAACGCATTAGAAGCCATCTTTTAAATCAATACATATGGATAAGCGCCGACGAAACGGTGGATATGTTAGGACGCTGTGTGGTAAATGTTGTAGCTGTTGTACTACATCCAACTATTCCATATAACGCATATGTAATAGCAACAAAAGTTATAAATACAGTTGATGCGGAAACAGTTGCTAAAACGATTAATGAGAATATTCAAAATATACTTCATTCCGACGACAGGTACAAAGAAAAAGTACTTTTATTTGTAAGTGACAGAGCTGCATATATATTAAAGGAAACATATCCTAATTTGCTGCATATTACTTGTGTAGCACATGTTCTCCGCAGAATCTGTGAATATATCAGAGCACCTTTCCAGAAGTTGATAGACTCGTATCCGCTTTTACAAAATTTTCAGAAAAGCACCATTGAGAGTAGCTCTTTTCAGGGACAAATTTCCATCTCTGTCACTGCCTCCCACTCCAGTAATAACTAGAACACTGGGGAACTGGGGAACATGGCTTGAAGCTACTAGTTATTATGCTGAGAATTTCGATAGTCTAAAACATTTCGTAACACTGCTAAAGGAGGATGCTAGAAGTATTGGTGAGTGCAAGGAGCTCACACAAATCCCAAATTTAAAAAATCAGTTGTACTTTCTTCACAAACACTTTGGAAAATTGCCAAAACTAATCACTTATTTTGAAAATCGAAATCTCAAATTAAATGACGGATTAACCACATTAGATGTGGCTGTTAATAAATTGAAAAATATTCCAAGTGACTTCGGATGTAGCCTTCGGCAAAAGTTTGAAGCAATTCTTAATAGAAATCCAGATTTAATTACATTACAGCAATTATGTATGGAGACAATTCCACAAAATCTAACGGCTAAATATGAAGAAATAAAAGAATATTTCCAGTATGCACCTATAACCAGTTGCGATGTAGAAAGGACGTTTTCTATTTATAAGGATGTACTTAATTCAAAGAGAACAAAATTGACAGAAGAAAACCTTGAGAAACTATTGCTAGTCAATACTAATACTCCTTTACTCAACTTGAACGACAAAATGAACAAATAAAAATGTTCCAATTATAGAAATAAAATTAAAAACTTTAAAAATACAACTTTTCAACAAATACATATGTATTTCGTAATTTTATAGATCACCACCCGTTTGTTTTCCAATTATATCAATAAAATTAAAAACTTTATAAATACAACTTTTCAACAAATAAATATGTATTTCGTAATTTCATAGATCACCACCCGTTCGTTTTCCAATACCGCCATGCTCATTCAAAATTATATATTTGTGACAGATTACGTTCACTGTCACCAACCATTATCAAAAAGCTTGAACGTCTCTAATGAGAAAATTTTTAAAGGCACGTTAAATGCACTTTAAATTGTATATTTTCCTTGCATGTTCACCAGACCATAAAACTGATTATATATTACGAGGGCTGATCCCTTTGCTACGCCCCTGACCCATTTATAAACCAAAACAATAATTAATTTTCACGTCATTGTAACCTGGTATGTATAGACTGACACTAAAAACTTAAAAGTCTGAACCTGTTACAGCGTGCCTACAATAGACGCTCGATGTCGAGAGTCACATATCAATTTAAAAATGGATCGTCTCGAGCAACGAGCGGTGATTAAATACTTACGTTTAAAAGAGAAGACCTCAACCCAAATTCATCAGATTTGGTGGATACATTAGGGGAATCTGTAGTATCATACGACATAGTTAAAAGATGATGTCGTGTGTTTAAATTTGGTAGACAGTCGTGTACAGACAACATGCAGGTGAAGCGCCCATAACCGTCACTACCCTACTACTAAAGGTCCATAATCTCGTGCTGCAAGATCGACGTGTAACAATTAGACAAATAGTTGAAGATAATTGTCTCTCAGATGATGTGGGATATAATATAATTACAGCCGAATTAAACATGAAAAAATTGTCTGCAAAATGAATACCACGAATGTTAAGAGATGCACACAAGCAAACTCGAAAAGACGTTTGCAATTCTCTTTTAACGCAGTGTAGATATGACAAAGAAAATTTTCTTACGAGACTAGTGACAATGGATGAGTCCTGAATTCATCGTTATGATGTAGAAACCAAAATACAGAGTAACAGAGTAAGGTGTGGACATCGATATTTATCACCGCCGAAAAAATTCAAGATGCAACCTTCAGCAGGGAAGGTCCTGCTATCCGTATTTTGAGATGCTGAAGGCGTAATTTTAGTAGAATTTTTGCGGAAGGGGGACATAATGACAGGTGCTTACTATACCAATTTATTTCCCAAATTACGTGACTTGATAAAAGAAAAACGTCGGAGAAAGTTGCGCAAAGATGTTCTCTTGCATCAGGATAACAGGTCCATCCATTGCAACAGCTGCAATAGCTCGAGCAGGCTTCGAATTAGTTCTGCCATATTCGCCATATTTCGCCCCCAGCGATTACCGACTATTTCCAAAACTTAAAGAACGCTTGCGTGGTAAACGATTTCCGTCAGATAATGTGATAAGTGCGGTAAATCAGTTGTTTGCAGAGGTTGAATAATCTTTTTTTCAAGAAGTATTAGAAATGCTAGAACATCGATGGGAAAAATGTGTTAACCTTAATGGAGATTACGTTGAAAAATAAAAGTAAGGTATTTGCCAATTTTTTATTGTGAGTGGGTCACGGGTGGAGCAAAGGGATCTACCCTCGTATTCGTATTCTGTATTAAGCCAGAGAAAGCGTGAGAGAGAGAAACAAGTCGATGGGCCTACAACACTTCCAGTAAACATTCGATATTTCAAGTCGCATTTGACCATCTTGCTTAAGGAAATTTGTACTCAAGATCATTTATGAGAAAGTGATACTAGACTCGGTTCAGAAGCATTAGGCTATCGGGTAATACAAGGAAAAGAAGAACAGAAAATTTATGTGTTAAGTCTCGTAAATTACTTTTATTACGCCAAGGAATAAAAGGCCTAATTTCACAGTAAACTTGTTAAAGAAAAACACAAGTAATATCAAAAAATAATCTGATTAGAAAAGTGGCGCATTGCGCATAGATTCTATCAAATATGTGAGGAAATTTTGACTAGGACGCAGCGTTTACAAACATATTACGACGAGATTCTAGAACAGGAAAATCTGGAGAGCCTAATCTAAGAAGTTATGCAGAATATACGAGAGTTCAAAAAATCGCAGTGGAACACATTGCATAAAACCATTTTAGTATAATTTGTATTGCTCACATTTTTGCTGTTAGTTTTCTTTACACAAGCATTTCAATAGGTTCTTTTCGACAATGTATCTAGTAATTATATTTCGTAATAGTAGGTACAAAGGAGGTTTACAGTATTTATTGTATGTTAAAGTGTTGAAATTTCGATCTCATATCGTAATTTAACACGAAATTATCCAACCCTACAACTACTAATTAAATGTAATGAAGGACTGTCAATGAAGTGCTAAATTTAATAGCAATGTCAATTAACAGCAAAATGTTGTTGCACAGTTAATTCTTGACGTTTCACAGCGGTTTAAAATTCATGAAGGGATTAAATGAAGATTTGTACTACACACACAATCGATGAAATAATATGGTATGTTTTTCAATTATTTTTAATAATAACAAAAAGCCGCTGCTTGTTAAAACTATATTGTAAACCGTTAATAATTTCCACGCAAATGAAATAATTTAACGTTTTATTCCAAATAATAATAATATGCATAACTGTGTTCACTCGACTTGCAAAAAAAATATATTATCTGATTTGAATGATCTAGGTATATATCAAATTAAACGGTTTCGGAAAGACTACATACAGCAATTCGAATTATCTTTTTGTCACATATAATTTACCAGAAACGTGAGTAATTCTTTATTTCTTTTTTATTTTTACAAAAGAAAATTTTCTACCGATTCCAGTAAGGTAACAAAAGTACGTACTTGGTTAAAGTAAAATGCAAGAAAATCAGTTTTTTGCAAATTTTTATCATTTACAGTGGGCCATGAGTTGGTGTAAATAGTTGCACACGACAACGTCTAGGTGTTAATAATTTACTGCGCGTGAATTTGATAGCATTATTCATAAACACTATTAACGGTAATAATAAATAACTAATTGTCTGTAAGTTTTCTTTCTTTTGCTTATTATTAATACCTATAAAATATGAATTTTGAATATTTAACGGACATGCTTCAAGTTTCTTTTGAATGTGGTAAAAGACCGTGTCGCGCTCTTAGAATTTATCAGGAACGTGATAGAGAATCACCGCATCATAAGAAATTTGCGCAATTTGAAACTAATTTGAAGATGTTTGGATCTTTCAAAAGCCCAAGAAAAGCGTACGGACCGTAGATAACCGTTTTGTTGAGCATACAAGAAAATCCCAAGACGTCCGTTAGAGAAATTACTAGCAACGTTGGATCATCCAGTACAACCGTATATTCTATTTTGAAAAAACACAAACTGAGACCGTACATACATCAAACGATTCATCATTTGCTGGAAGACGATTATCCGCGGAGAATGCAATTTTGCAATTTTTATTTAAATAAATTACTATTTTATTCTAAAATTCTGTGGTCGGACGTGTGCATCTTTACCAATAACGCCGTGTTTAATAGGAACAACCATAGGTTTTGGAGCGATGAAAATCCTCCAAGATTTGTTGTTGAAAATAATACCAGAGAAGATTAACTTTAAATGTATGGTGCGGAATTTTATACAGTAGAGTAATTGGACCATAGTTTATTGATGGTAACCTAAATCAACCAAAATATCGGAAGCTGCTTGAAGATATAGTGAATAATTTAGAAGATTTACCTGTTAATCAATATACACAACTACACTTCCAGCAAGATGGAGCTACTGTATATAATGCTGTAATAAACACAGAATTCTTAAATAGGCAATTTGATCGAATATGGATAGGCACTAACCGAGGTATTAGATGGCCCGCCCGTTCACCAGATTTTTCCCCTTTAGACTTCTTTCTATTGAACCAAATTAGAGAAATTGTTTATGTAACACAACCTGAAAACGTGGGTGATCTACGTAAGAGAATTATTAATGCTTGCCGACAAATACCGCCCAACAACATATTAGATACAATTGTTTCTGTAGAAAGGAGGTGCAGAGACTATTGCATTACTCGAAATGGTGTACAGTTTGAGCAATATTTATAGGACAGTATGTATTTCTATTTGTTATTTGCTTTTTTTTAAATAGCACAGCAAGGTATGTTTATTTTATTGTATTTATTTTTCATATTTAGTAAATTTTTCTTTCGTTCTTCCTTGTTAAAGTTTTTGTTTTTTTAGTGCTAAGAATTACAGAAAATAAATATGCTATTTAGTCAATTAAACTTAACACTGATAAGTTATCAGTGTGCAACTGCTTACACCAACTCAATGTGAGTGACAAAAATTTGCAAAAAACCGTGATTTTATTGCATTTTTCTTTATCCAAGTATGTGTATTTATACGTTACTGAAATCGGTAAAAAATTTTGTTTTGTAAAATTCGAAAAAAAGTTCAATTCGAAAGGAAAAAAATGACACATTTATGGTCAATTATATGTGCCAAAAAATTGCTGTATGTGGTCTTTCCGAAACCGTTTAATTTGATGTATAGATCATTAAAATCAGATAATAAATAAAGGCGTTATAGCATCTGGAAATTTTTGTGGAACATCCGGTATATATATATATATAGTATTTGACAAAATTCGATTTTTCTCTAAAAAATATTCAAACGAAATGTTGGGTACTCATCGATGTGTAACAAACGCTCCGAATCTTATTTAATATCTTATCTGTTATACGTTGTTCGATATTTTTTTTCACAACAAATTCTACAGGGAAGGGGGAGGAGGCCATTAAACTTTTTTCACATTTCAATCGTTCAGCATTAATCAGAAATTCTAGGGAAATTTGCATTTTTAAAATAAATATTTTCGCACGGGAATTATAAATGGATCGACCACTGAAAATGAAAAATACAACCAGCCAAAATAAACGCTAAATAAGAGGGAAAACGGCAGAAAATTCAGATAGATGGTACATTATGTATTGAAGAAAATTAATTTTTTAATTTTTTTAGTCTCAATATTACGACTGCTGGCTAAACTTATCGAACAAGGTTTGCGTTTGAAGGTTACACAGTGCATGAAGTGGGATAAATTGTGCACGGAAATAAAGGCTGTTTTATAATTGAATTTTTAATATATTCCAATTCAAATAAAATTTATCAATTTATTGGCAATATTTTTTATCTTTCAATCAGACTCTTTATGTATTTTTACAAAATTTGATAAAAATCAAATGTCTTGTGAGTTACTTTTCTTTCTACATTAAATTCTTGTTCTTGATTGTAAATGTTTAGTAAATATTTGCCATGTATATTCTACTTTACTTAGTTCACAATTTCAAAATGTATATTTAAGCTTTTAGCTTCTCAAAAATTTAATTGAAAATTTTATCCGGAATCAATTGATTGATAGCCTTGTGTATGGAAATATCACGTCTGCAAGAGAATCCTCATGACTTATCAAATATTAAAGTATTAACATTATTTCAAATATAGAGCATACTCAAGGAATGATGTCCATCATTATTGACACATCCTTGTTTTGCACCTGAAAGCTTTGTTTCATCTATTACGATTAGGCACCGGACACGAGAGGCCCATGACTCATCGCCCACGGGCATACTATTAATTTATATTTTTAAAGAGTTTTTAATTGTATTTATAAAATTGGAAAACAAACGGGTGATAATCTATAAAATACGAAATACATTTTTATTTGTCCAATTTGTCCTCCCACTAGGGAGGGAGGCAGTGACAAAGAAGTTTTTCCCTGTAAAGACCTACTCTCAATGTTGCTCTTCTGAAAACTTTTTTAAAAGCCAATACAAGTCTATCAACTTCCGGAAAGGTGTCTCTGATATATTCACAGATTCTGTGGAGAGCATGTGCAGCACAAGTAATATGCAGCATATTAGGATATGTTTCCTTTAAAAGTCTGCCTGTTTTTAAAATATATACAGCACTGTCACTGACAATTAAAAGTATTTTTTCTTTGTACCTGTCGCCCAAATGAAGCATTTGGGGCATATTCTCGTAAATGGTTTTAGCTACTGTTTCCGCATCAACTGTATTTATAACTTTCGTTGCTCTTACATATGCGTTTTATGTAGAGATGGTTGCTCTGAACCGAACCTGTTCCTTTGAACCTAGTTCGCGTGCCGGAGCAGGTGCACCTAGTTAGCATTTTCCAAAAGAGTAGATCCGATTGAAACGATTCCGAGTCGTACAATTCTGATTCCGATCGTTCAAGTCGGAGCGTCCGAGAGTTGATCTCGCAGTTGCACCTACATATTCGCATCGTATTATGTGAAAGAGTAGGTCCGCCTGGAACGAGTCCGACTAAGCGAAGCGAAATGTGAGAAATAAACGACGCAACTACTCCTATATGTATAAATAAATACAACTGGCAATTGTAGTTGCTGCGATTCCGAATAATTGTATATAGCAATTGTGCAACCAAATATATTTATTTTTTAATAATTAGTATGATTTCTAGTCATAAGAAAAACTAAATTTTTAGCTACACAAAAAATATATGTATAATAAAAAGTAAAAATAATAAGAACTAATACATAAAAAATTGTTTTAATTTTTGTATTTAAATCTAAATGAAGTCATCGTTCATATTCAGGAAAACTAGTTTTTCTACTTTACTCGCACTTAACCGCGTTCTTCTTTCATTTAAAATATACTCCGCTTTAGAAAAAAGTCTCTCGCATGTAACTGAAGTAGCCATTGCACAACAAATTTCCTTTACAACGATACTTAGATTCGGGAATAAATATTCACTGTCCTTCCACCACTGAAATGGATCCTGATTTCGATCAGCCATTTCACATTCTAAATATCGTTGCACTTCCATTATTGCGCGAGAATTTGCAGACCCTGGCACTTCAACATTAGATAATATTTTATCTATTGAGGTCCATATATTAAAGGAATCTTCTACCTTTGAGGTTGATGGCATGGGTTGAGGAGCAGTGGATGTTTTTGATTTTTCCAATATTAACACTGAAATTTTATTTATCAATTGTTTCTTAACTCTCTCTACTATCGATTGCTCCTTAAAGGCATATATTTTATATCTCGGATCCAAAAAAGTGCAGGCTGATAATATTGCATTAAATTCGATATTCTTAAATCTGAATTCTAGTCCCTCCTTTAAACTACGTATAACTTGCAGTGACTGCTTACCTCTTAATATGGTTTCCTTGTTTTTCAATAAGTCGTCCATAATATTGAACAAACTAGCAGTAAATACAATAACCTGAGAAGCAGTCATGTAACGCTCACCACTCACAGCTTTTGTGACATTTTCAAATGGAAATAAAATTTTAATTAAATCTTTTATAAGGTCCCATTCTTCTAAACATATTTGTGGTAAGGATGTATTTAAAAGTGCAATTGTCATCCGTATTGAATCTTCCAATTCAACAAATCGTTGTCTACGTTTTGTATAAATTTTTTCGGTGTTTCGATACCAGCACTTTTTTGTTGAGAAATTAATTTCGAGGTTGCAACAGAGCTTCTTTTAAAATGGCTAACGATTTGTTTAACTTTTGTTATAATATTTGCTATTGTATCTTCTTTTAAAGAATTTTGAACAATTATGTTGAGAGAATGGGCATAACAACTAAAGTGGCTCCTTTGTAACTCTTGTGTTATTGCTCTTAACATATTAGCTGCATTATCGCTTACAGCTAATAATATTTTTTTTCTAAATCCCACTCTAATATACATTTTTTCAAATTTTCTGACAAATTCTTGCTTGTGTGACTTTCATTAAAAGGAGCACATTGTAAAAGCATGGACTTCATCTCAAAATTTTTACTTAAATAATGAGCTGTGATACCCATAAAACTATCATTATTTACTGAAGTCCAGCAATCGGTTGTTATACAAACACTTGATACAGTTTTTATTTCATCTTTGCATTTTTTTAAACATCTCTCGTACAAAGCAGGAATTAGAGTTTTTGAAATAGTTTGCCTATTTGGCAAGTTATACGCAGGATTTAAGGCGTTCACAAATTGACGAAAACCTTTGTCTTCTATGATTTGAAACGGTTGATAATCGAGAGTAAAGAGTTTGAAAAATTGATTATCTATGTTTTTTTTTCACATTCATCGGCATATTTTTAGGAGAAAAGAATGAAGACACGTTGGTTTGACGGGGTTTACAAATCCTTTTTGGGAAAATTGCTGATGTTGAAGTAGTACTAATGGCATCAGAAGTAACTAATGCTGAACTCGCCTTTGAAAGACCTTTCGCAGATGTTTCTCTTACATTTATAGGAGTTTGTTCTTGACTATCCTATTAATAATATAATAGTAGAAACTTAGAAAATTTTTAAAATATATAACTTACATGTTGGTGAGGGATCGATGGTATACTTTGTATTTCAATATTTTCTTGTCCTATAGTTATATTGACTGTTGGATGTTTGCGGTTAATATGTCTTTTCATATTCGAAGTAGAACTTGTAAAGACAGTCTTTACAGGGTTGCAGTGTATAGTAGTTGTGCGGAAGCGTTTATTTTACTTTACTGTGCCCCATGTGTGACTTAAATTAGTAGTTTTTACCTACTGATGATGACAACTTAGTTGTCGAAATACGTAATTAGGATACGACTAACAATTGTGGTAAGGGGTTATATACCTTTTTAAATTATTATTTAATCACAGTCTCCATTGAAAGAATTTTCAAAAATAATAGTTGAGATAAGATGATGATGATCGTAATACATTACGTAATACAATACATTAAAATGTATTGTAAGAAATCATCCAGTTTTCGAAGTAATATCATGCTTCCACAACTCCTATTTCGTATATCACATTAAGCAACAATATTTGGTGTTTGTGGTTATGCTAAAGTCGTCCACATATGTTATGAGCGTTCGGGCCTGCCCAATTTTAAGACTCGACTACTGGACTGTATAATAATTGAATTCTACATCTATGTTATTTGTGCACGAAACAAGATACATACAAAGTAAACTGTTATAATGCTAATTGACTTTATTATTATTAACAATAAATTGAGATCAATTGAGAAATTCAATTTATCAAAGAATGATATTAAAAAAGAATTCTTCAATATTTAGGAGTGTCGTGGAAGTACATTTTTTTTTCTGTGTAAACGATTGTTTTACGTAATAATGGTTCAGTACATGAATTCCCAACACGCGAGGTTTTGTTTCGATATGGTAATTGCTTATAATGCTTAAATGTTTTAAGACCTCATAGCTACTTTGTAACTACTTTCTAAACTACATAAAGTATGACGTCTGTCTAAATTAATTTTCTTCGTTTACCTAATGAAAGTTTTTTTCTCATGTAAATATTATACCTTTCACAATGTTAATGTAATGTTATCATAGCATATAACTATGCATTTGAGATTATTCAAACAGAATTGACTGTTTACACTTGTGAATGTATAATTGAATAAAAGGCATTTTCAAGTAAAATTCGTTAAATTATCTCATTGGGAATATTGGTAGGTAAGTAAAAGATTGTGTGATTTAGTACAAGTTTGTCCCCATTTAACAGTTCTGAAGACGTTATCATTTGAAAAAAATCACTATTTTTGTGACATAACAAATCTTTTTAGTATTGGGATTCACATTTATTCACATTTTATTTTATGCAGATTACGGAAAAACATATGTAGTGGAAAAATCTATCCTATTCAATCTGTACTCTGTTGCAGATCTTATATCTACAACAGGTATGTTTCCGCTTTAAAAAGCTATTATGAAGTGAATTAATGGCAAAATATGTTCCATTTAAGATGTTTGTGGATGCGGATAGATAAATGTCCATTTTCCATTTAGATTTTCCATTCTACATTGAAGATGTTATTAATAATGTTGTTACCATAAGTAAATAGTTCTGCATTAATTAAAATTACAAATTGAATTAAAAGTTTAATAAAAATTATATTTGCAGTTCTTGCTAAAATGTCGTAATCGACACAATAGAAAGAAGCATTAACTCACATAAAAATAAAGAAGCAAATATGTCTATGGACTTAACGTTCCAATAATATAAAATAGTCAGTTCCAAAAAAGTTAAATTTACCGGAAATACGAGGATTCTTCGGAAACTACTTGGCCTAACACAGAGATGGCGCGAATTCCCAGGAATCTTCTTTACCATTCTGTAGAATCATCAAATCATTAAATATGACAGTACAGAGCGATCTGTCAATTAGTCTGCTTTTGACAATACACCAAAACAACAAAGCGAACGTCGATTTTGTAATATATAATTGAAAAAACTGACTGGAAAACAGTGATAAAGTACTTTCATTTGAGGCTTAACACTAACCGAAATCAAAGCAGAGCTGAATTCAACACAATTAGAATCTGCTCCTTCGTTGTCAATGGTTAAAAACTGGGTTGCTGAATTTAAGCGTGGTTTTATGAGCACAAATTATGAACCCCGTAGTGGACGTCCAAAAACTGTTACTGGATATGATTCAAAAAGTCCACTGTATCGTCTTGGACACAAGTCGAATAAAAGTGCTCGATATAGCAGACATTGTAGGTATCTCAAATGACAGTGTGCACAGAATTTTAACTGAAGAATTGGAAATGAAAAATTATTCGGCGCGTCGGGTGCCGCAGTTACTCACGCCGGAGCAAAAACTGAATCGTTTGAGTGTTTCTCGCGATCTTTTGGCACGTTTTCGCCGTAATCGGAAGGACGCCGTTTCATTGCCGTCGATGAAGCCTGAGTCCACTATTACATTCTCAAAACCAAAGAGCAATCCAAACAATGGCTACTTAGTAAAGGAAAAAACAATAAATGGGGAGAATTATGCCAGTTTGTTGCAACAATTAAGCGACAAAATCAAAAGCGGCCTCATTTGGCAAAGAAGAAAGTACTTTTCCATCAGAATAACGCACCTGTCCACAAGTCTGCGATTGCAATGGCAAAAATTTATAAATTGGGATTTGAATTAGTGCATCTTTCGCCATATTCCCAAAATTTGGCTCGCCGTGATTATCATGTCTTTCCAAATCTGAAAAAATGACTCGGTGGTAAGAGATTTTCGTCTAATTCCGAGATAATCGCTGTTGTAAATAGCTATTTCGAGGACTCGGATTTATCGACCTACAATAAAGGCATTACTAATTTGGAATATCGTTGAAATAAGTGTGTTGAGCGAGCAGGAGACTATAATGAAAAATAAAATGTTTTTGTCAAAAAAACTTGCGTTTTCTTTATTAGGCCACGTAGTTTCCGAACCACCCTCGTATATTGTGACTTAAAAAATTACAGCTAGTGCATATTATAATACTTTACTTGCATGTAGCCCTATATCAAAAAAAAAATTATTCATTTCATTACAGAATTTAAAGTAATTTAAAAGGAAATACAAGTCACTTAGATTTAGCGTGTGTGCTTTATCTGCTGTTTTAGGCATTGGACCTCCTTTGGATTCCATAAGATTAGACCCTGAAGGTTTAGCAAGTTCTACGAGCTCGCTATATATTGCTGCAGCTTGTTCCATAGCAATGATAACATTAGTTGCCTTCACAACATCAGCAGTTTGCATAAAAACGAAGAAAATGTCTATCCAAGAACCACAGTAAGTTTCGAAGTAATATGTATTAAAATATATTGTCAGCATCGCTTCAAAAATAGTTGAAATTCGATTACGTTAGTATATCCTTTAAAGAAAACCAAGGCCCTAGTATAATCTTCTAATTCTATTTTGTTATAAATCTTATTAATATGTTGTTTTTACATTATTGTTTGGTCGTGAAACTAAGCAATTCATTTATTTTACTCTTACAATATTTCCAGTAAAAAAACTGATGGTGCGCCATGGTTATGGGGATAAATTGCTTTTAATATTTTGACGACAATAACTACTTAAATACACTATACTAAAATATTCAACATAATCATCACTAATTAACTGTCATAGAATTAATTTTCAAAAATATACCTCAGTATCTTTTCCCAAATGGAAGATCAAAATTTTCTAAAAACATCCTATACGATTTTTTAAGGTTTTTTAGTTATAAACAACGTTTACATTGGATTCAGTAATCTTTGTGTTTGTCTTGTATCTATTGACAAATATAAGACTAGAATTTTTCAGCAACATCAAATATGTTTTTGATATTTGTTGCAAAACAAAGAACCTTGAAATCTGCGAAATTTTCCTTAATTAAGACAACGTTTATTGTTGATTCTGTAATTTAGAAGACACTTTTGTATCTCTTCACAAATATAAAACCAGAACTTTTTAACTATTGAGTTTTAAATATTTAAGAAAAGGTATTTTATTGTGATACGAGGGATGTCTTTTTAGTGTTGCATATAGCCTCACAGAGGGCGCCAGTAATAAAACGTCAGGTGTCAAAATAAATCTCAACCAACCTAAATCCAAGTTTCATCAAGATACGGCAAGTGATTTAGTCATAGTGAATTTTTTAAGTTTTATGAGTTGGCCGAAAAATGGAATTGAGTCGACAAAATTTTCGCATAATAATTTTTTACAACTTTCAAATAACAATCTCTTGCTGAGTTAGTTTCTGTTTTTGAAGATGAAGCAGGTACTGTGAATTCCAACATGGACGTACCATTATTAGCGACAATCCCAGGACAGGTCCGCCAAGAACAGCAGAAAGAACACCCAGAAAAACATCGATGCTGTGCGCCCCCTGATTAAGGATGATAGACATGTGACATATAGTGAAATTGAGACATCCATGAGTATTTCAAAGACCCCAATCCAAACGATCCTACATGATAAACATTGTGAGAAAATTAGTTTCCCTTTAGATTCCGCATCTTTTAACTGAAGAGCTAAAGTCGGCTCGCGTTAATTGGTGCCGAAAAACTATGAGCCGATTTAATAACGGAAACTGAAAAAACGTCTATTGCATCGTGAGCGGCGATGAATCATGGATTTATTCCTATGAATCCGAAAATAAACGTCAGTCCGCTGATTGGGTGTTTTAAGATGAAGGGAATCCGACAAAAGGTATCTGTTCGCGAAGTGTGACGAAGAAGATGGTCGCAATGTTTGTCTCAAAATCAGGTCACATAGCTACAATCCCTTTAGAAGAACGGTTAATACGGATTGGTACACAACCGTTTGTTTATCAGAAATAATCACCGTGCTCCAAGAAACCAACCCACAACGGCGAATCATCCTGCATCATTACAATGCAAGTTCCTACACAGCTCGAAAGACAATTGAGTTTTTGGAGCAGCAAAATATCGAATTATTAAGTCATTCTCCGTATAGTCCCGACCTAAGTCCAAACGACTTTTTTAGTTCCCAAAGATTAAGAATGGAATGCGTGGTCACCGGAAGAAGCAGTTCAAAACCGCAATTTTGACTATCCCAACTGAAGATTGGAATAGTTGGTTTGAACGAATGCAGAAGTATATCAGTTTTTTTGGAAAATTTTTTGAAAAGCAATTTGAGTCGATCCACTGTTTGATTTTAAGGCTATATGCACACTAAAAAACATCTCTCGTAACGTCTATATTTTCGTTAATTTGTCGAATTTATTTAAATCTCTTATTTCTGGTCCATTTATCATTTCATTTTCCATTAGCTTGTTTTGAGATTTTTAATATCAATTATTATATTTTTCTAGAAATTAGTTCTAATACGCGTAAAGTATTAAATTCTCTTACAATTTGTAATGTTACATCTAGGCTATAAAATTATGTATGTGCCTGTAAGTACGTACACATGTACTACATATACAAGTAAATAATGCATTTATATACTTACATACACGTACATACTTGTGCAACGTATATAAAAAAATACAAGTATTGATCTCCGCCAATGTAATAAAACATCATTTTATGGCTCGAAAACGTGGCTATCTCGAACGTTAAAGGTTTAATAAGAGTTAGTTATTTTGCAGTTATATGAGTGCAGTATACGACAACAATCAACATGTGTTTGTACGCCTGGGTTCGACCATTGGCCGAACTCCAAGCGCCGGAAGTGGTAGTTACGCTACAATAGCTAGTATACACAAAAGTCCACCATCGCCTTCACCCTATGCAACCAGTGATGCATTAAGGGTATCTTATTATGCATCGTCTCAAGTAATATTATTATCGCAGGTAAGTACTACAGTTAACATTTAAATTTATAGTTTGTTACGTGCAAAACGCATATTTTAGAATATTTAGAAGACAATTATTCAAAACTCTTATTTTGCATGTTATTAAATTTATTTTAATTATACAAAAATGGTTGGAGGTTTGGACTGATGTTAATGTTCTTAATAAACCAGGGATTATTAAATGAGTGACGTATAACGATATTAATTGAATGAACAGAGATTTTTTCGATAACTTTTCTTTTTTACATGTTGATACAAGTAAGATGATCTTATTCCCATGTTTTTTAGCTATACTCTACTAGATAAAAGGCCTAATTTTAATAAAGTTACTATTTTGTCCTGACTAAATTCTACTAGTAAGTGCAAAACCTGAATCCATAACTGGGGCATATATTTACAATTCCATTTATCCAATTCTAGATTATATACAGGTTTTTCTCAATTAGTTATACAAAAATAACAATTAATTATGGAGAAAGTATAAATTTTATTAAACTTATATAGTAAACAATTTAGCAAAACTTTAAGTTTAATTTACAAAGTTCCCCTTGTAACACGGCATATATCTAATCTGTAAATGAATTCGCCCCAAATTTTACGTATCATATCACTGCTATCCGAACTCGCAATTCATTTAAACTTGCAGGAAGAGGTGGAACATAAACTTTGTCTTGTAACGTAGTCCCACATACAGAAATCCATTGGTATTAGATAAGGCAATCTAGGTGGCTAAGCTATCGTTCCACTACGTCCAATACAGGTTATGGTGCGATTGAGATAAGATGAAACTTCGTGATGGAACTGCGGAGGTACACCATCCTGTTAAAAATAAACTGTCTGTCCATGTCTTTTACAATTTTGGCATGAGATAATTTTCCAACATATCAAGATAAGTAACCCCAGTTACAATTTTCCCGATGAAAAAGAATGGACAGTACGCTTAAGTAGAACTTAGTGCACGAAAGACATTTAACTTAGGGGAATTTCTTGCACGTTTGACTATCTCAAATTGCTTTGAAACATCTCATATTCGTACCTTGCGGCGGTTTATTTTTTCACATACATGAAATATAACCTCATCACTAAACACAATTTGATCAAGAAAATTTTCATCGTTCGCCTTTCTGTCAAGCATTTCAACACAAATTTTAAATCGTCTTTCTTTATCGATATCACTTAAAGCATGCTTTAATTTTCAGACGTGTTCTTAAGATTACCCACACTGTTGAGAATGTTTAGTTCTAAGCTGGCACGTGCAAGTGATTTCTTTGTTCAATTGTCTCTTGTGTAACACGAGGCCTACCCTGACTTTTTGCCCTGTCCTACACAACCAGTTTTAATAACTTATTATATCATGCAATAGTTGTCGTTCGTTATGGTATGTAGTTGGTTGCGATATTTGGTCCTGAATTTCCTGATCGCGATACAAATAACAGTGAGCGTGCTCTGCACCTAAGTACGACTCCATGTTGACTAGATCAAAATGATGGCGTAGTAGCGTGATGCATGCGTACTGTAGCTGTCATATAGTAAACTAGAGGACATGGCGGAACTGTTAAAACTCTCTAGACCTTCCTACCACAAACGGTTCTACAGCTGTAAAGGTATAATTTTATAACTGATTTTGGAAGATTTCGTGTATACATATATACCGATAGGTCCAGCCCGCTACGGGCCATAGGCAACAATATACGTATGGAACGTAATGCGATGTGGCAACGTGTGTACGATGCCACTCCGCGTGCGCAACATAAGTCCGATGGTCGAGCGCAACAGATTGCCCGTCATTCGTATTTAGCTGAGCATACGTAAAGGTAGTTATCATGTCAGTGTATACAACCGCAGAGAAGGTACAAATAGTTTCGTGGTATCTTGCCGGAAATTCCTGTCGAACAACCGCTGATTTATTTGCTGTAGAGTACGTAAATCGGCCTATTCCTTCGCATTCGACGATTGAAAGGATCGTAAATGCGTTTAGGAAATATGGCTGTGTTGTTGGAAATTGCCGCAAATGCCAACAAATTGACGAACAGCCTCATATCCCTCTAATACCTGCCGATCGGGAGGAGAGAGACGTGAGGGTTTGTTCGTTAGTTGAAATGGGCGACCTTAAGTGTACACGGCAAATTGCAGACGAAATCGGTGTTAGTAGAAGTACAGTAAAGCGGATTCTAAAACGCAACAAATATAAAAGTTACAAAGTTCGAAAGTGCCAGGAGATTTTTCCCGAGGACAATTTTGCAAGAATGGAGTTTTGTGAGTCCGTGATGGAAAAGGCTAACAGGGACGAATATTTTATAAAAAATATACTGTTTACCGACGAGACTTCTGTTCCACGTTATGGCAAGCATAATCCCTCAGTCGTGCGATATTGGTCTCGAGAAAATAAACATCTAGCTCGTAATGTTAAAACTCAATACCCCGAAAAACTTAACGTTTGGGCGGGTATCTTGGGTGATAACATTATAGGGCCATTTGTTATCGACGGCAATTTGAATGCAGTAAAATATTTAGATTTGCTGCGAACACGAATTATTCCTGCTGTCCGTCAACTAAACGTCGATTTTGATGCAATTTGGTTTATGCAAGACGGTTGTACCGCGCATAACAGCAGATTAGTAAGAGGGTTTTCAGAAAACACTTTTCCTAATCGTGTTATTTCATGGAGGGGTACGATAATATGGCCACCTCGATCACCCGACCTCAATCCCTGCGATTTTTTTCTGTGGGGTTATGTCAAAGAAAATCTTTACGGTCTTCTAACAATACCGAACTTGCAACAGTTGCAAGTTAAACTGTTTAGAATTTTCGAGACAATAACCCCTAGAAATCTCGAGGGAGTGAGGCGGGAGTTTTACAATAGGCTCGGCTATTGTTTGGGAAGAGAGGGCGGTATTTTCGAATCCTATATTAAGTGACTTTCTTAAAATTTAAATTTATTTTGCAGAATTATTGATTTTTTTACTTTTATCTTTTAGAAAACGTTATTGTTTTTTTATTACTTAAAATTACTTTTCCGTAGCAGCTAAGAATACAATAATAATAATAAACTGGACCTTATTATGTCTGAAACAAATGGGCAAATTACGTATACAGAACGAATATGCAAACGACTATATCCTTGCGCGGTTTAAGTCTTACTAAATTCTTAACTGCAATGTGCTGCAATTGAAGCTGGTGCGCGTGTAGGGGATTCGCTGTTGCCACTCATTGCTGACTATGGCCCGTTCCGAGCTGCACCTATCGGTATATACTTTTACATTTGAAAATATTCTTGCATATAATCGTTGTAAAATCTTTTTTTTTTTTCTGTTGATAATAAAAATAATATGCAAGTGTCAACTTAAAATTCTAAAATTTAGAATATGTTCGTTCATAATGACTACCACAAACCAGTACTAACGTTTGTTTTAAATCAGAACGCAGAAAAACCTCAACATTTATAAAAAAATCACTTAATTATATTCAGCAAGACTAGAGATTTACTGGTTTAACACTTTTGCCCACGACTATATATGAGAATTCTCGAATTCAATGCAAATTGTGCGAGATATTGCCGGTGTATGCCTTAATAATTTGAGCGCATTTCATACAACACTGCTAGAATGCTCGTTTATTCAAGGGCCCCGCAAATACAGTCAAGGGGTTCTCCGAACCCCATTAAAAACCTAGATTGAAAAGTATACATGCCCACACAGAGCCTGAATTACAACGTGTATTGATTTAGCAGAGCGTTAAATGAACACAAAATAATACTTTGATTTCCGGAAAAATTTTTTAGTGCATGAAAACGTTTTCTTTAAAAAACAAAAGTTTCAAGTTGATGGTTTTTTAAATAAACGTAATGAAAAAAAGCGTATTGTAAAAGAATGTAGGAAATGTTTTCAATGATGTTAATATATCAGTATAATTAATATAAAACAAAATTTAAAAAACTAAATACTAAGAGAAATACATTTTTAAAACATCTTTTGCTATTTTCTAACTAATATGCTAATTAAAATTGCCAATTTTCAACTTTTTTAAGAAAAATTCTTTAATATCTTTCTTTGAGTATTCTTCTCGGTGATTTTGATTGTTTAAAGTGACTTAAATAATTCATTTTTCAAAAATTAATATTTAATATAAATGCAACCGATGTCTTGATAAAGCGGCAGTTTTTTCTTTAACTTTGCCTTTAGGGTTGCTCGAAATACATTATAATAGTACTCCCCGATAACTGTATTTTCTCTAGGTACAATATGATCATAAATAATGCGCCATTTATAAAAAAGTGCATCACTTTACCAGCGCTTTTCACAGTTTTCGCCTTTTCCGGTCTTGGACTGCCTCTGTGCTTCCATTGCAAACATTGAAACTTTAATTCAGAGTCGCAATGATAAAACCAACTCTCGTCACATGTAACCACATTGTTTAAAAACTGTGGATTATCTTGCAGTTACCTTTCCCACTGCCGTCAAATTGTCACTCTTGGCTTTTTCTTCAGTGGTCATCACTTTTGGAATCCATTTTACCACGACATTTCGCTACCCTATATCTTGATGAATAATTTTTTGAGTGGAACCATAAGACAAATTAACAATGTTAGAAATCCGATATATGCCGACCCGACGATCATTTTGGATCAAGTCGTTAATTTCTGCAATTTTTGAATTGGTGGTCGCCCGCGTCGAGGTTTATCTTCCACTGATTCACAACCGTCTTTGAATTTCTTATGCCACTCAAACACTCTACATCGTGTGAAACTATCATCTGGGCATGCACTTTTAATCATTTCAAAAGTTTCAGGTGGAGTTTTATCCAAATAAACACAAAATTTTATTGCATATCTTTGTTCCATTCATTTTCTCAATGGGTACGTTAAACACTGATAATTCAGTAATTAATTTATAATAAACGTCAAAAGTTGAATCAAGGCCTACTTGAGGATAAGTACATTAGAGATGGCTACTTGCGAAAGAAGTTATATCACCAGTCTCGTTATATTTTGATATATCCTCGTATATATATATATATATATATATATAGATATATATATATATATATATATATATATATATATATATATATATATTATATATATGTTTAGATAATTTCTTAGCCGTTCATTTAATATATCAATTAATAAATTCGTGGAGTTTTTCGCTGCTTTTATATGAAATATTTACAAGTATTATCAAATTAGTAAGTAATTGCGAAGTAAATGTGAATGTAAACATTGCTGCCTACAAATTACAACGCAAGTCATACGAAATTTTTTAAATGAAAAATTTTGTCTACGTTGGGCCTTGAACCCAAGTCCGCGGTTTGCCGGACCGTTGTTTTACCAATTAAGCCACGATAATAATATTTAACAATTTCAAACCTTCAACACTGACATCTGCTTTCAAAACTGACTTTTGCTTTCAAAACTGACATTTGCTTTCAATAACTGACATCTGCTTTCAAAACTGACATCTGCTTTCAAAACTGACTTGTGCTTTCAAAACTGACATCTATTTTCAATAACTGACATCTGAATTATTAACACTGTTACTTTATAATGCATTTCTAATTAGCTCGAACCAAGGTCTATCGTGGCTTAACTGGTAAAGCAACGATCCGGTAAACCATAGACTTGAGTTCAAGTCCCAACGTAGACAAAATTTTTCAATTAAAAAATCTCGTATGACTTGCGTTGTCATTTGTAGGCAGCAATGTTTACATTCACATTTACTTCGCAATTACATACTAATTTGATAATACTTGTAAATATTTCATATAAAAGCCAAAAATCTCCAAAGAATTTATTAATTGATATATTAAATGAACGGCTAAGAAATTATCTAAACATACACATAGCTATGGAGTAATAATTACCAATTTCAAACCTTCAAAACTGACATCTGCTTTCAAAACTGACATCTGCTTTCAAATACTGACATCTGCTTTCAATAACTGACATCTGCTTTCAAAACTGACATCTGCTTTCAAAATTGACATCTGCATTCAAAACTGACATCTGTTTTCAATAACTGATATTTGCTTTCAATAACTGACATCTGCTTTCAAAACTGACATCTGCTTTCAAAACTGACTTCTGCTTTCAAAACTGACATCTACTTTCAATAACTGACATCTGAATCATTAACACTGTTACTTTATAATGCATTTCTAATTAGCTCGAACCAAGGTCTATCGTGGCTTAACTGGTAAAGCAACGATCCGGTAAACCATAGACTTGAGTTCAAGTCCCAACGTAGACAAAATTTTCATTTAAAGATGTTGGTATGGCATTGTAATTTATAGGCAGCAATGTTTACATTCACATTTACTTCGCAATTACATACTAATTTGATAATACTTGTAAATATTTCATATAAAATCCGAAAAACTCCAAGAATTTATTAATCGATATATATATATATATATATATATATATATATATATATATATACATATATATATTAAGAAATTGTGGCTAATAGAGAATAAATGAGAGACACATATATTTTTTAAGATGCGTACAATCGCATTTTAGAAACGATAAAGGAAATAAAATCACAGAATTGAAATAGTATAAAGGAGACTCGTTCTTTACAGTGAGATTATTGTCCTGAATACTGTTCCTACGCGATTTTATTTTCCTTCTTCTCTGAATTATATTTTCTCCGAAATACAGCTATGGAATCTGCGCCTGAATATTCTGAAATTTTTGTGGTAATCGTGTCAAATGCCGCCACTCAATACTAAATACTAAGTTAAACAATTTATGAGACTAGCTATGAAATATAAATTTGCGCTTGGTTAAATTATTTTATTACGGAAATGTATTTATGGTAACGTTTTAATTGGGGATTATTACGGTACGAATAATTATTAGGGGGTATTTATTCCTTCGAATATTTAATAAACCTTACGCGTTACTATACGTGACCCAGCCTCCTTATCTTTTCTGAACATTATATTTAATTTGCCTGAAAGTATCGAACATCGCATCAACTATATTCAACACCATTAGTGCGTTGAGATTACAGCAAAAAGTAATTTACCATCAGTTATGGGAGAAAAAGATAAGCTTCGTCTTCGAATAGAATGTGTAAGGGGGCGGCGGCGAATCCCGTGCAATTTGAACAAAGACAGTAACATGCTCGGCTCAGTGTCTAAAGTAAATACCGTTTGGACCGTTCCCCCGGGATTAAGATGGCTTAGTCATACCCCACAGCACATTCAATTTACCATAGTTCGAGGGTGATCTCATCCTGTGAGAATAAGACAATCCATATCAAATATACATACATTAAAAATCGTTATTGAAGAAGAGAAATTGAATCGCCAGAGAAATGAAAAGAAACTGGATGGGGTCTATTTACGATTTTTGTGGCGTGTAAACTGTGTAATAAAGAAACAAAAGTGAAATAAATTTAGTAAATATCTAGAAAATTGATATCCTAAAACATGTAGATTTTCGCAAGTGTCAAAATAAGTTTTGTATATTTCCTAGCAATAAAAATAGTAAAACCAGCAAAATAGGAATAAAACAAGGCTATACAGAATTCCTAAAAAAAGCAAGGATAACAAGAAAATTCCAGAGACAAATAGTGAGGAACGAACGGAACAATAAAAGAAAAGGATATAAATACGAATGGATGAGCTTGGATTATGGATACATCAATTTAAAATAAGACAGTGTAAATGTTAGCGTTCATCTCTGAAAATAAAAAGGTCAAGTCTAGAATTGTTTAAACACACGATATTTTAAGGTAGAACTCTACTTTAAATATTAGATATATAAGCCCCGTCCTGAGAGCTTGATTGGTTTGCAATTTAACGGAAAGTTGACGGGCAGAGATAATCCGAATTATATGGCGAAAGCCGAAAGCTACATTTATAGTAAATGTAGTTGTGTCATCGCAAAATTGGAGATCGTGAGCGTATTTTAATTCTAACTTTATGAGAGAATCGAATGGTCAGTATAAATTGAAGGGAAATTATTGGCCCTTTCTTTTTAAACACCACTTAATGCCGCAAATATACGAGGTGCATCTATTTAAAAATGTAACTGTATTTTTCACAGATTAACCGACCACAACAAAAAGAATGTAAGGGTAAAGTGATTGATATATACAGGCTGATAAAAAAATGGAACTTTATTTTTAACTGAAGATAGTACACACAAAATAAGTAACAAAGATGTTCACACTTATGCGAGCAACATAGGAACACCTCCTAGAGCAACGTGCGTCAACACATGTGGTTTTTGCATGATGGTGCTCCACCTCAACAGTTACGAAGTGCGTGAGCATTTAAATAATACGTTTGGTGACCGATGGATAGGTAGAGGCGGGCCTATTGCATGGCCATCTAGATCATCCAAGTAGAACCCGATGTACTTTTATGTATGGGGACATATGAAAAATTTGGTGTACAATAATATGATGACTCATCCAACGACGTGTAAGCGCGTCATACTGGTCTGGTGTTCTCTGGAGCGTTCCACATGCGTCGAGAACATAAAAGCCACGATATAAAAGCCGTCGAAGAAGGGATGGGCACATTCAATACCAGAGTCTCGCGGCGAGTGAACATAAATCTAAATACACAAATATAAATACATAAATGTGCTTATTGTTAGTGACTAGTTTTTATATTGTTATTCATTTTATTATTAATATAGTGTGTGTCTAAAGTTATTGTTAGTTTTATTTAAGAACCCGAAAAGACAAACTTTTACAGTGGTGCAGGTGTGTGATTTTATAAATAATAAACTAAGTAGACAATTAAGTGTTAATTAACGTTTAAATAAATATACGGTGCGGAAAGACGTTGTTTTAAATATCGTGACCTCTAATAGAATGAAACTGACGGAATTAAGAGTGACCAATTTGAAACGAGAATTAGAAGAGAGGGATGAGGATACAACTGGCAAAAAGTCAATCCTCCAGCAACGGCTTCGCAATGTGTTGATCCAAGAAGGCGAGGATCCAGAGAATTATGTCTTTCAAGTTCCAGGCGGAAATGCTGACGTGAATTCGCCGTTGAAAAATATGGAACAACGAATAATAGATTCACAAACTAAAATGGAACAGAAGAATCTGGATAGTGCAAAAAATATGGAACAACGATTAATAGAGAATGCACAAATTCAAATGCAACAAATGGAACAGAATAATCTGGATAGTGCGAAAAATATGGAACAACGATTAATAGAGAATACGCAAATTCAAATGCAACAAATGGAGCAGAAGAATCTGGACAGTGTGAAAAGCTTGGAACAACGATTAATAGACAATTCGCAAACTTTGGAACAACGTCTAAAAGATTCACAAGCGCAGATGGAAGAAAGAAACCTGGAAACTTCTAGAATTCTCGTGAAAAATCTAGAAAAGAAATTACTGGAAAATTCTAGAACTTTCGAGAAAAGTCTGGAACAAATGGAGCAAACTTTGGAAATGATGGAAAAGAAGAATTCTGAAAATTCGAGAGTTTTGGAGAAAGTTCTAGAACAACGACTAGCGGAAAACTCAGAAGCGTTAAAGGAAGAGGTTTTCATAGCTGTACAAGAGAAAATTGGAGAACATTCTAGACTTTTAGAGGCAATAATGACTCAGATGAAATTACCCGTTACCACGATCATTATAATCCCAAGCAGGTTAACGAAGAAGTTATATCACGGCCCATCGAAATAAAAGAAGAACTTGTGGCTATTTCAAAGACCAGAATCAAGCCACCAACCTTTGATGGAAAGACGTCATGGGAAACTTACCTGACGCAATTCGAAGCGGCCGCAGAAGCAAACGCATGGTCTTCTGTCGAGAAGGCGACTGCGTCAGTCATAGCATTGAGGGGTGATGCTAGTGATATTTTGCAGACATTGCCTTCTGAGGAACGTAAAGATTATTCTCGACTCATTAAGCGGTTGGAGATGAGGTATAGCCATGCACATTTGGAGCAAGTATACCATATCCAACTGAAGAATCGATCACAGAAGAAAGGCGCGAATCTTCAGGAATTTGAGGCAGATATTGCTCGTCTAGTTCGACTTGCATATCCGATGGCGCCAGATAATTTCATGGAACACCTAGCTGTCCAGACGTTCATAGATGGTCTACGGGATATTGGTACGCAGCAAGCATTAAGGTTGGCACGACCGAAAACCTCGATCGATGCTTTGGCGTACGCACTTGAGTTTGAGACTGCAAAACAAGCCTCTCGGAACCATGCTCGTGGCTGTTCTGTTGACGAACAGGAAAATGAGAAGTTCATGGAGCAGGTGGTTAGTCAAGTCCTGAATCAGATCAAACCTAATAAAAGTGAAAATCCGCGGTATATAAAATAAAAAGTAGATCCATGTGGGGCATCCAAAACGACACGAGCCTCAGTCGAATAAACGTTATTGATGCAAACCCTTTGGCGCCTGTTTGCAAGGTAGGATGCAAGCAAGTCACAGGCATCTACATTAAACCAAAGTAGATAAGTTTTCCTATCACCATTTCATGGTGTAATGTGTCAAATGCTTTCGAGTAATCAAGAAGAACCAGAGCTGTAACTTTATCCTTGTCCAAACCAGATATTACATCATTGACGATCTTGACAAGTGCGCTGGTTGTACTGTGGTTCGGTTTAAAGTCCGACTGGCACCTCGGTAACACATCTGGTAATTGCAAAAATTGTCAAACCTGCTGTGACGTTGCCTTTTCCATAATCTTTGACAACACAGACAAAATACTTATAGGTCGCAGATCAGTAAAACTAGATGGATTATTTACCTTGCAGAGTGGGTGTATTATCGCCTGTTTCCAAGTTCCAGGAAAGGAACGTGTGACGAAACACCTGTTCATTAAGTAACGAATATATTCTGCGAGTTCAGGCATACATAGTTTTAGCATTTGAGTACTGATACCATTCGCGCCGCATGCATTACTTTGAATTTCCGAGACGTATCTCATAACATCAATCCGCCTGAGAACGCGACGATTTAAATTTAGAAAGTGCAATTCTACGTGTTTTGATTAATTTAGCAATCACATCCGTAAACCAAGGCGCCTTCGGTTTACTTTTACGAACCGTCTTAAGGAGAGCGTGGTTGTTGAATAAATCTATATTATTATAATTTAAATATTTGATTATCATATTCACGTCGATCATGTTATATTCATAATACCAAGATTGAAGATCCTCCTGAAACAAGGCGGGATTCAAATATTTAAAGTCACGGTAAGTGCACGTTTCGGGTCTTGTCCTAGGTTTTTGTATGTTTAACGTGCACAAAGCCCACCTGAACGGATAAGCTATGTATGTCAATCATGCTGATGTTAATCACCAGTAATGGATCACTAACCAAAACTGTGTCAATGAGGTGGTATTAAATGGTGTTATTCTAGCGGTTACAACTTGTATCAAGCCTAAAGGAATTAAATTTTAATACATTGTTTGAAACTACATTAAGTAGATTAATATTGAAATTCAAACTAGCCCCCCCCCCCCAGTTAAGTGATCGCTCCTGCACACCTGGAATGTGGGAATAGACACTCCTTTCTGTTATTCTGTAATAATACTCAGTATATAAACAAAATACGTATATATGTAATAACGACAGAAGGTCGAGGGACGGAGAGGAAGAAAAAAAGGAAACTATTATCCTATAAACTAATATTAGGCCACTCCCCAAAAAAGTAATTACTTTAATTTATGCTAACATATAAAGAGTTCAGTCTGTATTCCTATATTTATCTAAATCATCGAAAGTTTGAATTTCAGTTCGTTTTCCATTAATTTCCATGGACAGTGCCATCGTAGGACCAGACTTTCCTAATTTTGTTTCCTAAAATTGTTTAAATTACTGGTGGTTAGATCTTCTTTAATGATAATACCTGTACCCTTAAGTCATTTTGTATTATTAAATATTTCTTATCTTTTATAATAAGTTGAAAAGTTTAAGAATAATACTTCTTTTTAATTATTTTTTTTTGCGATTTTGTTTTCTTCGATGATGTTTTTCTTTTTTGAACTATTTCTTGCGCTATTTTCATATGACCTTTGATATGACCTTCACAAATGTTAACTTAATAACGATAATGAAATCGAAAGCATTCAACTATTGACCATACGTTTTCAAGATGCCCCAGACACAATAAGCGGGCAAGATATCCGAGTGTGTAACAACCAGAGAGCGGACTCAAGCGATTTAATGACCAATTGCCCCGATAAAACGTTGTGGTGGTCTCACGTATAGTATGCACCCATTACAGTAGAAACTCGATTCTGGCTCGCAATGAAAACCGGGCTCGGTGCAAATTTTGAGGTTGTTGCAAGTACCGAACTTTTTCATATAATTAAATTAAAAAGCGTTTATATAGATCTTTTCAGCACAGCATTTATTTATTTTTTATAATGTCGTTCAATACACTTGTAAAGTTTTAAGTATTTACATGTTTTGTGTAATATTAAACAAATTTTCGATTCGTGTTTGTTTTGTGCAGACTTATTTACTCAGTACTGCGCTGCCTCTAAGCCACTGGAGTGTCATAACATCCTCTAAGGAAGCATTGTTTTGCTCTGCCTATTCCAAGCAAATATGCTGATATAGCATCCTCCGATGTAATTTTTTTCAAATTAAGCACCACGTCACCAACTTCTTCACCGACAACTTCGTCATCGTCGATACAGTATTCTTCATTTAAAGCTGTAGTATCTGTAGTGTTCTTAGTAATTCATTGCTCGATTTCAAAATGAGTCATTTGCTGCAAGGGTTCTATTTCCTGAAGCAAAGTTGTAATATTCTGAAAATTAGATGCATCATCAGCTAGCTGTAAAAGTAGCTCTGAAAGAGGAATGATATCTTCATTATCCCACTCAGATGGTTTTTTGAACAATTTTTGAAAGGAAGTCCGAATAGAAGTTTCCTTAAGCGCATTCCATGCACTAGCTAAAAAGCATATTGAGTCTTTCAGATTAATGTTTCGCAGAGACTCATCAATAGTTTGTCCACGACAGACAATATGATTTAAAAGGCTTTTCTTGTAGCTGAGCTTGGTAAACCTTATAACATTCTGATCCATGGGTTGCATTAGAGCGGTGCAATTTGGAGGAAAGCACATCACCGATATTTGGCCATCATGGCTTGTCAACTCGCCATCTTTTTGGTGGCATGAAGCATTATTCATGAGCGGAAGTGCTTTCTGCGGTAGGTTTTTGCTACGAAGAAACTCTTTCACCTGTTTTAAAAGAAATTTTACATTGAAAAAATTTTTTTTGCGAAAAATTTACGTATTCTGGTACAAATGTTTTCTAGAACCATTCTTCAAACAAAGCCAATGTCATTCCAAGCACTTTTGTTTCCTTTGTAGACAACAGGAATATCAGCAACAATTTTTATGAACGTGGATTCGCCGATTTCCCAATAACCATTAATTTAACTCTATGATTTCCGGCAGCATTAGTACATGCGAGAAAAGTTATCCTTTCTTTGCTTATTTTATGACCTTGTGCCGAGGTTTCTTTTGAACGCACAAGAGTTTTATCGGGTAAAAATTTCCAAAATAATCCAGACTCATCAGCATTATATATCTGCTCCTTTAGATAAACCAACATCAACAATTTTCTTGTTGAATTTATCCAAAAACGGATTGATAGAATCACTCTTGTTCGACAATTTTTCTCCACATATTTTGAGCCTTCGGATTCCATGTCTTTCTTTAAAGTTCGCAGCCCAACCATTGCTGGCGTTGAAGCCACCTGGCCTTTCCTGGATTTTTTCATGGAGTAACTTGGCTTTCTTCTTCAGCATGTCACTTGTTATTGGTAAGTTTTTTACTCTTTAATTTGCAAACCAATAGAACAAGGATTTTTCCATTTTCGGAAACTCGGAGACCTTGAGCGTCTTTCTTTTACCTGGGCCGGATTCAGATTGTGTGATAAACTTCTTTATGAATGGTTCATTTTTCTTGATACGTGTTATTGTTGTTCTATACACGTGAAAAATATTAGCCATTGCTTTGATAGAATACCCCGCATTTAATTTCTTTAAAACATCAGCTTTTTCTTTTATTGTAAGCACTGTAAAATTCTTCTTTGCCATTTTGCAACCAAATCACGCACAATTCAATTCTAGACTGATATAAAATTCAAATCGTCATCTGTTTCATACTACGGCGGGACTTCCCTGAACTTTATTCAATTCAAAACTCGAAATACATACATGCATTGTGTAAGTGGCTAACACACAAACAAAAAAATCTACACTGAGAAACGGATCTGAAAAAAATTTTTGCAAGTATTAAGGTCAAAATTTTCGAATGTTGCAAGTACTGAGTACGTAATGAGAAAAATTTTGGTGTCGCAAGAATCGAGGCGTGCAAGTAGCGAGTATGTGCAAAAATCGCGTTACCACTGTATTTGCATTCTTCCAGCAGGTGTTATTATTTCCGTCGTTATTGTGTCTATTCATTCATAAATTCTATTTTACAGTGGTGTGTAAGACGGAATATACATTTATATACTATTTCGTTAGACTTCGTTCTAATAATCGCTTAAAAAATTATATCCGTGTGTTATTTGGTTACAACTTTTAGTATTTTAAAAATCCGTTTCATATTGTATATGTATCCTATAATTTTTTATAAATATTAAGTTTAATTTACTACCTTATTTTTGGAGTGGTTTTCGTTTCTCCTTTTTAGTCCATTTCTTTCTGTTCTTAGTATTTCCCTTTATTTTCATTAGCTAGAAGAAACATTTTTCTATTCGTAACACTTGGATAAATTACAAAACTTTGTTTTTCGTCTTCAAGATGATACGCAAAGTATTTCTAATTGTAAATACCTGATTTGTATCAGGTATTTGAAAATTTACAGAACCAGCTTTATGAAAGCTAATTTCTAGTGTCTTACAGATACGATTACTTACATGCAACACCAAGATATTAACCTAAAAGAGGCGATAATTAACTTAGAAACCGTTATCGATCGAATGAAAAGTATGCCTTCTGAATTTGGAAACAAGCTGAGACAAAAAGTTTAGCAGAAATCCAGATTTGAATATATTATATCAATTCTGCACAGAACCGATTGAAAAATCTATACATTCGAAGTATGGTGCACTTTTGCAACATTTTAATCACGCACCCATCACCAGTTGTGATGTGGAACGGACATTTTCTATTTTTAAAGACATTTTAACATCAAAAAGAACTAATTTAACACAGGAACACCTTGAACAAATTTTAGTTGTTCATAGTAATGTTTTACACTTTAAATGTTTCACAGAAATACATCATTTTGAGTTTTGTTCTTTGTAAATTATTTTTATTCAAAATTCGATACGCAATTTGCTTATCAGCATTACTTTTGTTTCAGCAGTAGTTGCTGCCGGTTACCAAACCGTTTATTACATTCGCTTTGTTGTGCATTGACAGATACATATTAACTGCATATGTAGGTGTATGTCACTTATGCACACGTAGCAAATTGTTGGAAACTCACGGATCGCTTACAGAAACAAACCTATTACGAATACAAGGCAGACGCCTATGGGCTATGAATCATTAATCGCTCTAGCCCGCTCTCTGGTTATATATAACTCGTGGCTACGTCAAGCACAACCTTATATTTAAGCAGGAGCCCGTCATTTCGAACATTTGCTCTAGGAGGTGTTCCTGTATTGCTCGCATAACTGTGAATATCTCTGTTACTTTACAACTTTTATCACAATCTTTTTTTTTCGTTTGTTATTATTTCGTGTGTACTATTTTCAGTTAAAATAAAGTTCCAATGTTGTTATCACCCAGTTATCTTTTACAATTAACGACATAAGTCCAATAGACCTGAATATTATTTACGACAAAGAAATGGCTACATATATTTGAATATGAACTGCGAAATGCTTATTTAAATGTCTTACGAAGCAGTAAAAAAAATTAGAGAGAAATTTACACATCCTTATGAAACGCATGAACAAGGATTCAAATTAACGCGATGGGTGGCAATATCACCCTCACAAAAAGAG
Source organism: Melolontha melolontha (assembly GCA_935421215.2). Classification (NCBI taxonomy): domain Eukaryota; kingdom Metazoa; phylum Arthropoda; class Insecta; order Coleoptera; family Scarabaeidae; genus Melolontha; species Melolontha melolontha. The sequence goes on from OW285244.1 coordinate 18,959,222, forward strand.
ATAAATCCTGTAGTGGAAAATTCGCGAATGAGTAGGTAAGTTAAAATTAAAGGAAATGTTGATCGTTATTTGTGTTAAAGTGGTAAACATGGCTAGTGATTGTACAAGCACGAACCCTTAGTGTTCGCTTGTTCTTTCACCCTATGTTATCCAAAATAAAAAGTTAAAAGAGGCAAATTTTCTATGAACAGAAGAGATGTATGCGAAAAAAAATGGTGCAGCAAACGAAATATAACAACGTTGTAACGATACGAAAGAAAACTGCGAAAGAAGAAAATATAGCTCTATAAATTCGAATTAATACATTTATGTCAACTAAGCTCTTTTCCTTGCCTACTTTCCATAGCTAATTTTTGTTATAAAAAAGTTTATTCAAATTTATTTCCCCGTTACATAATTCATTAAAGTAAAACTATTCTTATACGAAAACCGCTTCATAGCATTATTTATTTTATAATTTCTTCTGAACAGAAGACGAGGTTACATTCACAACTATCGGTTAATAGGTACTAAATAGCTGCGGCTGTGGCCTTTATATACCTGTACCAAATATGTAATATAATCATATTTTATGAGAATTAAGAAATACTGAAAAAAATCACATCGACATTACATGTAAGAATGTGATTTAATATTCATTAATTCTCACTTGCAGTAAGTTCCAAATGTTAACCATATTTTATGAAATTAGTGTTGAAGTGTGTATTGCTATTATTTAAGAAATAGTTATGAATGGAGATCCGGAGGAAATAAATTTTGTTTAATATATTTTGCAAAACGATCCCATTTCGTTTCAACAAAAAATATTTATTAATTAATTATTAACCCCCTTATATAATAGTCATGAGTCATGAATATTCATGAGTATAACGTAGGAGATATACTGTAATAAACTTGTCTTTCTAGGTTCGTTATAAATAAAACTAACGGGAATTTAAAACACTATATTAATAATAAAACAAATACACTAAAAACATATAATAACTGATAACTAAAAATAACAGTATTTATTTCACAATATTTATATATCAATATTTATATAATAATATCAAACGACAGCGATTACTCGTTGAATGCCGTTTCCTACTTCCCCGCCGCTTATATAGGGTCGGATATTTTCTTATAAAGTTTTTGCGAGATATACTAGGACGTGCTGGGCGGTCACATCAACGCCTGACGTATCCTGGGATGATTCACATCACAATACATACATACAACGTGTCCGGGAAAATGTGGGAAATCTCTCGGATTCAGATAGAACATTAAAAAATAAGATGACAAGTTCCCATAATTTTTTTCCTAGCGGCCCTCCCTACGGAGATACGGCCTCCTAAAGGACGCCACTGGAAATCAATTTTTCTTGAATAACTTTTAAACTACTTATTATAATTTAATGAAAATTTAATATGATAAACAGTAGTAAGGACCTCTTAAAATACTGCCCTTAAATTTAAATTAGCTTGTTTAGTTTACCAGGGGCGGACTAGGTTGTACATTTTAATGCTTACATTTTTAACACCCTGTATGATAAGGAGTTAAAAAACACAAATTTGGATACCTTGAACATTAAGCTAAAGAAAAGGTACTCTTGTTCATTGTCGATAAAATGAACCGTTTTCGAGGAAAAAGAAATAAAAGAATAAATCTTTTATTTCTATTTAAAAGAACCATGTTTTTTATTTTTTTTTTGTCTGCAACAAGTGTGATACAAAAGTCATTCAAGGAACAAAAAAGTTTTAGTTTAGGTTATTTAATACGACAAAATTACAAAGATTCTTAGAAATGCAGTTTTATCCAAGAAAGGCACCTTAACAAGAATTATGTTTCGAAATGTACTCACTAAAGCTTGCAACGATTGAACCTAAATACGCTAATTAGAAATAATCAATTAAAAACTTCATAAGTGGGTTCAACATGGGCTCCGTGAACTCTGATACACTCGCGGGAACGACAAATAGAGGACTGCTGTACTCGCCACAACAACCCAGCATTGTTTCTTATCACATCACAATGAAATGTGATTCTCTGTAAAAGTTCCTCCCTAGTATCAACCGGAGAGGAATACACCAAGGTTTTGAGATGATCCCACAGGTGAAAATCCATTGGCGTTAGGTCGTTGGATAGTTATTCAGGTGGTCGCGTACAGCAACGCTAAAATGAGGTGGGGCCCAATCATGCATAAAATACATGCTTTGGCGGGTTGCAAGGGGCATATGCTCTATTGAATCCAGAAAAGCGTTCTGAAGGAACTGTAAATAATGTTCACCATTCAATCGTGGCGGCAAAACGCATGGTCCAATCAAAAAATTGCCAATTATTCCTGCCCAAACATTAATTGAATGGAACTGATGTTGATAATGATGAACGACAGTGGCATGAGGGTTTTCATCAGCCCATACATGCGAGTTATGTATATTTACAATACCATTTTTGGTAAACCCTGCTTCATCGGTAAAAAGAATAGTGCTAATGAAGTTTGGGTTTGTTCGTTGCTGATCTAACAGCCAGTTTGCGAACTGGATTCTACGAGGAAAATCTTCAGGAAGTAGTAGATGCACTTTTTGCAGATGATAAGGGTAAGACAACTGTTCTTTAAGTACTTCATGAATTGTCGTTTTTGACGTATTAAGCTGCGCGGCTAATTTTCGAGTTCTTATTGAAGGAGTAGATACCTACAGTATCCAAAATATTTTCCTCCAATTGCACCGTACGTACTGTTCTTCTCACACCAGCATCAGTACTTTTTTCGCAAAACTTCCTAAAACATTAAAGAAAGTCAATAATGTTACCTTATTAACAGGAATCGCCCACCAGTCTCTCTTAGACGTTGGTCAAGTCGCTGAAACGTTTTCTGATTTGGAATATTGTGATTAGGATATCTTTCTTCATACAACCTTCTTGCTTCCAAAGCATTGCAAGATGCAAGGCCGTACATAAGATGCATATCTGCATACTCACTAAATGTGTATCCCATTATCAAATTAAATTTACCAAGATATTCAAAATTCAATAAATTAATATCGAAGTAAAGGATCAACGTGTTAACAATATGAAAGATTACAAGATTTAAAATTTACACGTCAATGCAAGATATTTATTAATTCGTGGGTACCATAGTAACGTTTGTAAAAACAATGCGTTTTTAGTACTGAAAACAGTTTTATTTCAGACTTTTGTATCACACTTTGTTGCAGACAAAAAAAAATAAAAAACATGGTTCTTTTTAATAGAAATAAAACATTTATTCTTTTATTTTTTTTCCTCGAAAACGGTTCATTTTATCGACAATGAACAAGAGTACCTTTTCTTTAGCTTAACGTTCAAAGTATCCAAATTTGTTTATTTTAACTCCTTATCATACAGGGTGTTAAAAATTTAAGCATTAAAATGTACAACCTAGTCCGCCCCTGGTAAACTAAACAAGCTAATTTAAATTTAAGGGCAGTATTTTAAGAGGTCCTTACTACTGTTTATCATATTAAATTTTCATTAAATTATAATAAGTAGTTTAAAAGTTATTCAAGAAAAATTGATTTCCAGTGGCGTCCTTTAGGAGGCCGTATCTCCGTAGGGAGGGCCGCTAGGAAAAAAATTATGGGAACTTGTCATCTTATTTTTTAATGTTCTATTTGAATCCGAGAGATTTCCCACATTTTCCCGGACACATTGTATATAACAATTGATAATTTTATTATTATTGGAGTTTTTCGGCTTTTATATAAAATATTTAGAAATATCAAATTAGAATGTATGTAATTGCAGAGTAAGTGGGGATGTAAACATTGCTGTCTACAAATTACAAAGCAAATCATACGAAATTTTTAATTGAAAAAATAAGGTCTACATTGGGACTCGAACCCAAGTCTACAGCTTGCCGGGCTGTTGCTTTTACCACTTAGCCACAATAGACCTAGGTTCAAGCTATTTAGAAATGCATTATAAACTAACAGTGTTAATGAATCAGATGTCAGTTATTGAATGTAGATGTCAAGTTGAAAGCAGAAGTCAGTTTTGAAAGCTCATGTCAGTTTTGATAGCAGATATCAGTTAGTAAAAGCAAATGTCAGTTATTGAAAGCAGATGTCTGTTTTGAAAGCAGGTGTCAGTTATGAAAGCAAACGTCAGATTAGAAAGCAGATGCCTATTTTGAAAGTAGATGTGAGTTATTGAAAGCTGATGTCAGTATTTTGAGGGCAGATGTCAGATTTTCAAATCTGACATCTGCTCTCAAAATACTGATTTTTTTGTGATTTCAATAACTTTTGTGATACTTCGAATTTTTCGAATTAGACATTGTTGAACGTTTTCTAGATGTTTTTCCAAGTGCCCAAATTGCGTGGTCCAGGAGCAACATATTTATATCAACTCTCAAGTGTTTCCAGTTGAAATAAATAGATGACAAAAGTAGTTCTTTTTGTAGACGACTAACAGTGTACAAGTAAAAGAAAATAATTTTAGAAGACGCTTAACTTTTTATTTGACGATGAGAATTTCTCTATCAGCTCAGGAAATTCTGACGGATATGTAAGTAGCGGGGGGAATGATTAGATAATATTAGTTAGGAAATAACTGTAACTGAATAGTTATCGACAATAATTTGCACTCCACGATTTCCATTTATTGAAACATTACGTATAAATGTCAGTTTAAATAGTGGAAATTCGAAATTACGAATAAAAGACTGGAAGGAACTAGTTTAGCCGATATGTTTGCTTAATTACTCTTTCAATTTTGCAAGGAATAATGATAAAATCTGCGATAGAATATTCTCATCAAACGTCAAACCTTTCATCATTTCATGAATATATCTATGCCGTTTTCTTCTTATCAAGATTTTTTACTTTTAATGAATAAATAAGTATATTAAAATTTTAAAAAGCATTTAAAAGTGCCAATTATTTCTTATCAGAGGTAATAGCATTTTATTGGCAAGATAAAAAATGTCTAGTCTAGTACTACGAGATAATCATGAATCATATTAATTATTCTAAGAAACCTGTTCTTGTTTTTGAACTATAATAATAGATTCATAAAAACACGAAAGTGTACGAAAACGAATTGCGATTATTATAAAAAAAGTATTTTGCGCTTAAAATATCCTTTCATAGTCAGGCTTTCACTACTTTATATCAGGTATAAACGAAGAACATACACTTGAAATCTATTATCTGTTTCACTTCGGTTAGTAGTCAAACATTCTCCTCTTACCGATACGGCGATACTAACAAGAAAGAAGGAATCTATAAGACAGTGTGTGGTTAGTTGTCCTAGGCAGGTAGATAGAACGAAAAATAATGTACCATATGTAGATAGGAAAAGATTGTGTGTTGTAAATGTGGCGAAAAATATTATATTTTATTGTATTCTACTTTGCAAGTATTTATTTTGTAACCTCTTTTTTTATAATCGAGTTTCACTAAGAACTTCAGTATATTCCCTCAAGTGAAAAAAATAAATAGAAAATGCAAAAAACAAATTTGTAAACTCCGAATTAGCTACCTAACCCATCAAAATTTGACAATTAAAGAGTTCGCTGTAATAAGCGTTAATTTAATTTATAAATTAATTTATAGCGATAAATGTACTAAAATTATCTTCGAAATTTAAACAAAAATTGAATCTCCCCGATCAATTATAAACTGTTATTAAAAACTATTTTAATAACATTTTCTTCATTAAAACGTTTAGATAATGAGTTGTTATTAATCCGATTAGAAACTATAATATATAGTCTATTAATATTAGACATTTATTTGATAAGATTTTTTATATTTATATAACTAAATTATTAATGAATTTATATAGGTAATTAAAAATTATACAAATTTTTGGGAAACAAAGCAGTAACTTTTGCAGATGCCTCTACAAGATCCACACTTGTGTGATCCTAGCGATCGTCTGAGGTCGCTGTCAATTCCGCGCGGAAACATCATCTTAGGCAATCTGTCACAAGAGGGCACCTTCGGCCAAGTTTATTACGGAAAATTAGGTACTCAAGAACCCATCCTGGTCAAGACGGTCAGCGGTAAGTATAAAATTCTTCACACCTACATAAAAACAGCAACAAAAACTTCGACAAAAAGGAAAAGCAAGGTCCCAAGATATAAATGAACCGGCATGCGAATATGTGATCTTTTGTATAACGATTTTTCTCGTTATGTTAACTTACTATATACGAAGATTATTCTATTTTTTTTTTGCTTGTATGATATGTTCTAGACGCAGCCTCCAAACTACAAATATCTTTATTCTTGAGCGAAGGGACAATGACGTACGGAATGATGCATAAAAACGTACTTCCGATTATAGCCGCAAATATTGACAATGTTCGGAAACCCTTGCTTGTTTACCCTTATATTAATAGGGGTAACCTTAAGAGGTACATACATATATACATATATTTATATATATGTACATTTTTTGTTGGATACGCTTATGTTTATTTTATTTAAAATTTAGGACCAAATTATAAAACTAAGTAAGAATATTAATATTAATGTGTTTGTGTGCATTTTGACTAAATCATAATTTTTATTACTACCAAATAGTTCTCAGATACGTGCTTTAAAACTAATGAATAGAGTGGACCAATTCGGAGCGAAAGCAGAGGCGTGACTAACGAATTGGTTCCCGCATGCGAAACATTATTAATATCTAGAGATATACTATCACGAACGGTGCTGTTATTATGTTAGATACAAAAAAAAATGTAAGACGGTTTTTCTAGATTATGAAACGTTCTCGATGATAGGTATAAAAAATATAATGTATGTAATTAGATGATTTTCGTTTCACGTTTTCCGTGATTTGAAAATCTGGAGAAGCGCGATGAAATATTGTTAACATAAGGTGCGTCTCCAAAGTTATTTCTCATCATTGTACACAAATCAAATAAGAACACTTCGTATTTTGTATCGGCACCAGTGTCTCTATCTTTATGCCTTGCGCTATGCACGTGGCGTTGCAAATTTGATTTTGTTAAATGGTTTATATATATATATATATATATATATATATATATATATATATATATATTGCACACTAAACATGTTACATTTACCCCATTGTAAGATAAACTAGGATGGTTCTCAATAAACCTATTGACTAACTTTGATGATAGCGGTTTTTTTGCTGTACGCTCCTTCAACATTATTAAATACACAGAATACGCTTTCCTGCTGCTATTATACGTGTACACACGATTACCGTGAACAACATACTAAGTAATCGTATGCACGATGGGGCACGCGGGAACTAATTCGTTAGTCACGCCTCTGCTTTCGCTCCGAATTGGTCCACTCTACTAATGAAATAATAATTATAAAATTATTTACCCTATTTACCGATATAATCCGATAATCCTTTTTTCTTCGATTCTTGGAATCTAGAGTGATCATTTAACGATGTTAGAAACAAGGAAGTACTAAACTTCTAGTTTCAAAAATTTAATTGTAAATCCATTCAACAAAGATAAAATAGACAAAGAATCAAACTCTGGTGTATATAAGTTAGCATGTGAAGATTGTAATAAGGTATACATAGGACAAACGGGGAGAACGTTCAAAATTAGGATGAAAGAACACGAGAGAAGTCATAAAGAAAAGAAAATAGATTCAACTTTCGCAAATCATTCTTTAGAAATTAATCATAGATTTAATATAGATTTCAAAATTTTACATATTCAAGATAAAAGCAAAAAACTTAACTTGTTTCTAACAAGTTAAGTTTCTTAACTTAGAAATTAATAAATATAATAATTTAGGATTAGCTTTAAATGACCAATTAGATTTAAACAACTCCCATCTACCAAATTTAAGATTGTAAATGTTTCCACCACCATTTTTCTCAATAATTTGTACATAAATATTCAAACTTGTATTTTAAATATTCAGTTTTTCATCCACCTGATGAAGCCATTGTATGGCGAAATAAAATTGAGTGGACTTACAATAAACAAAAAAAAAAATGAAATAACAAATTTTGAAACTAGAAGTTCAGTACTTACTTCTTATCGTTATAATGAAGTTTCAACAAGTATCTCCTTCGTCAATTAAGGATTAGAAACAAGTTTTAGGATCAAATATCTCAATTATGGTCATTTTTACTTCCTTAGTTCCTTTTCGTATTCATACTAACAACATTGCGATTTGCGATTGAAATACAAGTGTCAGAAATACCTAAAAGGAAACGTTGAAACGCGTGCGCTTATAATAGCACATCATAATACTGGCTAAAGTAATCGTGCAATTGCCAAACAATTAAATTTAACCCATTCTACCGTGGCTTACAATCTAAAAAATATCGTGAAAGTAGCAGTGTTCTCAATAAGAAAAAGAAGTGGAACACCAAGAGCGACAACATCTACTGAAGATCTTGCCATAGTAGTTACCAGCAAACGGAATAGACGAAAAACAGCACCGCAAATAGCAGTCGAAATAAGTACAACGCGTACTGTAAAACGTCGCTTACAGAAAACCGGTCTTCATGAACGAATAACGATGAAGAAGCCGTTGCTACGTTTACAAAGGAAAAGAGATAAAATTGGGCTCGTGAACAAATCGTTAAATACGGCGGTGGTTCGATAATGATTTGGGGATGTGTTGGTAACACATCGTTGGTAATATTGATAAAATCGACGGAATTTTAGGAAAGGAACAATATAAGCATATTTTGGAAGTTAACACAATACCTTGTGGAATCAGAATTTTAGGTCAAAATTTTGTATTGTAACAAGATAATGATCCGAAACATTGTTTCAAAATTGTTCGAAAACATTTAAAGCAACTGGAAGAATATGGAGGAATAAAAGATATGGAATGGCCACCAAAGTCACAATTTAAATGCAGTTGAAGAACTCGATCGGAAGGTGAGGAAATCAGCCAACCAAAAATAAAATTCACAATGGAAGTAGAATCAAACAATCAACTACCATTCCTCGACGTTTTGGTTAAGAAGAAAGAAAATGGAGAATTAAGCCGTACAGTGTACCGGAAATCCACACATACAGATCGGTACCTCAACGCACAGTCTCACCACCACCCAGCTCAGTTGCAAGCAGTAGTGAAGAGCCTAGTAACAAGATCACAGAGATTAGCAGATGAAGACAAAGTCATTCAAGAAATGGATAAACTCCACAATGCACTCCAGCAGAATGGCTTTAGCAAACGGGCATTCAACAAAGCATTAAAACCTAAACGAGCCACACCACAAGAGGAAAAAGAGGAGTCCTACGAAGACACAACATTGAAACCACATTCAAGGTAGACAGAAAAATCAGCACAGTTCTTCGGAATCCAAAAACAAGAATACCTTTAGAAAACCAGGGAGTTCATGAAATTTCATGCCTTAATTGTGAGAAGACGTACATCGGCCAAACAAACAGAAGGGTAAACGTAAGAAGAGATGAACACCAAAACTCCGTAAGAAAAGACGAGAAAACTTCATCTTTGGCTCAGCATGCTAAGGAAACGTCCCACACGATAGACTTCAGCAATACCAAATTATTGGCGAACATAGAACATATGAAAACCAGAATAATCAGGGAAGCTATCGAAATTGAGAAACGTCCGCACAATTTGAATTCGCGAGATGATACCCAGAGGCTACCAACAGCATGGAAACCAGTATTAAGCAAAGAAGTTGTCAACAACAAACAACAAACAAAAACACCTACACCGCAACCCAGCCAGCACACTCCAGCTACAGGCCCAACGACACGGAACCGCGCACACACTCAACCAAGTGTAACCAACCAGAACGCTAATCGGGTATATAACCACCATCCTAAACTCGACTACGTCAGTTTACGAGTAACCAGAAGCAGAAGCAGACAGTTTTCGCAGACCTGAAGATGGCAAATGTGATTTTGCCGAAGCGTCGTCCAGAAACCAGCACCGGTCTTTACGAAGACCAAACAGTGGAAACGCGAAAAACATATATATATATATATATATATATATATATATATATATATATTTATATATATAATATTTTCGTGACCTTGGTATGATAAGGTAAACTTAATAAGTCGGCGATTAAAGGTCTGGTTCATTACTTCAAAGTATATATATTTAAAACAACCCTACATGTTTCGGCAATGATGCCTTTGTCAAGGGAATAAAAAATATAAATGACAGAATATTCTGTCATTTATATTTCTTCTTGTAGGATTGTTTTAAATATATATACTTTGAAGTAATGAACCAGACCTTTAATCGCCGACTTATTAAGTTTACCTTATATATATATATATATATATACATATATGGTAAACCTAATCAGTAGGCGATTAAAGGTCTGTATATTACTTCAAAATATATGTATTTAAAAAACTCTACATGTTTCGGCTGTGTACACCTTTATCAAGAGAATACAAAATATGAATGACAGGATATAAATATTTATATCCTGTCATTCATATTTTGTATTCTCTTGATAAAGGTGTACACAGCAAAATATGAATGACAGGATATAAATATTTATATCCTGTCATTCATATTTTGTATTCTCTTGATAAAGGTGTACACAGCCGAAACATGTAGAGTTTTTTAAATACATATATTTTGAAGTAATATACAGACCTTTAATCGCCTACTGATTAGGTTTACCATATCATACCAAGGTCACGAAGTTATTATATATATATATATATATATATATATATATATATATATATATATATTATTTATAAAATACATATTGGTACAATTATCACTAGAAGTTTACAAACTACTAAAAGTAAATTATCAGTTATAATCAAGATTAAGTAAAATAAATCACTAATTGCATGAGGTATTGGTAATGAACATTAGTGAATATTTCCAAGGTCCATGTAGTATCTATATTAAACAAATGAAAAATAAAATAATTGCGATTACAGTTAGTTAGAAGACAAAAGAAAAATCAATAAACAAGGCCGTTCGTGCGCCATAAAAGACAAGATTTATAGTTTTTGTCTCTTTGTATATAATATATGTACAGTACCCCCCAACAAAATACGAATAGCAGATTAAAATATAGAAATCTGCAAAAATATTTATGTGTACTTATGCAATATATACACTATTTAAAATTTATTTTTTGTCAGTAGATATTAAAATCCGAAATTTCCACAATTTAGAATATTTTGTTTAGTTTGTAAAGAAAGACATTTTTGACTCCAATGAAATGGGCAAAAAATTATTAGAAACTCGTCTTATGAATTAATATGTTCAAGTTTAAATTTTTCATTACAAAAGCCTATTTTAAAAATGTTATGAGAGACCTTGTAACATCCGTCATAAAACACAGTAGCGCAAACACATCGCCTAAGACTACTTTGACAATGATTGCAATTTTTAAAAAAATATTATCAGTATTCTTTCATGTGGCGATGAGATTTTTTTGCAAGAAGTATACCTCAAAACGGCAGAAATATTTGAGTGGACAATGATAAAATGAAACTTTAGTAAATGTAGTTTGGTCGTATTATTATCTGTAGAGACAGACATGGGAGAGCGAGGGGTTTGAGTGATTCAAAGTTGATGTCGTCCCGAGTTATGCGTTTCGCTTTTCCCACTGTAGTACGTGAACAGCTATCATAATGCGTAGATGTATTTACGAATAGGGGTATGTTTATTTCGAACGCAAAGCATTGAAAATGTCAATAATTCATGAAAATGCATCACGTCGCCTGTTTGCTAACAGAATAAGCAGATGTTTATGGCAATTCCCAGACTTAGATATAATGATAATGTAGTGAGGTGCTTAGTTTGTGAGAAAAGTTTATTATGTTGGAATCCACTTTTGTGTAGGAAACATGTGAACAGTGCAACACACGAATCTTAAAAAAACGGAGAGAGACCGCATAATGACTTTCTTTGTGATTTAAGTATGATGTTAAGTGCATGTAATATACCGGTTAAAAAAAATCGGACAAAAAATGTTTCGCCAGTTTTGGAACAAATAGAATCCTACGTGGAAACTATCAAGCCCGAGAACGCTTCGTAGGTATTTACCGACGGTGTGCAAAAAAAAGAACAATTATGTAAAAACCGTAGTAAAAAATAAAAGACTGTGGCTCACTATAGATGAAACTACAGATATAAAAGATATTCCATTGTATCGATTTTTGTACAGACAATGACCTCGCAAGGACCGCCACACCCTTATTTGTTAGTCTATAAAAGACTGCAAGTATGTACTGCTGAAGCACTTCATAATGTTTTTAGTAGTACTCAACTTTGAAATTTTACCAAAGCAAGATGGTTACCGATGCTGCCGCAGTTATGCATCGCATGAGGCAATTACTCAGAGAAGTTCTGCCAAACTTACTACACGTTACATGTCTGCTTCATGCTTTACAACTGTCCGCTACGCACTATACGAAAATGTTATCACGATGTGAATCAACTAATAGGACAGACGAAAGCGGTTTTTATTAAATCTCCGAAACGTATTCGACTCTTTCATTCACAATGTCCTGACATTTCGGAACCGCTGCAGCCAATTCTTACACGATCGGGTATATGGCTAGAAGTAGGATTTTATTATTTTAAACAGTTTCAAAAGATAAAGGTGGTGATTGTACAACTAAACCCTAAAGAAGCAGCTGCAATAAGACTCAGTCAAATGCAATGTCAAAACCTTCAATTTGCAACAGATTTAAAAATTATTTACGAGAACTTCTAGTAGTGGACGCAATAAAAGAATTACAGAACACTTCGTTATCCTTACCGGGGCCGGTTGAAATTGTTGCCCACGTAGAAATAGTGCTATAAACTTTAAGCGATGAAAAAATTGTTTGTATTAGAGATAAATTTAATACTGTATTACGTAAAAATGTTCATTTTACTAAATTAAGTCAACTTTTAAACAACAGTGTTGCGAAAAATCAGTTGTACAAATCTAAGGACCACTTTAAATACGCGAATATTACATCACTAGCTGTGGAACGATCTTTTTCTGCGTATAAGCAGATATATACAGGCTGTCATTTTCATGAGATTAGTACCAAATGAAATGGTTTTATGAGTACTATGTTTGAAGCTATATTTACTTTTTTCCAGCGCCATCTTCAATTCCTAGCGATTGTCAATTTTTTTTTCAAATTGCACAGTATATATTTTTTTGCATAATTGAATAGAGATTTTTTTCCTGAATCCATTGATGTGCAATACGTCAATTTTAGTTAAATTTAGAAGAAAAATTATTAAGACACTGTCCGTATATGCTCTTAGTCACTTGTGTTATTACTGTAGTATACGTTGGAAAAATAACGCATTACGCATACGTAACTGTCATCTATGACTTTTCTGTACGAAGCAAGCATATTTTGACAGTTTTGAATTAAATCATGAATTTCAATCAACTTACTGACATGCTACAAGTTTATTTTGAGTATAATACAAGTCACTTTAAGAGAATGTTTGGAAAGTGTTTTCATTTTTTTCTCTTCTAAATTTACAATTAAAATGGATGTATTGTACATCAATGGATTCAGGAAAAAAATATCTATTAATTATGCAAAAAAATAGATACCGTGCAATTAAAAAAAAAATTGACAATCACTAGGAATTGAAGATGGCGCTGGAAAAAAAGTAAATGTAGTCACAAACATAGTACTCACCAAACCATTTCATTTGGTACCTATCTCATGAAAATCGAAATATAAATAACAGAGTTACAGCTTGGGGCGTTTTTTGTGTGACAGCCTGTATATACACCGAAAAGGACACATCTCAAAAACACTACTGTAGAAACACACGCTAAGCTGCAGGTGTTCACTCACGCACATCTGGACTTTTTCTAAGCATCGAATCATATTGAGTAAGTTGTTTAGTATATGTATATGCATTTTCATTAATTCTACGACAATCTTTTTCTAAATAACGCGCAGTTTTATTTCGGTAAACCCCATCACACAGTGACGCCAATGCTGACTGACCTAAGTGCCTGTCTCTAATTTTCAGATTTTTCTTCTTCATATTAAAATTATTTGGATTTTTTCTAAACATCGAAGCATATTAAGTAAGTTGTTTAATATATGTTATCTGCATTTTCAATAATTCTACGATAATTTTTTTCTAAATAACGCGCAGTTTTATTTCGGTCAACCCCACCACACAGTGACGCCAATGCTGGCCTACCTAAGTGCTTATCTCTAATTTTTAGATTTTTCTTCTACATATTAAAATTATTTGTAACAAATTGGACTACAAAATAAACACTATAGGTGTGATATGTGAGACGAATCGCAAACAGTTTGACAAGTAATACTAGGAATACAGAGTTACACTGCTGTTGTACGTGTAAATGCAGATGTTTCCAAAAAAAGCTGTAGCATACTGGTATGTTCTGAAATTGTATTTATAATCTATGATTTTGTAGTAATAATATAGGACAGTATAAAGCTAATAAAAATCAGCTTATAAATCCAATATATTTTTGTAATTTCAGCTTTCTATATTTTATAGTGACGTTTCAATATTTATGGTGGGTACTGTATACGTACACTAGTGAACACACAAACACATAATGTTTTTTGCACGTATTTTACTGAAAAAGCAATCTCGTAATAATATTTGGGTTATATTTCGAAAGCGTTTTTGCACGGCCATATAAAACGAAGGCCGCAAAGTCAGTTTCGAAAATAAAAGTGGTCGTAAAGAAATTTCGATTTTATGACTTTTACCCTTTTTTCCTTCTCTTTCAGGTTTCTAACAAAATGCCGACAACGAGACATTGAACAATACACACTGTCGACTAGGAATTTTGTTGAAATCGGTATTCAAATTATACTTGGAATAATGTACATGCACTCTCAATGTTTATGCCATAAAGATATATCAACTAGAAACTGTGTGTAAGTTGTAATACATGCACGTTATCGAAAACTAAAAAAGAATATTTAAATATTTCATTTGTTACGTATTCAGTGAAAATCCTTTCGTTACATTATCTTTTATTATCTTACTATCACTTACATTTACTTTAAAGAATAAATACAGATGAAACCAAAAATAATAGACACTACAATAATTGAAGAATTAATGAATTTATTATTTTTATAAAAAGCTCTTGGAAAGAAAAAACTATCAAAATCAAACAAATAAGTAATGTATATAAGAAAAAGGAAGCAATACTAAAAATTACAAAGGCATTATTTAGTACTTTACATTCTAAAACAATCGCGCGGTATACACTTCATAATTCCGTCTTATTAAGAAAGTATTCGCCAATTTCGTATAGGGCACCTTGGAAAACCTGGATTCAGCAAAGACGTCGAGAGATGATTTTACAAAAATTTAATAATATAGAAGCGGAAAATATTGAAGCCTTAATTTTCGGGAGAATAAACATAACAAAATAACCTTTATTTTTTACGCAGAACATCGTTTAATTTATTTATAATTATCTTACCAATATGTCTCGGTATAAATACGCGCTGTCTTGAAATCATCTGTACTGCAGTAACTATAGGCAAATCCTGCTTCTCAAGTGATTTTATAGAGTCACTTACATAAGTGTAATTGGTTTTTATAAATGCCAAATTATTTTGTAATTCTACTTCTTTTAGCACGGCCTGACAATATTATATTGCATGACTAGCTTTAGCTGGAAAGTGATTTATTAATTTTTTAAAACTACCTCAGGTATCTGCATGTTCCCCATCTTGTTAGAACTGGTTGTGGGGTAATGACTAGTAATGAGGTATTTGATAATCTGTCTCTAAACATTTCTACCCTTAAAGGAGCGTTAGCAAATATTTGTTTACCACATGGTATTAATTTATTTACAAATTGGAACTGTAATCTTATATTTTCAGCTACTCGATTAAGTCTGTGCCCTAAGCAAGTGCATTGAATTAAATTTGAATAAAAAATCTTCATATTAGATGCACTTTTACCACATATGCTGCTGCGCCTGACAGCATAAGTAAAATCTTATCACTGGGTACCGGCTCCGGTAAGAAAAATTGTGTTAATTCCTCGTGAATAAATCTTGTTATTGTATTATTATTTGTTTTATTTAATTCTTTCGTACTTATTAGAAAACTTTTTGACGAATTTTTGTCATTTAATACTCCAAGTATTAAATTTGCCACGTATCGGCCACATACATCTACTGTTTCGTCTACATACATCGTCCATATACAATTATTTCCAATAATTGTTTCCTGAATAACTTCTTTATACACTGAACTAACATAATTTTTGCGGTGATGGCTTTCATCAGGAATGTGCATTGCGAAATATGTTTGTAAAAACGTTCTAAAATATTTATTTTTCAATTTATAAATAGGTATATTTGCTTTTATCAAAGCTTTACAAAGATTAAAATTAAATTTTAATTGTTCAGTATAGCCGGAACTTGATGCCACAGATTACATAGCTTGTTGTTTCTTCGTTCGACTTTTAGTTATAGTTTTTCTTGGTGCAATGACGTTTTGACATGCTGAATTATGTAGTATTTTTCGGCACGTTTAATCTGGTAAAAGAAATTTAGTAACGTCAATACATTTTATAATTTCGTCATTAAGTGCAAACAAAACTTTTAAACATGCTTGGCCAAATAATTGATTGCGTTCACTTCACACTGTCGCACGAACAACTTTAACACAACTAAATGAATGACCCATAGATAATTATAACAAGTATAGAATGTATAGTGATACTACATTTATAACAATATAAAAAAAATTACTGATTATTACAGTCCGGATTATATGGAAAATATGTTTTTAATTGACATATTTCATTCCAAAAGCATTAAATAAACCCAGAAAAGTCATTATTTTGTTGTTAAAAGGTATATCAACAAAATTATGAGTTTTCTGGGTTTATTTAATGTTTTTTGAATGTGATAAAGCAATTAAAAAAAGCATATTTTGCATATAATCCAGACTCTACTCATTATATAAGATTTTTGAATCTTAAAAGTTTAATGTATAGAATCCACGGTTGGCTCTTGGTGAAACATAAGGAATAATTTACTAAAGAAAACACTCGGTATGTTTGTTTCACAAAATATATTTACTTAATCTCTAACATATGTTTCGCCTTTTCAGGCATTATCAAAGAGTTATTTTTAAGAATATATAAAATAAATATATTTTGTGAAACAAACATACCGAGTGTTTTCTTTAGTAAAAAAAAAAATTCTTAAAAGTTTGTATGGTTTACAATCATTTAAATGAAACTAATTTAAAACAAATGCAATAGTAAAAATTAATTCAAAAACAAATATGTATTTTATCTGTATTGTTAATGGAAAAAGCTTACTTGTAAAAATTGGTAACATTACTGGGTACAGGTCTGCGATCCTTTCCATTAAATATTCTATTTGCACCTTTCGGATAATTAAAGATCTACAATTTTGTGAAGCTTATTAATTTCACTTTCATAATAATTAGTCTATATTTGTAATTCTTGCATAATATACAATTTAATTAACATACATACATAAACATAGTCAATACCTGTTAGAAACACTTTAGGGTAAACCATTTTTTGAAATATTCTATTAGGTCCAATATATTCAAGAAATAATTACTACAAATTCTATAGTGCGTATAAACATATTCATCGGTATGTTTCAAGAGGTTGTTTGTTTCCTATAAAGGATAGCCATTTTTTGCAGTTTGTCGTACTTTGCAGGGTTGGGAAAAAAATGACAAGAAACTGATTTTGAAGGACCGCATCCAAATACGACACAACCAGCCTTTCCCATTTCGAAAACTACAAGCAATTTTTTTAGAAACTCAACACTAAAACAATATTTTACTTACTACTTATGACCGCACTGTTTTATATGGTAGGGATTATTAGCTGTGATGTGGATAACAAAATACTATTAAAAATAATAGTAAAATATATAAAAAACACGCGAAGTACTGTTTAATGAAAAAATTACTGATCCTAACCAAAAAACGCTCTAAAAATAAAGCGTCACCTGCAGGCGCGGCTCGTGATGATGTATTTGGGAGTGCAAGTACAATGATGCGAGTGCTTCGTGTATTCTCGTGTACTAACTGTAACGTTTTCTTAGTAAACACCGATAACACACGAGGCACTCGCATCATTGTACTTGCACTCCCAAATACGTCATCACGAGCCGCGCACTCACCTGTGCCACATCACGTGCCACATAATTAAGTTATCCGCTAGATTTCTCTATTTGCTAGATAAGAGTCATCTTACGTTTAAGGAGAACTTCATTTTAGACGCCATGACAGTTCCACTTAGGGAAATGGAGCTTTCGTTCTATACTTGTTATAATTACACAGGCCTGCATAAAATTTGTGATGACGTGATTTTTGTTTGTTAAGCTCAGTTTTTATATAGCAATAACTAATTAAAATACAGTTGGTCTCTACCACCCACAGATTTTTTTTGCACAAAAGAAAAAGAAAAAAATATAAACAAAACTTATAATAGGCGTTTTAATACATTTTAAAATGAATGTACTACTTCAAATTCTAGGTATTAACCCAAAAATGATTTTCTGTTGTGGTTTTAAAGAAATTTGTTAAATAGGCTCTCATTACCTGATGTAAATCTTTTATTACATGTATTAATTTTGGACAAGATTTCCGGGAATTTTTACCTGCTAAATCCTATTTATTATGCTTTCACTTTATTAGTACTGCGAAGAAGGATTTTAAGTTTATCACTCCAAACAAAATGTATATTTTAATGTCATTTACTTCATTATAGCTCTGAGTGTCGATCAGTAAACAAGTAAAATTAATTTGTCTTTAGTGTTGTGCGTGGTATTTGATAAATAAACATTGCTTAAAAATATGTCTAGCCGGTGTTGCAAAAACAAACCAGATGATTTCTGTTATATTTGTGGATATTTCGTCTTGAAAAAGTTTAAGAGACCAATTGGTGAATTTGTGAAAAATGCATATTATGCTTATTTCAAATTATTTCAAAATCAAATTAGGAGATCAAGATAAAGATTGGGCATCGCACGTTGTTTGTTATGTATGTGAAGAAGGTTTAAGACATTGATCCAAAGGGAATAGAAAAAGACTTCCTTTTGGAATACCGATGGTTTGGAGAGAACCGCAAAATCATCATGAAGATTGCTACTTTTGTCTTTGTGATATTAAGGGGCACATTAGAAAAACTTTGAAACATATTTTGTACCCAAACAATATTAAATCAGCTATCAGACCAGTTCCTCACAGTGATCATGTACCTATACCTATATCCCCCAAAGTACTACAAGAAGATATTGAAACCTCTTCAACTTCCGGCTTCATACAGATGGATAGTGATTTTGAACCATCAACCTCGGGTCAAAACCAACCTCAGCTATTTTCACAAGCCGAACTGAATGATTTAGTAAGAGATTTGGGACTTTCAAAAGATCTTTTTGAAGTACTGGGGTCTAGGTTGAAACGAAAAAATTTGCTTGCCCCAGAAACTACCTTCTCTTGGTATAGAAATCGTGAGGCTGGATTTGTAAAATATTTTCCACAAAACGGACCACTCGTGTACTGCCAAGCAATTGCTGATCTACTTACTTTCCTCGGAGCTCCTGAGTACACACCTTCTGACTGGAGACTTTTCATCGACTCTTCAAAAAGGAGCCTTAAAGCTGTTCTTTTACATAATGGCAATGTTTTTTGCTTCTGTTCCGGTCGGCCATTCTGTTCATTTATAGGAAAACTATGAAAATTTACAGGAATTACTTTTAAGAATACAATATGAAAATCACAACTGGGAAGTGTGTGGAGATTTAAAAATTTTAGGCCTTCTCTTGGGTGAGCAGTCTGGATATACTAAATTTACATGTTTCCTGTGCGAGTGGGATAGCAGAAATCGAGAAAACATTCCCGACTCTGTCAGAGGCAAAATTAAAGGAGGGAATCTTTGTAGGCCCGCAGATTAGGAGCTTGGCGAAAGATCAAGAATTTGAAAATGTGATGGAAGATAAGGAAAAACATGCATGGCATGCTTTTAACGAAGTTGTACATAAATTTCTAGGGAATTATAAAGACACAAACTATGTTGAGATCGTTGAAAATATGCTGGAAAAATTCAGGATTCTTGGTTGCAATATGAGCATAAAAATTCACTTTTTACATTCCCATTTGGACTATTTCCCAAAAAACCTTGGGGACGTGAGTGAAGAGCAAGGAGACAGATTTCACTAGGATATTAAAGAGATGGAAAAAGATACCAAGGGCGCTGGGACACAAAAATGATGGCCGATTACTGTTGGACATTGAGAAGAGATCTTCCTTTAGCTGAATATGACAGAAGAACAACCAAACGAAGCTTTTCTGAAAAACGAAAACTTTTTTAAGAAGCATAAAGAATAAATAACTATTTCTAATAGTTTCTATGTGTATAGTTTTGTCTTTTTTTAAATATAATATAAAACTAGCTTATAAATGAAATAAATCGTGTTTTTTCTATATTTTTTGATTTTACTGGTTTGAAAAATAACATTACGTGATACAAAAAAAATAAAAGCAGATTTGAAATCAGCGCTACCCAATTACTAGAAAACAGTTAAAATTTTTAAATCAACTTTCAAAGTGTTGAAAAATGCAGGCCTGTGTTATCTATGGAATGACCCGACACAAGTCAAATCACAGCAAACACGGGAAATCCCACGTCAGGCGGCACAACGGGGAATTACAAAGTACAAATTCATTCACGAAACAAACGTGCAGTGGTGCAGCGAAAATTTCTTTTCGTAATTAAATAAATTTTGGAAGAAAACGGTCATAAAATCAGAAAAAAAGCTCTAAATAGGCATAGAAAAAAATAACAGGCATTAAAATTTAAAAAATGAGTTAAAAACTTTCTCTTATTTTATTTCTTTTAACTGATTGGTACAGATTTTTAAATATATTTTTCATGCCTTAAATTTTAAACATAAGCATATTTTCTGCAAATCCAATCTTTAATTATGACCATTGATAATTTTGAAAAAAATCAATCATTAATATGAAAGAAATATAAATTTAACCTGAATTTTCGAATTTTAATAATTTGTTACATTTAGAGTTTCTCACAGAGTAATCAAGAAATCATTAGATTTTGTTTGTGTAACAAATAACATCTCACCGAGTAATATAGCCAATTTGATTGTATAGAAATATTGTGATGTTTATGACCGCTAATGAAAAATACTATCCTAGAAGTTAAGAATTAGATTAGTATAAATTGTTATACAACATTGCTTATATTCCAATATCAGCTACATCAATCAACGATATAAAAATTTGCGAAGAAATTAGTGTTTGTAGCAATCACTGACGAAAATTCTAAATTCAGCGGAATCAGTATTCTAGAAAACATGCCTAATAAACAAAATCGTCATGTTCAAGTTTTACGAGAACATTTTCAACGTTTTTAAACTGAAATAGTTTATTTGAAGAAAATCACAACGCATCATTACAACCCAGAAAGTAGGCATTCTTAATTCTCTGCTAAAAATTTGAAATCGTGCAGAGATAGATACTCTATTCTGAGATACCCACGTACTAATTCTAATTTCTTAACTGATCTAATAATATTAGATATCGCAGAAAACATCTACAAAAAAAATTTTCGAAAATTGTACGGCTCGGATATTTAGTAAAGGTAATGAATGTTCTTTTTTACTATTTTTAATAGTCATCCATCTTTTGCCTGGATAATTTAACAAACAATGAACGAAATGTGATGAAAAATCTTGAGACTCGTCCATTAATTATCATCTGTTTTTGCTACCTGAAGGCGAATATGGAAATGAAAAAATTCGAGTGACGAAGTGTAGGCCATTCTCAAGTCGCCTGAATCCTAAAATAAATGTACATTAAACTGAAGACAGTATGTAGGAAGTTGTCTCATTCTTGAGACTATGGTTTCTCATTAAAAACTTTGACATCCTTACACTCCATACCATGCAAATAGTGATCACATTAGATACGTATTTCGATAATAATTTTGTCATCTTCAGGTCAAGAAACAATACTTTATTGTTTCGAACAAGACAAAATAGTAACTACTACTATATGGCCTCTTATATCTAAATTTAAAGGACCCATATCCTTTAGTTTACAATTATCAGTAAGTTAACATATTCATATATGAATAAATCATAAATTTAGTTAAATTTTTATATTTGTCGAAATGAAATAGGAGAATACATCAAATAAGCTATTTATATATTTGACATATTGGGAAAATTTTATTATGTTAATTTAATCACTTCGTATTAATTCACTTTATATTGTGCAATGTGTAAACACAAGATAGTTGAAGGGTGAATGAGTAGATATTTATTAGATGTAGTGATAGCATAAAATCGAAATCATATATTTATTGTGTCTGTTGCAATATTTGAACAAAAAAAAACGTACATATAATATGCTTCCATTTCTGACGAAAACCCGTTTATCTGTTGTTGCGTAAAATTGAAACACATCCCGATATTTGTTGTGGGAGTGATTATTTGAATTTGGGCACGTTTACGTAATACATATATTGTAGTAATCGATAGTATTGCTTAAAATGAATATACATATTATATCCCGCAATAGCATCACCTGAATAGTATCTAACTGCAGGTAAAGAAGTGTGATGTTGAAATCTGATGGGCATCCTTGTAAAACGTAATTCTTTTTCTAGACAGACATTAATCTAAGAAATATTTAAATATTTTTTTTTCGCGCTATACGATAATGAGAGATTATAATGATTATTTACTTTACTTTTAGAATTGACGAAAAATTAAATGTTAAAATAACTGATAGCGCACTATCCAGAGATCTGTTTCCAGATGATTATTGCTGTTTATATGACAATGAAAATAGACCAATAAAATGGTTAGCTTTAGAAAGTTTATTACATAAACAATTTACTGCTGCTTCGGATTTGGTAAGTTAAACTTAATTAAATAATAAATAAAAATTATTTAAATTTAAGGAACTTTTCGACTCTAATTTAAACGATACAATTTCTTTCTATTTTTAACATTGGTATGCATTTTGTGAAATGTAAATTAACCTATAGAAAGAAATCTATATTTAAATGCAGAGAAAAAAAAAATTAAATAAAAATTCCGAAAATTCGATATATGCTCTAATCCTGTAATTCCGAAACATTATGTTCAGATATTTGGCACCAGCGTTATAGATGGCCATTATGTTTGTGAATGAAATATATTTTATTCAAGGCTAGACAGGTTAACAACCTTGATTTAAAAAATCTTAGATGTATTTCCATTTGCATGGTACATATAAACGTTCGTAATGAATGCTAAAATGGAAAATCATGGAAATTCTCGTGATCTTAAAAATGTCAGAAATAGTTCATATATAATCAAGAATTAACTAATAGCAATATTAAAATTCAAATAAGATATGTCTTGACAATAGAAAATATTTTTTTTATACTGAGTTGTAGAAAAATAATTCAAATAACTTCAAATTATTTTCAAGTGGAGTTACGGCGTACTTCTATGGGAATTAGTAACATTGGCACAACAGCCGTACACAGACGTGGACTTTTATGAAATGATCAACTACCTAGAAAATGGTTACAGATTAAATCAGCCTATAAGTTGTCCAGATGAACTGTACGTATTACATTATTATCTTAACAATTCAACTTTTCAATTTATTTTGTATTATTTTTATTCAGATTTTCTGTAATGAATTACTGTTGGCTTAGTAATCCGTTAGATAGACCAACGTTCGCTCAAATACTTTCCTACTTGCAAGATTTTCATATAGCTTTAGGCAAATACATATAGACGTATGCATTTTAAAAATTTAAAAAGTCAGCTTGAAACGGGTAATTTCGTCAAATTAAACAGAAATGGATCAATATAATAAATTTTTTAAGTACAGCAAACGACAAAATTATTCGTATACACATACTAATTTCTCAAACATTTTTAAAATACTACAATCAAAATACTGACCACGTAAAGTAATAAATTAGTTCTTTGAGTTTGACATTCTCTTCCATCACCGTTACTTGTTTGGAAAAAATGAACATCAAATAAGGCATTTCAAGCTTATGGTTGTCACACATTAGACCAGCATGGCACAGCACAGCGCGGCCCGACACAGCGAGGATGTCGACGGACAGGATTGCTGGTCTCCGATACTCGCCGACAAACGACGCGATGTATCGGGCTGGGCTAGCCTAGTGGGCGCATCGCCGACCGTCGCTGGCCAGCATTAACTTGCCGAAACCTGTCCGGTGCAAATCTGTTTTGTAGTATTTAGGTAGTTGTTCAAAGTTCAGAGCACGCCAGCCCTTAGTAAACATAGATGAGGACAAATTCATTTGCTTAGTCTAAAAATATAAGGAAATTTACTATTTAGTGACGTGAACTACCATAACCAACAGCATAAGAATAACATGGGAGGAAATTGCAGAAGAAATTAATAGACCCGGTAAATAATTCTATTTGTTTTCTTTATTTATGTAATACAATATTCAATGAGGACCTATCTAAATTTTACGTCTATCTAAATGTTCAATGGGATGAATCAACACATTCCTCTTCTTTTTCTTCTTCTTCAGCTAATAACGTGGCGACTACTACACGAACCTCTTCATCATCAGAGCTATTGCTAACAGACATAATGTAAGGAGTGAGCCTCAAAAAAAGTTTTCAGAGTATGTCATGGATTAAATCAGTTATGTCTTAGATTGATTAAGTGATCTAATCTACATTTCGTACTATTAGTATTAGGTTAAATCGTAACTTGTCAATTTGACTTATGATTATTTACAAATGACACTTCGTCAATTCTCTAACCTCAGACGTGACTTATATGCCTATCTCAGTCGTTCACGACCTACCTAGGATACAAATTTTGTGGCTCGCTTGATACCTGTCACTGTTACATAATATAATCTGAAAAATTTAGGTTCATAGCATACGGTTTGCCGGTCGCCCCTGGAATAGTGAGCGATCCACTATCCATCGCCGGCAGGCGCTGGACAGCATCGGGCCGTGCCGTGCTGGTCTAATGTGCGACAACCTTCAAGCAGCTACTAGAAATATCAACAGCTCGCAGGAAGAGATGCAAATTTTGTAAAAAATGATAGGCCCACACCCATTTTTGCTCTGGAACCAATAAAATTAAGAATTGTTAGATATATGAGTATGTGGGTATATAAAGAGCTACACACGGCTTTTTCGATTGTATAAATAAGCCAAACAGTTTCTGTCAGTGTCTGTTTGTGGAGAATTCACTACCCACCAGCATAAGCGGAATATTACACCTTTAATAGAAAAACTATAATTTTACTATTTTGGCTTAACCCTTGAACATCAAGACGATCCATGAGCTCCCAGTATTTGCTGCGCACGCTGTGCTGTTACTTTGAGGGGCTGGTCAAACGGTAAGAAAATCGCTATGCCATTTGCAAGATCTATGATTTGGCGTGAACAAACGGATCATTTGACTGATTGCTACTTTTGCTGCTGCACGAAAGCTTTCGGATTTTCCAACGAAAATAAGAAAAACATCAGTTATGCTACTCTTCCCTTTGCTACTGGTCCAGTACCTCATTCGGAAGCCATACCAGTACCAACACCCATAGGTGTTTCGAGTGAAGCATGTGATGTTACAGAACCAGAAGAAGCAAGTGTCAAATTATCGGCCAGCTCGATGATGAATATTTGTCATCTGAAGAGGAAGGACTACACTTAATAAATCAGTTAGAATTAAATGATCATGTTCGGCGACATGAGTGATGAAGACATGGAAAAGTTTCATCAAGACATTCCTGTTTTGCTGATTATTGTTGGACATTGATATCAGTAAGTGCCGGAGAATAATACAATAGAAAAGTAAAAAGAAAAACATTTTAAACAGGACGATACCATACAGCGCCAATGTACATACATAAAATGAAAATTTGTTGACCAGTGATAACACTGGCCTACAACCATTTTGGTGCTGGAGATTTTAGATCCGATTTTAAGTATGTCTTACATGGCGATATCAAAAATGTTACCTGTTTTCTTCTGTCAGCTCTAGTTCCCGAGAAAAAAAAAACCATTCAGGAAAAAATATATATTTTATTGACATTAAACATCAAGAAATTGTCTTTTGAGTGATTTTCTAGAATGAAACTGACTCGGGCAATCTCGCATGATTCCCCAGCAATAGTCAGCCATCATATGACTGTCCCACCTTCCTTGGTATCTATTCTCCATTGTTTTTAGGTCTTGGTGGAAACGTTCCCCTTGTTCTTCGCTTAGATCTCCTAAATTGTGTTGGAAATGATGTAGATGACTATTGAGATAGTGTAATTTTATACTCATATTACAGCCTAAATCTTTGAATCGCACCAGCATTTCCTCTACTAGTTCTACATAGTTGTCAGCCTTATGATTTCTGAGGAAATTTTGTGCAACTGCTACAAAAAATTGCCAGGCAAGCCTCTCCACATCAGTCATACAAGTCTCAAAATTAGTTGTGTCTTTCATCAATTTACGTATTTGAGGTCCATCAATGCAATGGCGGAAGAATGATTTTTTCTCTTGAAACTAAGGGTTCATTTATAACATTTCTTTCCCAAACAACAAGAGCATCTCTCACAGGCCAATTTTTTGCAGTCCAATGACGTGATTTAGCTCGACTGTCCCAGAGACAAATAAAACATGGGTATTTAGTATAACCACTCTGTTGACCCAATAAAAAATTAACCATCTTCAAGTCGACGCAGATCACCCAGTTATGTTCAATATATTTTATTTTTTGTAAAAGATTTGAAATTACCTCATATTCTTCTTTTACACATGTTGAGTGAGCAATTGGAACGGGAGCATATTTATTTCCATTATGTAGAAGAACTGCTTTTAGACTTCGTTTACTACTGTCAATAAAGAGACGCCATTCATTGGGCTAATAGATCGTTAAACCCATGAAAGCCAGCAAACCACTCACATAACAGCAATACACCAAATTTTCATCAGATGAAAAAAACTTCAATAACTTTCCCTCTCTCGTGCGATATGTAGACACTCGAACATCTGAGGAAAGACAATTTTTTTCTTTTAATCTTGACGCTAGTAACTCAGCACGTTCCTTCGAAAGATCTAAGTCTCTGATGAGGTCACTAAGCTCATTCTGCGAAAATGGCTTAGGATCTGATGTTATTCCGCAGTATTGAAAGTCATCATCTACTTGGGAAGAAATAGGTATTTCAGCTTCATCCTCCAGGTGAAAAGTTGGTATTGGAACATTTTCTGAATGAGGAACAGGTCTTTGTACTGAAGAAATATTGGGGTATTTCCATTTATGGCGATTGTTTTTGTTGATGCCCACTATATTAATCATACAAAAGTAACAGTCGTCATGATTTTTTTTGTTCTCGGCATATCATAGGCACTCCAAATTTCAAAGACTTACGTTTCCCTCTCTCCCATTGTCGCAAATGTTCAACGCATATTTTACAAACACTATGAGGCACCCACACTTTATCTTGGTGTAGAATTTCAATACCGAAGTAAGCAAAATACAAACGACGCACTGTGTTTGTAATCGATTTACGCTGATTTTTCAGTATGTATTCACCACAAACATAACAAAATATATCAGGATCGTTAACACAACGTCTGGACGTACTAGCCATAATGAAATAGTAACGCAAACTTTATCGATGATATTGTAATAATGACTAGTTACGAACAAGACCATAACAAGACCGACAACAATTCACAATGAGGGTAGTAGGTAAACTAGAGCTGATGAGTTAAAATGACGTATGTCAATATACTGTACATTACCTACTTTATCGACAATTCAAACAAACAGAGATGCACCAAAAAAAAAATTTTTTTTTTGTAGGCCTGTGTAATTGGTCTTAAAATGAAAGTTGCCTTTTAATTTATTTTAGAAGCAATTAATTAATAAATTGGTCATTATTTTCAACAGAGTAATTTTTTACCAGTATGATACCACCTACGTATATTTAGGAAAGTCAATTTGTATGTGCGCATAATTCATATTACGGTCATGATGTTTGTCAAGTTCATTTGTAAGATCTAATTATATTGCGTACACAATAAGTAAGTGCGCGCTATAATTGCGCTGATATAAAACCCAATTTCTTTAAAAAACCAAAACGACATATGCACAAACGAATTTTTTTGTCGTATACTGTATATTAAATTGACATACAGATCCATATCTTTTTGTCCAAGGACCATGGGGCATGCTTTCTACAATATAGTAGAATATATACTATTTCAAATGTAAAAGCAATTATTCTATCGATTAAAAATGATGTTTAGATGTATTATGTATTGCAATTTAATTGTTTTTACATTGAAACAACGATATCGTATAGTTAATTTTATATATGGTGAGTATTTAATTATTTTTATATGATTAAAATATAAAAGAAGAGCTATATCAACTGATTTAATTTTAAAGATAAGGTAATAGTTTTATTTAAAGCAGTTATCAAAATGTGATAATAAGAATAAATGAGTTGATGCTATATATTTCAAATGTTAAATTAAAAAATATATATTAATAGACAATAATATAGATAGCTAAATTATTTTTCTTGGGTGCAAGGTAAGTTATATTTATATAACGTCTCAATATTCTTTGCTTGAAGTTTTATTATAAATACAGTCGAGGACAAAAAATTCCGGAAGTAAATGTCTGTTAGTACAAAAAAATATATTTTTTTAATTTTTTTTAACAAGACATAAAACATTATCTACAAAGTAAGAATGAGAAATAAAAAACGGTACATTTTATTCAATAAGAAAATAGGCGCGAAACAGTAAATTGTGCATAACTAACAAATTCATCGGCTAGGCTTTACAACTATGTTTTCACACAATTTAAGCGATTAATAGTACTACCTACACGAACTCTAATGGCTTCTGCCATATGTTGTGGTAAACTTTAAATTCAGTTGGCGACCTCTTCTTGTGTAATGTTTTCCCATTCCTCACGAAGAGCTATTCAAAGATCCCGAATGATTACTAATATGGGCTGTCGGTGCCGAACACGTCGCCCTAATGAATACCGAAGATTTTCGATAGGATTCAAGTCCGGGCAAGTTGACCATTGCATTATTGTACATTAGAGTAAAGTTCTCACCTACGAATGGAGCACATGGTACGACGTGATCAGCTAAACACTCACTGATGTACCTAACAGCCGTCATGGTACCATTTTCATTGAGAGCAAGCTCAGTTTTCGCATACAGTGAAATGCCAGCCCAAACCATTATACCGCCTCCCCCAAATGCCATTCTTGGAGATACACAACACGCTGAAAATCGTTCACCAGGCCTTCTCCACACACACGTTCTCGTACATCTAGTGAACGCAAACAAAAGCGAGACCCATCTGTGAACAATACCGAGCTCGATTGATCCATTGTCCAATATCTATGTTCACAGGCAAATTGTAGTCGCTGAACACGATGAGCAGGGAGCAAACGTGGACAAGCAGCATGTTTCCTTGACATCAATCTGTATTCCTTCAATCTTTGACGAACGGTTCGTTCAGAAACTGCAATACCATAAACGTCTTTAATTTGGCGATACAGAATTGTTGATGCAAAAACCATGATCGCGTAGTGTAGTTAACACCATAAAACGTTCTTCTCGGCTATTTGTGGTACGAGGTCTGCCTGATCCTGGCTTTCTTGTGTATTCCCCTATTTGACGATGTCGCTGTATTGCGTCTTGAACGGTACTCTTGGTAATATTCAAGACAGCAGTGACGTATTGAACACCTGCGAATCTTCGTTCAAAGCTGCTGCTCGGGCTACATGTTCTGCTTGCTGTTTGTCAACCAATAAGTGTCAGTATTGACAGTTAAAATGATCTTTCAACACAACAGATAAAAGCTGAATAAAGAGCACACCAAGATTTTTTGGGTTGGGTTGGATTTTTTGATTCGTCATTATTTTTGTTTATTTTTTGCCTGTTTTTTTGATAAACTAAATGTTTAATTTCCAATTCTTATTTCATAGATAATATTTCATGTATTGTGAAAAAAACAAAAAAGGAATTTTAATTATGATAACAGACATTTACTTCAGTGTCCTGAATTTTTGTCCACCAATGTATATTACATCAACAGCATTAGCTAAATTGTTAAAAATATTTTAGACTAAATGCCGCTTTTCGCGACTTATAAAAATATATAGCATCAATATAGAAGCATATAAGTATTATATAAACTTTATTTGTTGTTAGTAATACAGGAATACTGCAAAGGAGTAAACAGGGTTCGTTTAAATAAAATATAATAGTAATTATGAATTTTTTTAAATTAGACTTTTTATTGGTAAGGGAACAATTATACAATGTGTGTTTAAATTTTTAGGTGTAAAGGAAATAATGAAATTTTAATAATACGTGTAAAGTTAGGTAAATAAAGTGAGTAACTTTTTAACACTAATATTACTTAACTTGCAGCAATAACTACCAAAAATATTTCGTCTTAATACATATGGTACTCTCGATTAAAGTGACTATACTAAATCAAAATATTAACATAACGTTAATTAAACAAAATAAACATGTTTGGTGAGATACAAAAAAAATAGTCTTGCACGAAATTTTAATTCAAACAGTTTAAGTAAATACGTATAATTTTCACAAATATTTTATTATAGAAACAATTGTTTCATCAAGACTGTGGCTTCTTCAGACTAATAGGTAAATCTAATTACAGAACGGAATATATTCTAGTAAGCATAACAAATTTAAGGGTTGGAGTATTATACAAATACACGGGAATAAGTTTAATAATGAAGAATTATTCAAATATAATTAATCGTTTAATAAATTATTACATTTTTATGTCTGTTTGTTTCTATAGTTTCAAGTAATTTCAATTTTATACCTTCATTTTCTGACTGTAAAATAGTGAAACCAAATTAAAAGAATGATTACAAGTATTTAAATGTAGAGCATAGTTAATAATTAAAACATCTATGTTATGATATTTTTGTTTCCATAGATCTTCCAGTCTGTCCGATATATGTCATAGCAATCACCCCAAGAAAGCCTATAGACTCCAGATTTGTTGGACTTATTTACTTTGTCCTTGTTGTTTTTAATTAATTTCCCTAGGCTATTGCTCATTTTAAAAGCAATATCTAAATCATGTTTCTTAAGTAACTTGTGGTTTGTTTGGATTTAAAATTTATTAATATACATATACAGTGAAATCTCCCCTAACGGACACCTCCCTTAAGCGGACATCTCCTTTATACGGACAAATTGTGATAGCCCCGAATTTGTCTTGTGGAATTTACAAGTAAATCACATTCTTTTGAACGGACACTCTCTTGGACGGACACGGACAGAAGAATTCAGTCCGTTTCCTTTAAAAAATCTCTCTTGTGCGGACAGCGCACATCAAAGTACACATATGAAACGGGCTGCTAAATCGGTATGAGCAACGGCATTCGCATGCACGCTAATTAGTAGATAGGGATTTCCCCGAGACTCCGAATTCATACAGTCGTGTGTTTCTGCATATACGTAGCAATAAAAATGGCATCTAAACGAAATTATTTAACACTCAAGGAAAAGATTGAAATAGTGGAAGTATACAAAAGTGAGAAACTTAGTGTTCGTGAGTTAGCTAAACGTTTTGGTATTGGAAAAACACAGACGGCTAATATCATAAAAAATAGAGACGATCTATTGAAAGTGTGGCACTCCAATGTTAATGTTAATAAGAAACGATGCTTTATTAACAAAGGAGGTGCAGATGTAGACAGAATGTGCTACGAGTGGTTTATCAAAGCAAGAAGTAAAGGAATTCCTCTGTCAGGTAAAAATTTGGGATACTAAGGTAAGTTTTATTTTAATGTTCTCAAATTTAAAGCGAAGGAAATTGCTGAGAGTATAGACTATACTGGATTTAACGCATCTTATGTATGGTTAGATAAGTTTCGAAAGCGCCATAATATAAGCTTCAAAGCTATTTCTGGTGAGGCAGCTAGTGTGAAGGTGGAAGATGTAGCAACATTTTTAAATAAATTACCGTCAATTTTGAAAAATTATTCACCGAGGGATGTATTCAATGCCGACGAAACCGGGCTGTTTTTTTCGTGCTCTTCCTGACAAGACTTTACATTTAAAACAGGAAAAATGCGTTGGCGGTAAATGTTCAAATGAAAGAGTCACCATCATGCACTGTGTTAACATGCTTGGTGACAAAGAAAAGTTGTTGGTTATAGGTCATGCGGCTAAACCTAGAGCTTTCAAAAATATAAAAGTAACTGAATTGCCTGTTACTTGGAAGGCCAACAGCAAGGCATGGATGACTGGTACTATAATGACGGAATGATTGAAGGAACTAGACAGCAAAATGCAAAAACAAAAGAGACACATTTTGCTATTTGTTGATAATGCCTGTTCGCATCCAAGGGACATAGAACTGCATAACATTAAATTGGTGTTTTTTCCACCTAATTGCACATCTGTATGTCAACCCCTTGACCAGGGTATAATAAAAATTTTTAAAATGCACTATAGGACCATTGTCGTTAAGACTATTTTAGCAAAAATTGAGTGTTAAAATTCAGCTCATGAACTTTGCAAATCAATTAACATTTTAGATGCTATTTACTTTATAAAGAACGCTTGGGACAAAGTATCAAAACAAACGATTCAAAACTGTTTTCAAAAGGCTGGGCTTATTGTTGGAAATCAAAAAACCATGTCCACAGAAGATGAATTTACGGCAAATGATAATGTTCCTCTATCACTATTAGCTGAATTGTGGAAAGTACCACCAGCATTAGGGATTGAAGAATGCAACGTAGAGGCCATTTTGAGCTTCGACGAAAATCTAGTAACAGAAGATACGAATGACATGCCCTCTATCACAAATCAGTCGTCGGATATTGTGGAATTGAATGGATCGGCTGAAGATGTGGAAGAAGTGAGCAACATGAAACTAACGACTTATCAACAAGCCATAGATATGGTAAAACAATTAAAAAAATTTAGTCAAGATCGAGGAGATGCAGCCGTACTAGAGTTACTCACCACACTAGAATTACACTATCACGACCAAAACATTAAGAAAACTACTCGCCAGGCAACCCTGTTGAATTATTTTACAATGTTGCATTAGATATAAGTAACAAGGAATTATGTACATATGTACAATTCAATTACTTTCAATTTTGTGCTGGTTTACAAAGGTTACATTTATGTTTTATATATTTAATAAAATCACATTGGTTCATTACGAGCTTACTTATTTTAATATTCCCAAAAAATTCACTAACTATTCCCTTAACAGGACACCTCTCTTGAGCGGACAGATTGGAATAGTCCGGTAGGTGTCCGGTCAAGGGAGATTTCACTGTATTAGACATATATTTATGCACACCAAAATATATGTCTTACTAAAAATTTTCTATCTATTACAAAAACTGCAATTTTCATATATTAAACTTACCTAGCAAAAATTAGAACACACAAAATAAATTAAGTGTATTTATAGTACATCTAGTACATATTTCACGCGTTGTCAATCTTACGATGTCAGTGCCTTCAACATACAAATCAAAATAACATCCTTTTATATAGTAACTTTAATTAGTAAATGAAAATATATAACTATTATTTTAACACGTCATATTTATTGTATTAAGATAAATATCTACCTTATATTCATGATTAAGTAGGTACGTATATAATATTAAGATTTCATTGTTTCTAATAGGTGTTGCGACAATGGCTGTAATTTTGTGTAGAGGATAAACCTATTTACAAATATAAAAAAAGATATAAATATATATACAAATATATATATATATATATATATACCCAAATGTTTGCTGTTTTCAAAATGAAAAAATAATATTACTAGTAGATATGTGATCGTGTCAAATAACATTTTTCGGATGTTTTCAAAATGTTATATTTATCTATAATTAAATATTCTAATTATTATAGATTACAGTCGAAAAATATTTAAATAGTATATATGTTCACTAATTTATGAATAAGCAAAGATTGACCTTATATTAATATGCTAATATTTTTCGCCCTGAAACCAATATTTGCGCCTTCTTAATGAAAATATCTAAAAGAATATGTGAGCTTTCTCCCCGTCAATAAATTACTCACTCAAATATATTACTATTAGAGTATTAGCTTCATGTCATAAAATTTATATTAAATATTATATTGGATGCTACTGCATTAATTATTTGAACAAATTAATTTTTCGCAACACTTAACTTCCGGATATTTTTATTTTATTGATGCATTTTATTAATTCATAAAAAAACATTTCTTGTAAATCTGTAGTGTTTTCTTTGAATGTCAGCGTATATTAATATTTTCTTAATAATATGTTTAGGAGACTCATTATTTAACAGTTGGTAAATATAAGAAAAACATAAATTTAAGGGTCTAGATGTATTTTTTTATATTTATGCTCTTTTGATTTGGACCATACACAAAATATATATGTAAATACATTATGTGTGTACTATACATAAGGATAGGCATTTGCAATTTGTAAACATTTACATTGATATTTGCCTTTTATTAGCATTATTTTTAGCATCGTATTGTGAAAATATTAATTTTTATTTACGATATCATGAACTGTTAGAAGGAAACATATAAAGTGAATTTTAAATAATGTTATTTGACACGAAATTGTAGGTATATGTTATTGATACGATATTATAAATGTTTATATGTTTTTGTAATGGAATATGGTTAATAAGAATATATATTTAAATATAAATGTCTATATTTATAGATTTTTTTTATATACGTATATTATATATAATTAAAAAATACATGTATTTGTATAAATAAATGTATTGAATATATATGTATTGTATATGAATAAATGTATTTAACAAGTATAATAGAGTAATTTTCATTTAAACTTCTAATTTCTTTAAATTGAAATACAGCTGTCCTTGAAACAAGAAGACAACATATGAAAAATGGAAAATGTAATTATATTGAATATGAATCCAATATGTTGTGAATAAATGACGAAGCGAACACCAAAATTAAAAACCCCCTGAAAATTGTATCATGTTCCGCCTATGAATTCAAAACATTCCGAATTGATAAATAATAAATATGTATAGCAAGCGCCAAATAAGGTGGCGAGCGATGGGAGTAAGTTCGCGCAGGTTTAGAAATAGTGGGAAACTTTGTATTTGGTTTTACATAAAGTTGCAAGTGGGTAATTGGGCATGCGCGTTTTTAAAAACGACAAGAGCGCACCCTCACCGCTCGCCATATTATTTGGCGCTTGCTATACCTCTATTAAAGTAACACACACACACCGTGTGTTTACAAACGTAACAGCTGTCGTTATAAAAACTATAACATCCTGTAAAAATTAAGATGCGCGTTACAGTAATTTACAAACCCATTTTAAAAATCATACTAAAAATAATTTGTGGACTTTTAGAACTAACGTTTTTTTTTGTTAGAAGTAATAAATATAAAATATGAATATCGATTCAGAATGCTGCTATTGTATTTCAAGACGGCAATGTTTATGTTTATGAAAACGATAGCTTTGTGTCCAAGTTTTGTTATGGTAAGGGTTCAATAACTTGGTACGAAAGTCAAGTGAATTTCTAAGATAATGTATTAAAAGACTATGTAAGATGTGTGCTTTACGGCCATTTAACCCTATTGGGTTACAATCTATTTATCTTTTATCGAAAAATTGTATCGAACGTACGTAACGATCGACAACAGAACGAAATTTAAAGCGAGAAGAACACTAACAAAGCTATTCTTTTTGTTATTGTGGGTCAGCTTTAAGATATCGTTTCTGTTAGTATTTATGATATATTTAGTCGCGCAGTGGCGTAACAATTTTTTTTTATCTTTGTCTTTTTTTCTCGCTTATCAGAGGGAATTTTGGGAAAATATTTTGGGTATATATTATATATAATTTAATCTTTCCGTTCTTCATAAGTTGTCTTTTTATTTCAAGGACACCCGGCATAATAAATTCTCCTTATGTGACGCTTCTGTAAACACAACTCATAATTTTTTCATAAAAGCGAAATTTTTTTTTGGCTGCTAGAAATCGTTAAATTTATACTATCAACTTTGAATTTGATTTTATTTGTGTTTTTGGTAAAGAATGTAACAAAACATTACATTGATATTAACATTCAACGTTTACATCTCGTTTAAAGACTAATAGATTTTGGGAATGTGGGGTACCTAATTGTATATTCAAATTAGTTCGATGATAAATTTACGCATAAAAATTTTCATAATTTCACACACTGGCTCTTTTCCAATTACTTTATTGAATTTCACTTGATGATTCAGGTTTCGAAACTGAACGAATTTTTATGTGAACAAGCTCTATCGAAATAATTCTGGCAATTTTATTAAATTCTTATTTATATTTAATAAAATATTTTGTTATTTCACAAATTTAAAATAAGTCCCTGTATATACGAATTATAAATACATTTAAAAAAAAATAATAATAATATTCATATAAGAAGAATACTTCTTCTGTGTGTCGTAGCGTCACTGAGAAGCAAGAGCTGCTAAATCGTTTCTTCACTGGTATCCAGTAGGGTAGTGTCTATATGTCTGACACATCTTGATGTACTATGCGATATTTTCTTAACAAGCACTTTTCATTCCTTCCTGTTTTCTGCACTGTTTTATCTCGTCCCAGAAGTAGCCTCGCTCTGTTAATTATGAAAGTACCTTTTCCATGTATCTTTGGGTTTGGCAATTTTCCTCTTTCCTGGGATACAATATCAAGTGCTTGTCGTTTCAACTTTCTCTGTCCTTTTTATAAAAATACTACTATTGATCTATATCGATTCAGAAAATATATTTCAATATAATTATTGCAATTTATCGAAATTTTAATAAAAAAGAAAATAGCAATTCTAAATAGGAGTTCATTTTCTTTTTTCTTTTAAGATCGATTAAGCAGACATCGAATAAGTGTAACATCTAGACTGAAATATCTACTTTACAATGCCAAAACGTGTAGCCAATAAAGAATTTTTGGGAGAACAAAGCCTATCAATATACGAGGGCGATTCCTAACGTAAGTTCTGTTTCCGCCTAGTGAGGAGAGTGGCGCAGCCAATGCGGTGTGGTCTGGTTTTGGACGCTATTTTAGAAATTTAATATGGCTGTTGCAATAAGTCCCGCCGACTATGAATTGCGTGCTGTTATCTGATTTCCGCGTGCAAAGGACACAATTTGTGGGTAACGTCGAAGAAAAAATTCGTGAAAATCGGCAATGCACAAACACAGAATTCAGGGCCTTGTCCCCTAAAATTTCACGTACAGTTACTGAACATTTAGATTACCACAAATTTTGTTCACGATAGGTGCCAAAACTTGTTACCGAAGACCATAACACTAAGAGAATAGGATCGGCACTGTTTTGACACGTTACGATATTGAAGGTGAAGATTTGCTCGGACATATCGTAGCAGGTGACGAGACTTGGGTCGTCTATGTGAAGAGACAGTCAATGCAGTGGGGTCGCTCTAACTCGCCTACGAGGAAACCTTTAAAGTGCCGTTAAACGTTTTCTGCGAGAAAAGTCATGGTCGCTGTCTTTTGGGACAAGAAACGCGTCCTTCTTTTAAACTTTATGGAACGAGGGACCACAATAAACACTGAAGTCTACTGCGAAACTTTGTTACAGTATGGCTTAATTCACAGGCGGCACAATTCTATGAAGAGGGCAATTAAAAGCTGGTTCATCGCTATGACAAATATCTCACTCTTAATGGCAACTATGTAGAAAAATAGCTGAAAGTAGTAGCTTTAAGTTGTATACAGGGTGAGGTAAATGTAAGAATCCAATCGAATATCTTTGATATGGCTACTTAGATTTTAATAAGACTTTCCACAATTAATGAAATGCAAATCAGAGATTTGATGAGTATATTTATATCTGAATCAGACTTCCGGTTTAGCCTAACTTTTTAGTTAAATGAATGTTATATAGAACAGCCTGTATATTTTTACGAATTTCAAGAGATTTCTGTTTTGGGAGTTCAGGAATGAAAAGGTTTAGCATCCTTTTGTTCAACACCGACAAAGATATTTAATTAAAACTGATATTTTAAATTCATGTTTATGTTTAGTAAGCCATGGAATTAATTCAGTACTTGACTTAAACTGTCAGAATTAACTTTGTTGATTGGTTTTAGTGACCACGAAGAAGTATGCGATTTATTTAACAATTTGCATCAAGAAGTATGCCGATCTTGATCAGCATCAAATATCACGAACTGTTGTCGGTAAAACTTTGAGAAAGTAGGAAATTTAGAAAAGCATTAAACTATGATATAAGTTGCCTATCAGTAGACAGAATATTGAAGCACGGTATCATCGGTATAAACCACATTTAATGCAGGAATTATTGGACGGAAATTATGATAGTAGAATTGAATTTTGCAAAAGATTGATTGAGATTTACAAAAATGACCAATATTTTACATACAATTAGCTCTTTTCCGACGAGGCTACGTTTTATTTGAATGGTACCATTAATCGCCATATTTGTCAATAGATAACCCTTACTGGATGCTAGAAACACATACACAACATTCGCAAAAATTAAACGTTCGGGCTAGTATTTTCAGGAACCGTATTACTGGTCCTTTTTTCATTCATGGTTCACTAACTGGATGGAAATATTTAGATCTTTTACGTGATCAGGTTGTTCCTAATATTGAGGAAGATGGGGAATTACCTGTAAGTGTTTGGTTCCAATAAGATGGACTACCCCGTCACTGTACCCTTGATGTTAGAAGTTTTTTAAACGAAACATTCCAAAATCGGTGGATTAGTAGTAAAGGATTCATTGAATGGCACGGTCTCCAGACTTAAATCCCCTAGATTTTTTCATTTGTGGTTTTTTAAAATCTGTGGTTTATACTAGACGACCGCATAATCTGGACAAGTTACGGCAGAGAATAATTGAGGAAGTGCAATTAATTCGCGAGAAGGCTTTGGCAAATGTCATTCAAAAATTTGCTCACAGACTTTCATATTGCCTGATATTGATTTTATTTATATTTTTCGTGTTCATTTTTCTTGTTCTCAATAAAATTTGCAATATTAGATTTAATTAAAAATTTCTGTCGTTTTTGAACAAATGGGCGCCAAACCTTATTATTTCTGAACTCCCAGAGCAATGCTCTATTGAAATTCGTTAAAATATATAGAGTGTTTCATTTAAAATAAAAGTTTCACATCATTTCTGGCTAAACTGGAAGTCTGATTTGCCTTAACCCTTTGTGTTCCAATGGGACTTTTAAGTCCCACCAACTTTAATATGCTAAAAATAATTCAATACGAGCAATATCTCGTTTATTTCTTACGGGACGTTCAAGTACTCTCTAATATAGCATATAAGTAGGTCAGTTGTCTTCTAGATGGCGTTGAATGCTTGCAATAGTTAATATATCAGCCCACTGATGAGCATGTAACGTTATGTACAATTGTGCATTTTTCTAATTACTTTATTGTTTATTGAACAGATATTACGATATATATTTGCCCGATTTTAGACACATTGTGGTTCGAAAAGTCTGAATAGATGTAAATTATTCGGTTCGGGAATTTTATATTTCGGCTAAAACAGTTTTAATTTTAGGGACTTGAAAGCCCCGTTAGATCTGAAATCATGTAAGTAAATATGAATGTATCTTTATTGTATTTCATATTTATTTGAATTGCAGATTGTGTATGTGAAGTGTTATATATAACAAAATGTCGGTAAGGAAATTTTTAAATGATGAAGAACTGTTAGCCGCAGCTGAAGCTGCAGTTACCGAATTGGAACAGCAACAATTACGGATAGAAAATTTGCCGTTGGATAATAATATCGATACTGAAGAAGAAAGCAGCGATGATGAAGAATATGATATCTCTCCATCAATAGCTGAATGTAACCAAGCACAACAGCAATGTATGGAAGAGTTAGAAAGGGAAGATGAGACGAATAAGTCAGGGACTGTTGGAAACAATACACAAACAAAACACGGAAAAGAAGAAATAGATAGAAAATGGAAAAAAAGGGCAATGGACACAGTAGATTCTACTTATTCCTCTCCAGAAGGACCTGTAGAAGAATGTTTTATCCAATGTCATACAGGTACGGATTTTTTTTGAAAATGTTAGGGGCATCAACTGTAACTGATATTGTTTATCAAAGCAATTTGTCCAGCACACAGAAAACAAAATCTTGAATTTGAAAGAGAACGAACTATTAGCGTTTATTGGCATAAACTTTTTTATGGGATACCATGCTCTTCCTAGCTATAAAAATTACTGGATGTCAGCTGAAGATTTAGGTGTTCCATTAGTACCTAAAACGATGTCAAGGAATAGATTTGAACAAATATTATCACTCCTGCATCTGAATGATAATGCAGCTATTCCTGAAGGTAATAAAGATAAAATTATCAAAATAAGACCGTTTGTAAATGCGCTAAATGAGCAGTTTGACCTATTATTCAGTGGTACTCGAGAACTTTCTGTGGATGAAAGCATTATTTTATTCAAAGGCAGATCTAATATCAAG
Source organism: Melolontha melolontha (assembly GCA_935421215.2). Classification (NCBI taxonomy): domain Eukaryota; kingdom Metazoa; phylum Arthropoda; class Insecta; order Coleoptera; family Scarabaeidae; genus Melolontha; species Melolontha melolontha. The sequence continues at coordinate 18,999,767 of OW285244.1, forward strand.
CAATATAACCCTATGAAACCCATAAAACGGGGTTATAAATTATGGTGCATAGCCGATCAAAGTGGATATATCAAAAAGTTGGTCATATACCAAGGTAAAGATGAGGCAGTTCAAGATAAATTTAGAACGTATGGCATTGGGGAACGGGTAGTCCTCTCTCTAACAGAAAGCTATTGGAACCAAAACAGAAAAATTTACTTCGATAACTACTTTACAACTGTGAATTTACTTGAAAAGTTGAAGACAGAAGGTACTTTAGCATGCGGCACAATTCGTAGTAATAGACGAGGATTGCCAAAGAATATGACAGTGGACAAACACATGAACAGAGGTGATGTTGACTATAGGGTTTCAGGGATGGATATCACCTTTTTCAAATGGTGTGACAATAGAGTATTTCACATGCTATCTAATTTTCATGGAACCGGTATGACGAACATAAGAGGGTTACAAAAAGATGGAAGACGCATTGAAGTAAATTGTCCAGATATTATACCTGACTATAATCGTTATATGGGCGGTGTTGACCACGCCGATAGACTACGGCAAGCCTACTGTGTAGACAGACGTTCGAAGAAATGGTGGCACAGACTGTTCTTCGGACTTCTGGATATGGTATTTGTAAATAGCTATGTAGTATACAAAAGCATGAATCCAGAAGAACAGATGTCATTGTTGGATTTTCGACGTAGCGTAAGCATGGGCCTAATGAATTACGGTTTTACCACAGTAGGTAAGTTGAAAGCAGCCAGTAACCTAACGTCACACAATCAATCTGGAGGCTCTACAACTTCATCCTACGGTCAAGCGTAGGAAATACAACTATAGTGTTTCTAAGGATGTCAGACTAGGGAACAGAGGATGTCACTGGACAGTATTCACAAAGGAGCGAAGAGGGTGTGAGGTATGCTCCTCAATGGCAATCGAATCCCGTCCTCACTCCAAATGCTCAGCATGTGGTGTATATCTGTGCGCTAATGAAAGAAAGAATTGTTTTTTGCAGTATCATGAAATGCAATAAAATATTATTATAAATCTACCGACTTTTCTTATAGTTACTTCAATTCCATATTTTGACCATTTTGAATACTGACGGGACTTGTAAGTCCCAGTGCCCCCTATAGTTATTATAAAGCAAAAAAAATAAAAATAAGAAATGTAGGCATTTTGAAGTCCTCTGAAACCGAAAAAAACATAATTACAGTATTTTTTTTATTTTTTAATACCAAGGGACACAAAGGGTTAACTTATATGTGGACAATTTTATTAAAATCTAAGTAGCCATATCAAAGAAATTCGAATGGATACATACATTTGTCTAACCCTGTATAATAAAAACCTCTTCATGTATTGTTTTTTTTTTAATAATCAAACAGAACCTATTTTACGAATCGCCCTCGTAATATATTCCTAATTCTATTAAATTATTATTCAAGCAAATATTTTAGTATTTCACTATCGAATAAGTCTCCAATAGATTAAAGCTACAAGGAAATGTTTTTTATTGAAAAATATAATTAAATAAAATAACAATAATAATAGCATCAACCTATATTGATTCAAAAAATATAATCTGAACCACTTATTATAATAATTATAATTATTATAGTTACTATAATAAGTGGCTCAGATTAATAATAATTTTTAAAAGGATACCAGTTGCAATATAGGATTATGTTATTTTCATGCTATTAACAATTTGCTTGAATTAAGATAACCTATAAAATAAAATATATAAATTGAGATTGCAATTCCAAAAATTAGTACTCGTTTGCGAGTTTTACACCTATATTACGCCTGAAATATCGATTAAATGTTCCGAGTTAAGTTTTTCAGTTAATAATATATTTTTCTTATTTTTTTTAAATTGGCTTGTTAATACTCTCGAAATTAATATTTACCTAAAGCCGTTATCGTCACCTCTAAATCATTTCGTACATATTTGTATTAAATGTAGGTTTGGATGATTTATGAGGCGGTCAAAAAACATAATGATTTTAAAAGCGTATTCTACTGGAATGAAAAGAAAGGCAATTGAACGATGACCACCCCTAATCTCCTTAAGGGTAAAAGCGAAGTAAGTAGAATGGGTAAAAGTTATGACTATGTCCAATCGTTCACGTTCAGTTTACAGCGGCGAAGTGTACGTACTATGTCGAACACGTTTTAGAAAATGAAGTAGCCACAATTTCGAAAGTTTACTGTATGTTCATTTGTAACGTTTTGTAATCAACAAATACGTATAGAGAGACGCACAAGAACAGAAACATAGTATGCCAATTAAATTCTCTATCGAAATTCGCGAATTGAAATTTATTACTTTACACTGTGAATAAGTAATACTAACAACAATAACGGTAATAATATACAATAATCTAAATTAATGAATTTATTACAAAGAATTGACAGTTCATATTATTAAATGAAAGAAACATATTTTCTCTCAATATAGTTTAAATGAAGCGAATGTATTACGGTTTTCTCAGTGGGTGTCAGTGATTATATAAGAGTTACATAACAACCCGCCAAAACACGTAAGTCCATTTGTAATATAACCACTAAGAATACTAATAACACAATTCGATCCTGTACTATACATATGCATACATATATTTTCCACTATAAACTAACACTTCTAATAAATAAATTTTCACAACGTTTATATTATTTATTTGTATCACGTCGACATATGTCCATCTATATATTATTATTGCACTTTATAACTATTTTTGGCTTGACGTCAGTAATATATATTTTATAATAACTAATACATATATGAATTTATTAGTTATATAATCTCGATTATATAATAAAATTGACACGAAATCACGAAATGGACTATTTTCTTTGGATAAAAAGCAAGAAATCACATTAGCTACCATTACATAAATGTTGCTGAAATGAAATTGTTTAATCTACTATATTCCAAAATTATTAGATATTTTTATTACTTGAAAACGAATCCATTTTCATCTTTATCAAAAAGACTCTAAAAGTGAATTAAGATTCAGTTTTTCTAAATAAAAGCAACATTAAACTAATAACGGTATAGAAAGTCGCTAATTTTAAGACGCCGGTTCCTCATTCACTTAAAAAAAGATATGCGGGACGTTTAAGAAGTTCTTCACTGATTTATACTTAAGGCCACTTGTGCATTTTGATGCAGCATTTTTTGATGCATGAAAAGTATGCATTTTTTAATGCATGACTTCCTATGCATCAAAAATTGCAAGGATATTCACATCTATGCAATTCCATGTGCAGTAAAATAAAAACAGAGAAAAATAGCTAAGGATTTAATTTTTAGGCAATCACAAAATTACTTGACAGATAGTAACGTAAATTTTGTGGTTTTAATTCGGCATAAAAAGTCTATTTTTTTTTCTATTAACTATGGATTATGAAGAAATATTACTTTTATTAATAATTGGAGCAAGTGCTTCACTGCTTTTACCATCTCCGAGAAATCTTAAAGCAAATTTTAATTTGTAATTTTACGAAAATGAACCTGTAAAAGTTATAAAATTGAAAAATAAAAAATATATGTCTATTACTATCACATGTTAACATTTACTATTCAACAACAAAAGTAAGGTGATATATTTTCGATATTAAAAATGAAACCGTCCAAACACATAATGCCAATGTAAAATTATATATTGGTAACGCAGTATTCCCTAGCTTTCACTAGAATTGCATGCAACTTATTGCACGAATTTAGAACATGTTCTAAAGCCGTGCAGCAAAAAATGCATGCATTTCTGTTGCATGCAATTGGTGGAGATGCATAGTGTCAACGCAAAAATGCAGCATTTTGATGCTGCATCAAAAAATGCAGCATCAAAATGCACCAGTGGGAACTGGCCTTTACTATGTGGTCCAACACTGATATTGCAACTCTACTAAAGCAAAGCTAGTTTCTTTTTACAATTCGCAATAAATTTTTGCAGGCAATCTCGAATATTTAAGTATTTTCAGTAGCTATGTATTCTTAGCAAATTTATGTCCTGTATTATTTTTTAGATTTTTTGTCGTTTATGGATAACATATTGTTACGTTTCTTTTGCCTGGAAAGTACTACAAAAACCTGCTATAAATTATTGGAAATATTTTAAGCTTCACAAGAAATACCAAAAAAAGCAAATTTGTCAGAAATAAGACATGACTAATCTATTTGAATACATTCTTTCTCAAACTTCCGCATAATTCACACACCTATTCATTTATTTACCTATGCAAAGGAAGTGTAAACTTTTGTATTAGTTTTACTCTGTCCCATCTCAAACACTGTATTTTTTCCTACTAAAGATGACAACTTAGTTATCGAAATATGCATTTAGGATACGATGTGATAAGAGGTTTTATACACTAGAAAAAAAAACAATGTGTCGCTGCATGGCCACGTTGAAAAATTTATTCTACTAATTCAATTCTTCTTGTTATTTATAATTCAGCACTTATTAAATCAGCTTTAAGTCATTAAATGTTCTGTCAATAAACACAGAACTAATATGTATGCGAAATGACTCCCCAAATCATGATACTTTCTGTTCTTCGAGGATAGCCACTTATTTATAGTGTGGTACTGGAGTACATATCCATTAGTACCATCCAGTAGTCAACGTTTTTATCCGAAAAAAACAGCGAATGGAAATGTACTTCTTCCATGTCATGTTTGTTCGAGCAAATTCAAGCCTACCTCTGGGTCAATTATGTTTATTTTTCTATGGTGTTGCTGAAGTTTTCAGCAGATGTTCCAACCTAGTCTTTAATTTATGTTGCTGTCTTTAATCGACTTCACAAACCTTTCCCTAAGAAATTTATCAACTATTCCAGAACGTCTTTTAATTTTTCTAGTAATTTGTGTGTTGAAATAGTTTTCTTCTTCCATTGCTTCTATTTTTTTTTAATTTCTCAAGCGTTAGGTTTTTACTGTTTCCCATTTTAAATTGGCTATTGACTTCCTTTTAATATACTCACAGATTCCTGCAAAGATTTATTTAAAATAATAGGATTAGAGTATAAATTTAACGACTTGAGATATTTGGTCTCTTCAAGTAACTATGCAAAAAATGGAAACTTATTCACGGTTACCTATAACTAAAAGTACACCTCTCAAAGAGAGAAAAAAATCTATAAAATAAGTGTAAAACGATATGAGATCAGTTCTGACTAGTGAGATTTGAAAACTATCTTATTTATTAACGAAAAAAACGACAGCTCAGAGTTGCGGTACTGGTTACCCTTTTACCTGCATGCGAAAACGGCTAGAAAAATAATTTTGCCCAGTTGCGGTACATGTATATAATTCCTAATCGAGGATAATTTTAAAATAAAATGGGATAATTATTATTTTAATTACGAACGGATTATTCGAATAATTGCTATAATTAGGTCAATAAATATCTATTTGCGCCTTCGCAGCAGTTTCAAAATTGAATTTGAAACTGTTATTTACAAGATGTCCTATACAACAATGTTAAGTGAAAAAGGCAAGTTGTTGCTTGAGATAGATAATTTAAATTTCGAAAATATCGCGATATTAAATCGAGCGGTAAAGTGTATTGGTGTTGAACATTAAAATGTTGAAGTGCAAAAGTGTTACTATTGGACCCGACAATATATTTTGGAAAATAAATCATTGTAATTTACTATTTTGTGCTTTTTTTCTTAATCGCCTAATTTTCGGATAATTTTTGTCATAGAAATTTGAATACATCAATACGTTAAGCCACGCATCACGCATTTGTTGCAAATGAAACAAATATGCATTACACACATCCGTATCTGTACACATGGACATACACACCTTGTATTTTCCAACATTTACTTCTACCAAACAAAAAATAAGTAATAACATAGAAATAGAAACGCTATGGAAAATAGTCAGAGACACAATAATGATAGTATCGGAAGAAAGTTGTGGGTATAGTAAAATAAGGAAACATAATAAACAAAAAAAGTGGTGGAATGAAGATATAAAGCAAGAAATAAAACGAATAAAACAAGCATGGAAAAACTACTTATGCAACAGAAATAATCAAACATACAACAAATATAAAGAACAGAGAAGAAAAGTTAAAGAACTGGTAAAAGATGCAAAACAAAGGACATGGGAAGAATTTGGGGAAGCAATGGAAAGAGATAGCAGAGGAAATCAAAAACTGCTGTATGGAGTATTGAAACGATTAAGGAAAGGAAATCAAGTTAAAACCTTATACATAAAATCAAAAGAAGGAAAAATACTAGAAGATGAGAACGACATTGTGGCGAGATGGAAAGAATACTTTGGGGATTTACTTAGCACGGAAATTAACGACGAAGTAAACAAACCGGAAATATTGCTCGAGTCGCCTACAAAAAAAAAGAACACACGGAACAGGACAAAATAACCAATGAAGTAATAAAAGATGCACTAAAGAGGCTAAAGAAACTTAAAACAGCAGGAATAGACGGAATAACAACAGAGATGGTAAATAATTTGGGAGAAAATGGAATAGAAGTATTAGAAATACTATTTAATAAAATATGGGTCGAACAGAAAATACCAGAGGATTGGGAAATGGGAGTTTTGTTACCGATATACAAAAAAGGAGACAACAAACAGTGTAAGAATTATAGAGGAATTACACTATTGTGCGTCATGCTAAAAGTTTACGAAAGAATCCTGGAAGAGAGATTAAAAACAATAATCGAGGCGCAACTCGAAGAATCACAGAGTGGATTTAGAAAAGGTAGAAGTGGACAGGACAATATATTCACATTGAAGCAGATGACGGAAAAGAGTGCAAACAGTACGATATACATAGGTTTTATAGACATAGAAAAGGCTTTCGATTGTGTACCCCGAAACTTGGTGTGGAGGAGTCTAGAAAAAAGAGGAATAAATAGCAAACTGAGGAAAGCAATAGCAAGCATATACAAGTGTACAAGAAACGTGGTGAGAGCGTGTAATAGACAATCAGAAGAGTTTGAAACAAGAGAAGGATTGCGGCAAGGAGGAGTACTTAGTCCTATACTATTTAATATAATACTTGATGACGTACTGAAAGATATCAAAAACAACACAAAAAAGATACAAATAGGATCTAGAAATATGGGGCTGGTTGAGGTAGCGGAGAACGCGTTTGCTGATGATTTGGTGGTATACGCAAATACCGAAAAGGACCTGCAAACAGGACATCGAACAAGTGGAAACATTTAAGTACTTAGGAGTAAACATTCATAGAGAAGGGAAAGAAGACACAGAGATTAATGGCAGAATTGAAAGCACGACAAAGTTGTACTATATACTCAACAAGACTTTTATCAGAAATAGGGAAATTTCAACGAAGACAAAAATGACTGTGTTTAAAACCGTATATAGACCAATACTAACATATGGGTGTGAAAGCTGGATACTAAATAACAAAACAAAATCCAGGATACAAGCGATGGAGATGAGGTATTTAAGAGCAGTCAAAGGAGTAACACGCAAAGACAGAATAAGAAATGAAGTGATAAGGCAAGATCTAAATATAGAACCGATCCTCGAAAGTATAGAGCGACAGAAATTGAAATGGTTCGGACATGTCGTTCGTATGGAAGAAACAAGGCAGACAAAGAGAGTATGGAAAGCTAAGACAATACAGAAAAGGAAGAGAGGCAGACCAAAGAATACATGGGACAAGACAGTAGCGGAAAACCTGCAAAAACGTGGAATGACATGGAGAGAAGCAGAAGTTGCGGCAAAAAATAAGAAAGAATGGGAAAAATTCATTTATAATAGAAAATAGAATTAAGTTTCATATTGAAAATTAAGTGTATACCTTGACACCCGTAGGGTAATTTTAAGGTTTATTGATTATATTAATAATAATAATACTTCTACCAAAGACATGTGTTTCTGTCACAACAATAGACTTCGTCAGTTTGGCTATTGAAGTAAAGTTTAATGGAACGTCTCATAGCTATAATAAATTTTATCCTATCAGGTGGCACCAGATAATCTAGTAACGTCGGAGACAAAAGAGACTATGCCGAAAGTAGCGATTTTCTCTCGTCCAGCTATCGTCCATTAACACTATACCATATGGCAGCAAATATACCATAAAAATTTTAGTTAATGGACTTACACTTATATACGTATTTCTTCATTTCTGTACCGGTATAGCTGGACGAGAGAAAATCGCTACTTTCGGCATAGCCTCTTCTATCAGTCAGATGTAAATCTTGGAAAATACAAGGTGTATGTTCATATGTACAGATATAGATGTGTGTAATTCATATCTGTTTCGTTTGTAAAGACTATATATTGATTTACATTTACCAGTTTTAATCCACAAATTTACCGCAATTGCATAAAGGGATTATAGCAAGCAAATCTATCTGAACCTGTCGTACCGCAACTCGGTATCAACGAAAAAAAATTCTTATAGATATTACTTACACATATATACTGATTTTTACCTGCATTAACAAAATACCCGCATATTTGATTTCTAATTGAATACTTAATTTCTATAGACAATGTTTAGATTTTAAAGGACAAAAGTCATTGAAAGAATGTACATTTCAGTAAGATAATTCTGCTGTCATAGTATAAAGAACTTGTCTTTCGGGTTCTTTTAAATAAAACTAATGGTAATTAATTACTGCCCGAAAAGGATTTCAATAATTATGAAGTTTATGAAATTATCCACTTTAATTTTTTTTTTGTTTTTATTATTAATAAAGAAAAAGCTCTTGTTTATTATTATATAAATTTATCTCTTTTGTGAATCTATTCAAGTTTTGCCTTTTTAATTAACATTATTTAAACATTTTGTTTAGTTTCCCTATCTATGAGTTTATACAAAAGTATTTTATTTTGTATAAAAACATGCTTTCAACATTTGGAAGAACTTAATTCAAAAAGCCGTTAAACACAAATTTATTCAATGGTAGTATGATTTTATTTCTAATTACATGAATAAAGACATCGCCGCATCTAGGATAAAGTAGATTACGAGTATGCGTAATAAAGGAATTCGGCTGAGTGAATGTAGAGAACAGCACGCTATAACTGATAGTTCCACAACAAAGCTATACTGTCTGATTGCTATTTGACGGTATTGCTTTACCGAGAATTCTGCAGGGTTCTCACCTGAGACTTATTTAATTTATTATTTTATTTTTAATATTGAAAATTACTTGTTCACCAATTATCATAAAAGATTTTCACAAATGAGTAAATCGATTATTTGTACAAACAGGATTGAAATTTTCTCTAGTGCCAAATTAAAGTTCAATGAATATTTAAGCTCAATTTGTGCCGCGATTTATAACACCTTAAGCTTTGACTCAAATTAAAATTTAATGCACACTTATATTCTTTTAAAAGTGTATTCTCCAGAACATTTCGCATATTAAACCAAAATTTTTGGATACAATTTGATTGGCTACTTGATGGTTCCTTTTATCAGAATTTAAGTAGTCTATGAAGTTACAAATATTAAATGCCATAAATCTGCTAATTACGTTGACTTAAAATATAGTTACAATATAAAGATACAAGATTTCCATTCCTATCATGTTATCGAGTGAAAGTTATGTTATTTGCTTAAATCTGTATAGGTTCGATTATATGACATTACTAGAGTGGACCAATCCGGAGCGAAAGCAGAGGCGTGACTAACGAATTGGTTCACGATTACTTAGTATGTTGTTCACGGTCATCGTGTGTACACGTATAATAGCAGCAGGAAAGTGTATTCTGTGTATTTAATAATGTTGCACAGCTATGTTCGATAGAAGACGCAAGAAATGAGTGTATTTTAAGTAAGTTTGAAAGTCACGCCTCTGCTTTCGCTCCGAATTGGTCCACTCTAGACATTACTCATTTGGTCGGGTACGAATGAAAGCCATTTTGTAATTTTTCGCCTACAAATGTCAGTATAATTTAGTTTTATTATTACTATTAATTTTTTACAGATTTATAATTTTAAATTTTGTTTTAGAACCTTTTATTATATTACTTAATATATTACAGATACCAGATTCAAAAATGTATATTTCGTTTTGGTACTTAAACGTTCTTATATTTAGCTAAAAATTCGATCCCCAACAAATTCTCTTGTTTGATGATAGTATGTAAAACAATACCTGAAAACAATTTTTACTGCCGGATTCTAAAAATGTCAATCAGAAATTGATCCGTTATTGTTTTTTTAGTAATAATATAATGAAATAGTGTAATAAAAGGATGTGTATATGACCAGATAAAAAAAATTATAAACATTACATAAATCAATTTTAATATTTTGTATAACCAGCTCTTGGGCCTTTATAAGGCTTTTAAAGTGCCGTTAGTACACTTTGTAATAAATTGTTAATAAAATCTTGAGAAATGTCAGCATATTATTTTTATCATTACAATTCCTCCTACAAGCCATTAATTAGTCCAGGTAATCTCTTATAAAAAAAGCAAATGTGTTTTGAGATGGCCAAATTCTAGTTTCGCAAATAGCCCTGCTCTTCTACTTCAGTGAAATACTGGGTTATGTTTTGTGCAGTGTGTTTAAAATTACTGTTTTTTTTTTTGTAAAGTATAAGTATAGTTGGTCTTTAAATGTTTTTAAGTTGATAGAGTTAAATGTCTTTTTACTAGCGGTCCTATTCTACTAGAAATTAGCTCACACTTGCACTGAGCCTCTCAAAGATGTAAGTCGTAAATAATTTTCTTTTCTTAATCTTTTTAGATCTGCTTTGTTTTATTACACCTGCATGGACTACGCTATTAATAATTTCGCAAAAAAGTTCAATCGATATTTTTAGTAAATAAAATTTAGTAATTATGTTTTTCATCAATTTGCATTATAACTTTCGACAGCACCAGTTATTATCTTTAGATAGTGAAAAACGTGAACTCTTCTTTAAACACTATTCTGAATATTTAAGGAGAATGACACTATTCAAAATGTAACGAAATACTAATTCGTACTTTCAACAGGTCTGAGTAAACAATTGACCTTTTAAAGTCTCTTTTACATGATAAGGACCGCAGAATAATAGAATGTAGATGACTTCTTAATCTTGGTAAATCTTTTCCTAGAATAGTTAATACATTATTAGTATATAGGGTGTCCTTGAAATAAAAAGACAACGTATGAAAAAAGGAAAGATGTATTTATATAGAATATGAATCCAAAATATTGTGAGTCAATTACCACGCGAATCCCAAAAATAAAAACCCCCTGAAAATTCTAATATGTGCCGCCTGTTATTTAAAAATATTCAGAATGAAAATACGTACGTCTATTGAAGTTACACACACCGTATGTTTACATACTGCTATGAATTGTGGTTTATATATTTACTGCACCACCATCCACAACTAATCTACCCAACTAGGATACTCAGCCAGTTGATAACCAACGATGAGACTTCTTTCTTCTCAGGGTTCCAATCGGAAAAACGTGGAAATGTAATATTATTTAGGCGCCAGTCAAAATGTCTTGACAATGTGTATAGTTATTAAGCAATATAAGTTACTTATTTATTTATAAATGCGCTGTAAAAGGTTTATTAAATTAAACGAGCACAAGATAAAATTTAAATGAATATTTAAACAAAAAAGGTTTAAGTATATCAATACGTTAAGCACGTATTACGCATTTGTTACAAATGAAACAGACATGCAATATACATATCTGTAACTGTACACATGGACAATACACCTCATATTTTCAGCATTTACTTCTGCTTAAGACACGTGTTTCTGCCATTTACTATTAGGCGTCATCAGTTAAGCTAGTGAAGTAATTAAAGCTTAAATCGCCTATAAGGCATAGCAAATTTTGTCCTATCAGGTAGCACCATATAATATAGTGACATCTGACGGACGAAAGAGACTATTCCGAAAATGGCAACCCTTCCCTTGACCGGCTATGCCGGTACAGAAGGGAAGAAAATACGTATATAGGTGTAAGTCCATTAACACGATGCCAGATGGCAGTAAATATACAAAAAAGGTTTAAGTATATCAATACGTTAAGCACGTATTACGCATTTGTTACAAATGAAACAGACATGCAATATACATATCTGTAACTGTACACATGGACAATACACCTCGTATTTTCAGTATTTACTTCTGCTTAAGACACGTGTTTCTGCCATTTACTATTAGGCGTCATCAGTTAAGCTAGTGAAGTAATTAAAGCTTAAATCGCCTATAAGGTATAGCAAATTTTGTCCTATCACAGTTACAGATATGTATATTGCATGGCTGTTTCATTTGTAACAAATGCGTAATACGTGCTTAACGTATTGATATACTTAAACCTTTTTTGTATATTTACTGCCATCTGGCATCGTGTTAATGGACTTACACCTATATACGTATTTTCTTCCCTTCTGTAGAATATTTAATACAAAAAAATTAAAAAAAGAAAAAAAAAACTATCTTTATAGAGTATAAAGATTGTGTATTATACAATTTACAAAGAGGTAAAACAATCCACTGAATATGACCGCTACGTGAATTAAAACTTACTCTAATGACTTCCGATCAAACATAATTTTAAAAAATAATAAAGTTTATTTTTAATTTCTCCCCAGAAAACCAAACTGTATAAACTTGAAAACACGATCAAAATCTACCACATGCGCGCTCACATGTAACAAAAAGTTCCCTTGATTTCCAAACGAAATAAAATTTCACAGTAATAATTTTTTTTACATAGAAATTTTAAAAATATTCTTTATCATTTAATTCTTCTAATAATAAATCTCTTAATAACAATATTGAATACAATATAAATATCTTATAATATTAATCAAAATTTTTATGATATCATAAAATACAAAAAGACTTACAGTTTTTAAGGAGACCCACAAGACCCGTTGTTAAATCTTAAAACATCAAAATTACGAGAATAACAACTCTCTAACAATATACGGGAATTGAATAAAAGATACAACAACTAATTACCACAATCAAAACCCGAATTTAATTACATATATAAATCTATATATTTTTTTGAGAAATACAACGTTCTTGTGTATAGGTATAACTTAGTCTCCCTCAACATCATCCGCAATCGCTTTCACATCAAGCCGACCTTCAAAAATAAAACAATCCACTGAATATGACCGCTACGTGAATTAAAACTTACTCTAGTTTTTGCACAAGCAGCTTAAAATATATTTTCAAAAATATACACTACAATTCAAAAATAATTTTATATTCATTTTAAATAAATTTTAAATATTAACTAGGGAAAAATCCATAACAATACGTAACAGCTGTCGATGTTACAAAAACTATAATATTCTGTATGCTAAGGTCAATACCTCGTAAACAACATGCAAGATGTGTGCTTTACGGGCATTCAAGTTACAATCTATTATCTTTAATCGAAAAATTGTAGTGTTAACTTTAAAATATCTTCTCCGATAGTATTTATGATATATTCAGTCGCACAGTAGCGTAACAAAATTTCTTTAAATATCTTTGTCATTTTTCTCTCTTATGAAAGGGAATTTTGAGAAAATATTCTATATAATTTAATCTTTCCATTTTTTATACGTTGTCTTTTTATTTCAAGGACACCTAATATATATATATATATATATATATATATATATATATATATATATCAAACAACATATTAAATAGACTATTTCTTTCTAAAATACAGGTGCAAAATTTGATTTTTGAAGGTGATCTATTTTAAATGAATGTCAATTTGGTGTAAAATGTCAATATTTTACACCAAATAAATTTTGAAATATCAAATATACATGTTATAAATAACACAAGATAACAAATTGAGAAAAAATGTTGAGGATCTTGTTTTCAGTAATATGGGAATAAATATTAATTAAATTAGAAGAGTATGAATATATGTAAACTACATCCATATTATTAGATTTAGTAGGTATAATTCTTTATCGAAGAATTATGTAAAAACAATATTCGATTCATTTTGAATTATAGATTGATACTAGGGGATTCCATTAATATGTTTGAAACACTTTCTTTCAAAACTGTCTGTACATCGTTTTAATGTAAGGAGTATCATTGTCGTTTATATTATATAACACCAGTGTATTTATAGAGTCAATTGTAGGCGCTATATATATTCAAATGGTTTTATTATGCTCTTCCACTAGGTCTCTCTCCTATCTATACAGATCTAATAGAGTATATGTGTATATATGTATGTATGTTACGCCTAATGATAGCAAATAAATAATAATAAACGCCGACGATAATAATTTTTGTAAATTACATAAGGAGTGAATTCAGTGTATTGTACGTGTTTACAAACACAGATACTCACATGCAAGCTAGAGAGTTGTAAAAATTTTATATACAATGCCCTACATGATTAAGAAACCATTGAATAATATACAGACGAATCCAAATTATCCGAATTTTGTCACATATATTTGTTCATTTTATTCATATAGATGGTTAAATATAGTATTATTTCTAATTATACATATATAGCAATTTATTTATTCCATTTTATATATGTATAACTAATAACTAGAGATCGGACACAACGGGCTGAAATGACGTCATTACGACGGACGATATAAATAATCTACAACATCTATAAGTACATCACGCCAGTTATTGAATAGCACTATTAATTCGGTTAACCGCACACAAAAAATAGATGTGCAGTTAACCGAATGAATAGTGCTATTCAACAACTGCGTGATGTACTTACAGATGTTGTAGTCGATTTTAAACAAGGATTATGAATTAAATTCCTAAAATAAATAAATTAAAAATAGAAATAAAACTACGGTTCTAATTTTCACTTTTAGTCTTTAATCGTAACACGACAATTGTTTCGCCAGCACAGTGGCTTCCTCAGGTGCTTACATCTAAAGAGTAAAGAGTAAGTAAAGAGTACGTTACAAACTAAATAATATATATATAACGGGTGGGGCAAAAGTCCCGCTACCATTTTGATTGCCTATAACTTTGTTTAAAGAAAAGATAAGTAAGTTTGGTTTTCATAAAAAGTTTATTTGTTCTTTACATTTTTTTTCGTTATGATTGGAAAATTATATCGGCTAAATGGTGACCACGATTCGCTATGCAACTTTCGGCTCTCTTTAAGGCATTTTTCATGACATCCTGCAACATCTCAGGCTGAATTTCTTCAATTTCTTGACGAATATTCTCTTTAAGATGTTGAATCGTTTGGGGCTTATTCACATAAACTTTTGATTTTAAAAAACCCCATAAGAAAAAGTCAGGTGCAGCTAAATCCGGAGATCTGGCTGGCCATGCTAAATCGCCATTTTGCGAAATTAGTCTTCGTGGAAAAACGTCATTCAATAATTGAATTGTTGAACGAGCTGTGTGTGCTGTGGCCCCATCCTGTTGAAACCACATTTCCTCTAGTCCTTGCTCTTCCATTTCAGGCACAAGAAAATTTCGAATCATGTCTTGGTACCGTTCAGCAGTAACAGTAACTCCAGCACCTTCGTCAGTTTCAAAAAAATAGGAACCAATGATGTTTCCAGCATGAATACCACACCATACAGTTGTTTTTTGTGGATGCAATGACGTTTCATGAATTAATTGAGGATTCTGTGTCCCCCAAAACCGACTGTTCTGTTTATTGACGTGGCCACTGAGAAGAAAATGGGCTTCATCGCTCATTATCAATTTAGACGAAAAATCTTCAATTTCATCAGACAGCCTTAGGATTGCATTACTGTACTCAACTCGTTGATCATGATCTTTCGGTAGCAATTTATAGACTAATTGAATTTTGTATGAGAACATTTTCAAATCAGTGTTCAAAATTCGCCTTAAACTGCGTGTAGACATGTGTAACTGGGAACCACGTCTCCGAATTGATGTTTCTGGAGACTCTGCAACACTATCGCGCACCAGAGCCACACTTTCAGCGTTACGAGACGTTCGTTGTCTTCCAGAACGAGGCCTGTCTGCTGTCGTACCGTACTGTCGAAAATTCGCATGTAAACGATAAATTGTGGTTTTGTGAGGCACTGGAGGATTAGGATATTTTTGACACAATTTCCGCTGAGTGGCAATAATGGAACGATTATTTTCAATAAATATTGTCACTATTTCTGCTCGTTCTTGTGGCGTATATTTATCCATAATGAAATTTGGACGTCTACACAACACAATGGTTAAAGCTAAACTGAACTAAACGTCACATAACCAAGATGGCGCGCAATCAAAATGGTAGCGGGACTTTTGCCCCACCCGTTATATATATATATATATATATATATATATATATAAAATCAAGAAGGATGGTATTATTTTACAATGTTTTTAAAGAAATCTATGAATTTACACAAGTATTGTCGGTAGTGAGAAAATGTGGCACATCTGGTCGGCCCTAACTGTATATTATAGGGTACTAAACATGTTTACGCATAAAATTGGTTTAATAAACTACATATACATTTGTATTATCGTATAAACAGATTTTAAGTAAATAAATTGAATAAAGGCGAGTTATTTAAATCTAATTGGTCATTTAATAAAATTTCTGACTGTTTTAATTTATTGATTTCTAAACTTTCCAGTAAATTTAATTTGTTGCCTTTATTTTCTAAATGCAGAATTTGAAAATCTTTATCGAAAGTGTGGTTTTCTTCTATAGATGATTCGCAAAAGTGGAATCTTGTTTTTTATTTTTAAACGAAGAACAATGCTCGGCAATGCGTTTTTCAAACGATCTTCCTGTTTGATCGACATATATCTTACCGCATCCACACATTAACTTATAGACTCCAGATTTCCTATTTTTGTCTGTTTTATCTTTATTGTTTTTAATGTGTTTGGATAAATTATTATTAGTTTTGAAAACCGTGTTAATATTAAGTTTTTTTAAATAACTTGAAATATGCTTATTAGGTGTCCCAATGTACGTTTGTAATCTAAATTTTGAATTTTCCTTATCCTTTATTGCAGGATATACCATAGGGATTGCTTTTTTGAAAAGTTTTTTTGTCAGCATATTTTCAATTAAAGTATCTGTGTAGCCGTTATTGATAGCTATTTGTTTGACTAAATTTAATTCTTTTTCATAATTTTCTTTAGATAGTGGATAATTAATTAATCTATGTAAAAAACTATGGAAACTCGCTAATTTGTGTTGTATGGGATGTGTTGATGAATTATGTATAGTTATGTCAGTATGAGATTCTTTATGGTAAATATCAAACTCTAATTTATTGTTGATTTTTTGAATAGTTAGAGTCAAAAAACACATTTTCTCACTACCGACAATACTTGTGTAAATTCATAGATTTCTTTAAAAACATTGTAAAATAATACCATCCTTCTTGATTTTATATA
Organism: Melolontha melolontha; assembly: GCA_935421215.2. Taxonomy (NCBI): domain Eukaryota; kingdom Metazoa; phylum Arthropoda; class Insecta; order Coleoptera; family Scarabaeidae; genus Melolontha; species Melolontha melolontha. Next base: position 19,017,096 of record OW285244.1, read on the forward strand.
TATATATATATATATATATATATATATATATATATATATTTATTTAGTTTGTAACGTACTCTTTAGATGTAAGCACCTGAGGAAGCCACTGTGCTGGCGAAACAATTGTCGTGTTACGATTAAAGACTAAAAGTGAAGATTAGAACCGTAGTTTTATTTCTATTTTAAATTATGGATCTTCATCAAGTAAATGCCGAATCAATCCAATTATAAATAAATTATTTAAAAATTACGTAATCTTAGTAGAAACAGTATAGTTGCAACTTGGCAACCCTTGACGAAGACAATTAACTGCGCAACCAAAAGTGCTCATCTAATTTAGAAATGAATATATTATAGATCAACTGTAACAATTATTTGACAATCGTAAATAATATTATAAAGAAAAAATGATATTAATGCGTAATTTTACGTAATCAATGTCGGAATTCTTATTTTCATTTCAAATTCTATTAAATTTGAAAAATTGTAATATAAATCATAGGACATAAAGCAACTGTGTAATAATTTGTAAAGCAATGAATTTGTTCTTTTATTGTGAAGTTTTTCTAAATTTTCAATAATTACACAGGTCTACAAAATTAAACTTTTTGAAAGATGTTTTTATTTTGAAAACTGATTTTATATAATTTTGGTAGGCTGATTTCAAAAATTCTATGCATTTATTTGTATCACGTAAGGTTTTTTTGCAAATATTAAATGAAAAAAAACGATATTTCTAAAAAAATATATTTGTTTATTGAGTAAAAATGTGGAATACAAGTTAAAAAAGTGGAAAAAAAAATACTTTACTCAGTCTTTTTTTAAGTGAAATCTTTGTCTTTTTGCCAGAAAACTGCGTTGTCCGGACATTCGGTTGTATGTTTTTAAGGGCATATCCCGTTTTAACATCCAGCAGTAATCCGCCATCATCGTTATGCTCCATCTACCTTGATATCGCCGTTCCATTTTCTTAATGTCTTGGTGAAACCTCTCTCCCTGTTCTTCGCTAACTGCTCCAAGACTTTCAGGAAAATAGTTCAAGTGTGAAAACAGGAAATGCACTTTCAAACTCATATTACAACCTAGACGATGAAAGTGTTGTAACATATTTTGAACAATATTTTCGTAGTTTTCGTCCTTAGAGTTCCCAAGAAACTGATCAATTACTTCCCTAAATGAAACCCAGGCGTTTTTCTCGACATTGGTCATTGTGTTTTGAAAATCCTTGTCTTTGCATAATGTTCTTATCTGCGGCCCAACAAAAATACCTTCTTTTGACTTGGCATCGGATAAGGCTGGAAATGTCTCGCACAAATATTTAAAACACTGACCATTTTTGTCTAGGGCTTTAACAAACTGCTTCATCAAGCCAAGTTTGATATGGAGAGGAGGCAGTAAAACTTTTTTGGGGTCAACTAAGCTATCTCCTAATACATTTTTGCTACCAGGTGTAAGGCTTGTTCTAGAGGGCCATTCTATTTGAGTCCAATGTCTATCCCTTGCTCGACTATCCCACTCGCAAATAAAGCATGGAAATTTTGTATAAACCTCCTTGTTGTCCTAGTAGCATGCACAGCACTTTAAGGTCACCACAAAGCATCCACTGATGTTCTTGGTAGTTTATTTTCTTTAAAAGAAGTTCAAAATTTTCATACGTTTCCATTAAATGTACCGAATGGGCAACGAGAACCGAGGCCAGCTCGTTACCATTGTGCAATAAAACGCCTTTTAAACTACGCTTACTTGAGTTAATAAACAGGCGCCATTCTTCTTTTACATACGGCACATTTCCTAATTTTGAAATTAAGTCAGGAATATTGTTGCAATTGTTGAGTAAAATATTGACATAACTTTTTTTCTCGATCCCGGTAAAAGCTTGATGTGACGCCAGGTGCCAGTAAATGTTTCTCACGAAGTCGGGAGGCTAACAATTCGGATGCATCCTTTGGAAGGTGCAAATCTCTAATTAAATCATTTAGTTCGCTCTGGTTAAACACTTCGGGCTCTCTGAAATCTGGTGTGAAATCTGAGTCATCTGGGTCGCAATTATATTCCTCTGATTCTGACGATATGACGTTTTCTAGTGCTTTTGGGGCGGTAGGTATCGGTACATCTGGTCCATGAGGAACTGGTCGAATAGCAGAGTCAAGATTGGGATACACAATTTGTTTCTTATTTTTTCTGTTGAATCCTTGAACATTACACGAACAAAAATAACAATCATCACTGTGATTTCTAGGCTCTCGCCATACCATAGGAACACCAAAGTTTAAACATTTCTTCCTACCTTTTTTCCAGTTTCTTAATGCTTCAACGCAAACGGAACAAACAGTATGAGGAGCCCAGGACTTGTCTTGGTCGCCAATTTTTACACCAAAATAAGCGTGGTATACATTTTTCACAAACGAATTTATAGTTTGCCTCTGCTTTACTACGACATAACTACCACAGATATAACAAAAGTTATTCGGATTGTTCACACAATGTCTTCTTTCCATATTTATACGTTCTAGAACACTTAAAATACGCAACAACGAAGACAACAAGCGCGCGGACACAGTAGCACGACGACTAACACAACCAAGCTGCACATAAGCAGGTTTCAACGTTGTATTGACACTTCTGCGCCGACTCTGTTGCTTTGCTGAGAAATCTAATATTAACCAGTGTTGCCAAATCACATTTAATTTCATAAAAATCATGCCTAACATGGAACAAACATATTCTTGTCATAGGTATGTATATTAATAAAACAACATTTTTAAGATATAGAGCGCTATAAAAAAAATTTACGTGATAGAGCAAAAATATGGCGTTTTTTGGAATAAGGGCCCCCAAACATATACAAATTAGCAAACAGCTTTCAAACATCAAAATCACTGTAGACCTGTGTTATCGAAGTATTGTTATCCAATTGCATATCTTTTTATTTTTTATAAACAACATTTATGTTTTAAAGATTTTTAAAATTTGTATGATATATTCTGAAAAAGATTTTATATATCGCCGTCAATGCATGCACATTAAACGGTACACACGAACTGCGGTCAGTGCTGCGATGTCCTTTAATCCGACACCCGAATTGCGGACAAGAAATTTTAGCTTACCTGGCCCATCCTAATCTTCTCTCGAATTGCTGTCAAGAAATTTTAACATACCTGGCTCATCCTAATCTTATCTCGAATTAAGGTATTGACTGTAATTAGTACAGAAAAGAAAACATAAAATACAAAAATTTATTTATAATACTACATTACAAAACTTCTGAGAAACACATTTAATATAATTATACCTATTAATATGTTTTGATTCCAACTGTTGAATCTTAGCAATAATGAAATTTTGTTTTTCAATTACATCTCTCCTAACTTTTCTAACTAAGTTTAAGGTTACTGAGTTAATTCTAATATATGTATCTGTCTACATAGACTTCAGTGAATTTAAAAAAGCATATATATTGGGATGCGCAAAAAAGCTGTAATTATTAAATTTTGAATGGAAAGATTCACATATGTTTGTTGTTCGTGAGGAGAAGCAGTCTGTTGGGCCCAGATACTTTGTGGAAAAGAACTTTCATCATCAATATAGTTTTCCACCAAATAATTGATCAACTCGCTCGTCTTCTGGTTCGTCTGGCATTAGATCTTCTACGAAACAATCGCCGACTTCATGTGGAGACAAGAAAGTCAAACCAAATGAATGGCGAAGCCATTTTCCAATACATGTTTCTTGCTTATATTTCACTGAAAGTCCTAGGTTTTGAATTTTTCTCCACCTACAATGCTCATAATGGTTATAACCACAAGAAAAATAGATACAGAAAACAAACTTACCACAACTGAGCTAAGTGAAATCTACAACCAACGATTTCAACGTTTTGAAATACGGTCTTGACAGATCTATGAATCGCCTTCTCGAAATCCATCACCATCTTCGGATTTCATATATACATCCCATATCTTCACACTTTTGTTTTAACATTACAAACATTTTTATGTAACTTTCCACAGTTTTATCCTTCAGTAAACAAAAAGCAACGGGTACGTAAACATTATTCACGTAAACGTGGGTTGTGAACATTTGCAAAAAGTATTTGGCACAATAATCAAATGTTCCATCAACAAAAAATATTTGTTGTTGACACATAAATTGCAAATTAGTTTCACAAGAAAATATTATTATATGAAATACGGTGTCGTTGACTAACAAAAAATTTTAATAATAATTCTTTCATTTATTGCTTTATGCATGTGTACACCACTTTTTCTTGAAAATTTTGAATCATCCCCTAGAGTGTACACTTTTGCACATTTTTTATTAACCACTTCACCACTTGATTTTAATTCACGAAAGCGCCGATACTTATAATTTTCCAAAGTTATTAAACTAAACATTTTGGCAATATACATGTTTAATATAACTAAAAATATTTTGAACTAAAGTAAACTTGCTTTATTTAACCAGGTTCCTATGTTACTCCCTACGCTTTGTCAACAGTTTACCTTACATAATACAGTAATACTAATACAATTAATATTACATTAGCTAATTAGCTAAATCAACCCGGGAATTTCCTTCACTTGCGTACTTACCTACTTAATTGTACTTGACCGCAGTTTGGGAGAAGATTAATAAACCCTTTAATGACATTCTTACCTGTCCGTACTTGGACCGCAATTCGTCTGCGTCCACATTAAAAGAGATACAAGATTATTTTCAGTATAAAGATGATAATTTTTCTATGGCAAAATTTTAAATGATTTCATTATTTTAAAATTCGCACCTTTAAAGTTTTAGTTTGCAGCTGATACCCGTTAGTGATGGGCTAATTTACACGAAAACTTAATAAATCTAAATTTAATCGTTCATTGACGAAGGAGATACTTGTTGAAACTTCATTATAACGATAAGAAGTACGTAGTAAATTTCTAGTTTCAAATTTCTTTTATTGTAAATCCACTGATTCTCATCCACCTGATGAAGTCATTGTATGGCGAAACAATATTGTAGTGGATTTAAAATTAAAAAAATATATATATTTCTTATCGTTAAATGTAAATTACTACAAACTTATAATTATCCTTGATTTGATGTGATCCTTTATTTAACGTAAAACAGTATATGTATTAATGGCGTTTTAAAATAAAAGTTCACTTCTAAGGATCTAAAAATGTGGACTTCATTCGAATCAAGGTCAATTTTCTTTTAATAAAGGTTTTTTGATGTACGTTCATGTATTTGCAATACAAAATAAATATGCAAACATATGTACATATGTATATACATCGGCATTTCTTCTATATTCTATCTATACAATTCAGATTTTGTTTAGCTAATGTACTGCGAAATGGAAAAAATTAAAGAAAGCAACGTATAATGTATGTATCCCATACATATGTATATGTATGTATATATTACAATTTACAATATGCGGACGACAATATTCAGCTAGGCGCACGCTTGAGACAATTTGTGAATGATAGAGAGAAGCACGAATAAATAACCTTCACTTGTTGAAACCTTCTAAATCATAAAAAAGAATGTTATATTTTTATGTTTTCTGTACAATTTATATAATTATGTAATATACGTATTAAAGATATCGTCTGAATGACCTTGAATAAATAGAAACAGGCACATATAATTATTACAAAATTAAAATCTGAGACGATGAAGTTTTTATATTATTTCTTCTGAAATTATAATAAATAACCAATTGTATTTATATAATAGATATATGGATTTAGTGTTTTGATTGACTCTAGATAATATTTCAGTAATTAATAGACGAATTATATTAATAAAAGCATTAAACTAATATTTAAATGTGTAATTAGTAGACTGCGGAACAAACGCTATCCTCTAATGAGTCTGCAGGCGTCGGTTTAGCTTAATAATAAGATTGTTACAATATTCGCTCGTAGCTCTGATTTTAATGTCAAGGATATAAAAAATATAAATATATTTTTTATATCCTTGACAAAGGCATCATTGCCGAAACATGTAGGATTATTTTAAATATATACACTTTGAAGTAATAACCAGACCTTTAATCGCCGACTAATTAAGTTTACCTTATCATACCAAGGTCACGAAAATACTATATATATATATATATATATATATATATATTTTTGCTATCTATTTTTTGGAATACTAAGGCATGATTTATTATTATTACTAGAATGTATCTTTGAATAATTTAAACCATAGCAACTTAATTACTTGACATTTATATCCTGTCATTTATATTTTGTATTCTCTTGATAAAGGCGTACTGCCGAAACATGTAGAGTTTTTTAAATATGTACATATATTTTGAAGTAATATACAGACCTTTAATCGCCTACTGATTAGGTTTACCATATCATACCAAGGTCACGAAGTTATTATATATATATATATATATATATATATATATATATATATATTAAAAATAATCGATTTTTATTGGTTTTAGCGACCTTTTATTGTTTTAGAGTTTTAATATTAAAACACGGCCAATAAAATAAAAAAGAAAAACTAAATTCTTTAAACACTAAATATATATATATATATATATATATATATATATATATATATATATATGTATATATCTTGAATTAATTTCAATTCAAGTTAATTTAAATTTATTTAACTTCAGTGTTTTATTTAGTTTCCCAAAAAAAAGATTTCCGTATATACATTTCATTGGCTTTATTACGACTCTGGCGAAATATATTTCACACTCCGTCTGTTTGCATTGAAAGATGTACAAACCGACAACTTTTATCAATACCATTGCGCTGTAACATTCATATATACTGTTAAGTTGATCGATTATACATTGTCGCTGCCGATGAATCACACCCGATACGGGATAGCGCCGGTTCCGCAGTCTAGTAATTAGACATAATATATAAATAAAATTCAATATTTTAACTTAAATAGAAATTGAAAGTGGAAATGTATTTCTTTGCACTATCTTTTGCTTTTTAGCATTTATTTCGAAAGGATAAACTCTGATAAAATAACCTAGCATAAGCAAAACTATTCAATTGGTCACTATGGCAATATTTTTAAATTAGCAATTAAACTCCAGAGATATTATTAATAACACAAAGTTAAAGTTTCAAAAAGGTGATAAATAGAAATTCAGTTTACAAAATTGGTGCTTATATAAATACAAATCAAAAAAAACATTTAATATTAGGGAGTTTAGTTTTCTCTTATATATGTAAAATTTGGAAATGGTTATTAAATTTATGATTAATTTATAAGAAGTGCTTGGTTTGGAAAGGTAAAGTCTGTTTTTTTTATCCTTATAACATTTTTCATGTTCCTTCATTCTGGATTCGAAACTCCTCCCTGTGTGCCCTATGTAGACATTCCTTACAAGTTAACTTATAAACACCTGAGTTACATTTTTTGTCCGTTTTATATTTGTTATTCTTAATGGCTTTCAATATAGAACTGTTAGTTTTAAATGAAATTGATTCGTTATTAGATTTCTTGATTTTTATTATGGAATAAATTAAAGAGAGTGTTTTAGACGTTAATTGTTGTGGTTAAATGTCATTTACCATATCTATTGAAAAAACATTATTTAAGGCTATCGTGGAAATTCTAATCTTTTCTAAATCGAAGTTACCTTTGCTCATAGAGATCTGTGGATTGATGCGCCGATAATTTGTGTATTATGTAAATTTTATCTTAGAATAAATAGTTGTGTAAAGATTTTAATTGCCTCTCCAAAACTAATGCCTCATCGACGTCACCTTATTTGAATAACGGGTGTGTGCTAATAATGTTTTCTAAATTATCCATAAATATTTCGGCTAATAAAGAGCTTAATGGATTTCCCATTGGTAATCCTTTTGTTTGTTTGTAAAATTAGTAATTAAATTGACAATAATTTTATCCTAAGCACATTTCTAGTGAATTTAAAAGGTTCTATTTTTAAGATGGGATTAGTATTATTCTTCTCGAATTTCAAAGGATATTAGTTCACCATTGTTGGGTATTTCCAAAGTTGAAATTTTGTTAATTAATTCGGAAGAATTCTTTATAGCTAATTTTCATTTTAGTTTTTAGTATGTTCTCGTATTCAGGTTATGATGTGCATCACGCGACGTTACGTCAGCCTGGAACCTAAGTGATAACATCACACGATGTGTACGTCATGGGACTTCCCGGTGCTCCAGAAAGGGAAGAATCTAGAAACCCCAGATGACTAAATAACCCAAGCAAAAGATGATTCATTCAACCAGTAATCGTCGTAAAATAAACATCGTATGTGTATATAAGTAAATAGTTAGTGTTACTTATTCTTTTTATTAATATAGTTATTCTTAATTACCGTGTGATTTATTGATGGCTTTTACATAACTATTGGATACATGGGAACTATTCTGCTTGTGTAATTAATTAACCCGTATAATTTGGGGGGCTGTGAATTTATATTAGCGAATCTAGAAATCTGAAATTTATTGAATAGGATTTCTGATTTATTTTTGAAATTGTATGGTAGAATCTGATTGTAATTTAATGAAAGAGTTATTTTTCAAAAAATTTAAACTTTTTGTACATATTGTGTCTCCGGGATTGCGATTTCTTTGTCGCCTTTATCAGCTTTCGTGCAAATAATATTGTTATCTACTGGTTTAGAGTAGTAGACAAAGTATCTCCTCAATCAATTAGTTACTCCGGGATATGGTTTTATTGTCTGATAATTTGAAAAATGAAATTTTAGTCAATACAAAATACTCTATTTCTTGTTGGAGAATTTATTCAATTAAAAGTAATGTAATTTCCGCCAATGTCCTCAGGTGTCTTGGATTTGTAAATGAAAGAAATGCAGCTGATGGTGAAATGTGGTATGTAAATGTCTACATGTATGTGCCATATCCCACTGCCATCAGCAACAGAAAAGAGTTCTCATTAATACCCCTTCCCTAAGATAGAAAATCACTGTTCTAATTCAATCCCATTTGGCAAACGAAACATTTACATAATTTATCATTTATAATAAGATGAAATAGTTTGTGGGATCCCACACGGGTTGAGAATCATTACATTAATGGATAGAGCTACAACGAACAAAAAAGAACATAAACTAGATTGTGAAGGAATCGAAGTATTAGCTACTATGAAGAATGATCATCGAAGAATCATTAGAGAAGGCTTCAAAATATAGAAATCTCAGAGCTTATTTAACCAAAAAGACGGCAACAAATTTATGCAATATTTGAGAAATTTAATACCATACCCCAATAGGTTTAATGAAGTACAAAGCTTACACACTAGTCCAGCTCGTATATACACAATAACGACAATAAAGACAGTTCGATAGCAGATACTAAAGAAGTATAGCAGTATAGATAGCAAAACTGTAACTATATATTACTATAATGATCACACAGAGAAACCCGTCAATTGTATTATTGGTAATTATATTGAAGCAATTCATATTTAAATTTAAGTTGTACTTACCAGTCTGAATACGTATGGGACGCATGACCCGGTATCTAAAACAAAGAAGAAGATTATGAATAATAAAACTTGGCGATGTGAACACTACTTTTCAATATATTTTATTATTTGCAGTATACTTGTACGTGCTACACATGGTTTTTCATTTCAAATTCTGGATTGTTCGTAAATATTTTATGTATGTACACTGCTCCAAGAAATTAACGCACCACTTGGGAATCCTTTATGAAACTATAGTATATGACTAGATAGAGAAGTATATTCGACTTTTTGATAATTAATAACCTTTAATAAATAAATTTTGTTTAATCTTTTAATAAATTAGTCTTTACAAATTAATACACAGTGAAAAGCAAAGAAAAAGGGAAAATTTCGAAAAAATATTAATTAGCATTTTTAATGAAATGGCTCAAGTATCTAGTATCTTCGCCTCTGCTTCTTATGATGACTTACTATCGTCGACTCATACTCAAAATAAGCGAGCTTATGTCATTCTGCTCCAATCCATACCATATTTCCACAAGGCGGCGCCCTACCACTTCCAAGATATTGGCTGGGTTCGGATAATCTTGCAGGCGTTTTCGAAACATGTTCCAGACATGCACTATTGGATTTAGGTCTGGACTTCTTGCTAGCCAATCCATGGTGTCGATTACAACTCCCTCAACATAATTTTGAACTATGCCAGCATAATTATCTTGCATTAATAAACAAATTGGTCCGGTATAAGGCGCGAATGGCACAATATGGTCTTGAAGAATGTTAGTTATGTACCGATCAGCATTAATACTTCCATTGTTTTAACACTACTAAGTCCGTACGAGCTGCCAAAGAAATGCCTCCCCACACCATTACTGAACCTCCACCAAATAATGTGGTATTCCGAATAGTACATTAAGCATAACGTTTATATAGTCATCTGTACACACGAATACGTCTATCACAGTTATAAAAACAAAATCTGAATTCATCTGTAAAGAGAAATCGTTGCCGATCAACCTGTAACCAATTAACACGATTCCTACCAAAATTTATTCATTCTCCGATGTTCTATAGACAAGGCTGGACCTCGGTCCAGCACATGACATACTACTAGCTTCTCTTAGACGTTTACGAAGTGTTTCTTTGCTAATTCTAATACCATAAACTGTAACGACTCGTTGTCTTATAGCAGTCTTATAGCAAAGTCTCAAAAAGCGATCCTGGACACGAGTTGTGGCACGATGTCTACCTTGCCCAGGTCGTCGGATATGGTTACCAGTGTCCCTATATCTTTGTATCATTCGGGATACCAATGTATGAGACACACCGAACCTATCTCCTATTCGGCGATAACTCCAGCCTTCCTCTAATAACACTACGGCTTCGCACATTCCTCTCTCGTCAAATTTCTAAATTCACGTTGCATAATGGTGAAAACGCAAAACAAGAAACAATAAGATAATTTTACCAAGATAGAACACGATATAAACACAAGTTAAAACTGATAATACATTAAAATCATTAAATGATTATTGGATGTGATTTAATTTTATGTAACTGACACCAAATGTCAACACAAGTTTGACAACTGAACCTCAAATACCAAGTTCTTACATACCTACGCCAACCTTTTTTCTGTCGAGTTCTTTCCCTCTTCTACTTTTGTACCGGAAATTAAAATTTGTCGATTTCGGTATATAAGTGTTTCATCCCCGGAATTTCTTCTTAGTTTCACACCAAAATTAAAGATTTAAAAGAATAACTTTTGCATAATATTATTATAAAGAATATTAACCTTCCGATTTGCGTTTATGTACGCGCATGTGAATTTCATTGTTCTTCAAATTTCTTTTTTTTAATTTCGTAATATTCGTTTCATTCTTAATTCAAAGCTTCTACCCTCTTTCGTTTTTTTACAGAATTACTTAATATTTTCGTTAAATTACTTTGAAGTATAAAATTTTCCATTATTTATATATCTTTTATAACTCTATCTCTTTATTTATCTGGACTTTCACGAAAACTTATTCAATAATGACTATCTACATATGGCAATAACGATTCCTGTCTTCGTCTTTTCATAACAGCTGATTTATGGTTAACTTATCTAATAATCCTGGAGTCTATTTGAACGCCCTAATTGTCAAAATTAATTTTCTTAAGTATATTCTATAGACGAGGCCGATTCGTAAAATAAGTTCCGTTTCCGCCTAATGTGCAAAGGAGCTGCAGGACTGTGTTACAGTATGGCTTAAATCACAGTCGGGTTCTATGAAAAGTGCATTATAAAACAAGTTCGTCGCTATGACAAATATCTCCCCATCTTAATGGCAACTATGTAGAAAAATAGCCGAAAGTAGTAGCTTTAAGTTGTATATAATGAAAACCTCTTCATGTATTGATGTTTTTTTAATAACCAAACAGAACTTACTTTACGAATCGCCCTCGTATAAGATGTAATACTACCTAAATTACTTCAAAATTGTTTTTTTATATACATATATTATAAAAAGGCAATTTTTACTTTTCACCTTAATGATCATATGCTATAGATATATGAGATATAATAATTATTATAAATCTTTTTTAGTTTAATTTTTTGCGGTGTTTGTAGCACCCTTTGATTACTAATCTGTGAACTTTCTCTACCCAGCCCTCTCTATACAATATATATATATATATATATATATATATATATATATATATATATATATATATATATATATATACACAGGATTAGTTAAAAGTATGGAGACGGCGATTTATTGTCGTTAATATTCATTTTAGGGAATTATGTTCAATATAAAAGTTTGTTAGGATATTTTGATCTACATTTGAGAATATTTGAATTTTTTTTTCTTCAATTGTTTTTTAGTTACGCCTGTCCGCGCGGTTTTTTAAATGGGAACTAGTAAATTTTACTACTTTTACCATTCGATAGAGAATTTGTTTCTCTTTACAATAATATTTTCGTTTTTTTAAAATACATTTTAATAACTTTTATACAAGAAAAATTAAACAAATTAATAACAAAGTAAATTAAAGTAAGTGTTAAAATTGTCGTCCATTAGTAATTTGACAATGACCCAATCGATTTACAAAACCCCGAACAAAGTTCTGTAAAAAATCTCGGGGAATTTCTTGTATCGTTCTGGTTCGGATTTGTAAATCTTCGACGTTATCGGGCTTATCTTTGTAAACTTTGTTTTTTACGTATCCCCAAAGAAAAAAATCTAAAGGACTTAGATCTGGCGAACGGGCTGGCCATTCAATGGTTCCTCGTCTTCCAATCCATCTGTGGGGGAAAAACGTTGTCCAGATATTGACGAACATTTACACCATATTGTGGTGGGGCGCCATCTTGCTGGAACCAGATACTGTCATTGGGCAGGTGTTCATTGTTTTCATGAGGATAGAGCGTAGCACAAGCAGGTATTATTTCATTTTGCAATAACTGCAAATACAGAGCCGATGTTAAATTGCCATTGATGAAAAAGGGACCGATAATATGACCGCCTAGAATGCCAACCCAAACATTAACCTTTTGGGGGTACTGCGTATGGTGCTCCAAAAACCAAGAGGGATTTTCCGATGACCAGTACCTGCAGTTATATCTGTTTACTTCACCGGTAAGGCAAAAAGTAGCTTCGTCAGAGAAAAGAATATTGTTGACAAAATTTTCATTATTATTGCAAATATTTAACATTTCTTCAGAAAATTGTAATCTCCTATCAAAATCATATTCCGTTAACTCGTGTACAAGGTGTACCTTATAAGGTTTAAACTTTTCACTTTTTAAAAATGACACGATCGATGACTGTGAAATATTGAAATTGGCCGCTAATTGATTGGTTGATAAATGGGGATATTCAGATACAGCCAATAAAATATCCAGTTTGTTATCATCGCTTTTTGCTGTTCTAGGTCTACCACTCCTTGGCAAATCTTTAACGCAACCCGTTTGTTCAAAGCGTCTTAAAGTTTTACCAACAACGGATTTAGAAATTGGATTTCTATTTGGATGCGTATCATTAAATAAATTACAAACGTCTTGTAAACTTCTGCGTCTATCTCCATAACCCAACATCATAAGTATTTCAATTCGTTCATGTTCACTTAAACTCGCCATTGTTAATATTAACAGCAACAAATTGCACAAATGAATTATTTCTGTCAAAGATTTGACGTACACAATAACCACTGATAAAATTATGTCGCTCAAGTTTGTTTATCGCTACGCTTCTGTCTATCTGCGATGTACCGAACATCTGTTAAACACATGAACCGGCCTTTTCTTATAAAAAAGTTATTAAAATTAATAAAAAAAAAAAAAAATATTATTGTAAAGAGAAAAACATTCTCTATCGAATGGTAGAGTAAAATTTACTAGTTCACATTTAAAAAACTGCGAGGACAGGCGTAACTAAAAAACAATTGAAGAAAAAAAAAATTCAAATATTCTCAAATGTAGATCAAAATATTCTAACAAACTTTTATATTGAACATAATTCCCTAAAATGAATATCAACGACAATAAATCGCCGTCTCCATACTTTTAACTAACCCTGTATATATATATATATATATATATATATATATATATATATATATATATAAACTTATATATTTGAATTACACAATAAAATGCCTGTTTTAAAAATATATTAATGTGTATATCCTACGTATACTGTATAGTAACATGGCACCAAAACTTCACTATAACCTTGATTGAGCAAGAAATTACAATAAAGCATTTCTAATCCTGTACGTAATTCTAAGAGTTAGCTATTGGCATTGCCGTTTTATTTATTGAAAGGCAACAGAACAACACAAGAAAGTCGAAATTTTTCGATGTAAAAATAAACGAATCTATGTATTACAATGAAATGGCTCTCTGCATATTTTGGGAATGATTAATAGCATAATAGTATTTCGAGTTTTTTATGCAATATTATAACATTTTTACGAGAGGAATGAATAAAATTAGTGTCACGAATGAAAAAGCAATCAGAAAGTTTTGATTTTCTACAAGCAATTGACAATGAAGTGGTAATTTTGTACGTTGTTTAAACGTAATTATAAAGTATAGTAAAGGTAATAGTTGGGCACTATACTGTTATAATATCTTAGATATCTATTTTCTTGATAATCAATATTATTATTTATTTACTGTTTCCTTCTATAATATTCTTCACTACGTGGGTGTTCCAATAATGTTTAGTTACATTAGAACTATTCATTTTCTTCCATCATTCTAAAATCAATTCTGTAACTGCTACAATCGCTGCAACCATATAGAGGGTTTGTGGCCGATCCCATGCCAAATTCATAGAAAAAAATCTTCGCAATGATGTATGATGTTGTAGTATCAAGACGTAGCAACATGTTGCGCAAATTTATCTTTATAGAAGCACTACACTCTTTTTAAAATGCATTCAATACAACAATCTAAATTAGCTAGACCACGAGCCGAAGAAAGCAGTGAAAAAGCGTTTACCGCGAATAACTTTGATGAAAATTCTTCCTTATGAAACGCCCAAACACTTGAGTGTTGCTTCATTTCGTAATCATAGTTATAAATCCATGTCACCCGAAAGTTTGTATGGTAGTGTTTTAAAGCCCCTCTTCTAAGCTTTCCAAATATAAATGTGCATCTAACAATAAGCTTTTGCTTTTAGCTAGCGGTTGATAAATGCGGTATTCATTAGTTATCAGTCTCCAATTAATTAATGTAAAATAGTATTCATCAAAAAGAATATAAAACCTAGCTTCAGCCAAATCTGTAGAAGCGCAAGATGCTGATTTTTTATCAATCGTTCGATTGTTTCAACCTTTTCCAAGCAAACAACTTGTATGGGTTGTCGTGGTCTAGGCACATATAACAAGCATCGCTGACATTTAAATATGTGAAGTTAATAAATAAAAGTGGATAATGATGGGGCAGTTCATTATAGGTTGCCACTAAATGTTCATATCTTTACTCTTATGTAAAATTTGTAGGCGAACAAAAACATTACACGAAAAACAATACGCGAAACTTTCCTACTCATTTCGAATAATTTTGGGTCTAATAAAACTTTAAACTTTCTCATTTTCTTATTTTAAACAGAGAATAACAATATTTTCGCAAAGAAATTTCAGAAAATTAATTTTTCTGATATTACTAAAATTACCAAAACAGCTTTCACACCTTTCAAGTCTTTTCCAGAAGAATTAGCTAACTGGTGAAATTCATATCACGTGAATTTTGTCAAGTAGAACGTACTTGTAGTACAGTTTATGCTAACAATTTATTTTAAGTCATCATTCTTCTATATTTTTACTACTTTATTCGCTTTTCACTTTATGTAGCGTCTTGCTGAAGTTAAACATGTGCAAATGTGCTAATAAATATTTTACCAAGTGAAGGCTGAAAAACATTTTCTAGCAAAAACTTTACTACTCCTTCTCCGTTCGCGCATATTATTCACTTACTTCAGATGTCGACATACATTCGCATAATTTACCATTTACCGTCGATACAACAATTTTTAAAATATGTCTTTTCCGAAATTCCTGATTATTCAATGTTATGTTCTAGAGTTTTTATGAACATAAACATTGCAGTGTATGTATTCAATAGCGGCATTCTAAATCCATATTAATATTTTATATTTGCTACTTCTCATAACAAAAAAAAACATTCACGCAATACACAAGAAAGGAACGTGATTTAGGTCAGTTTCAAAACTCTTCACCCACAAATAATTCGCAGCAGTTATATTCGTAGGTATGTAATTGTATTGACGTTATTGAATCCTGAGTAAACAAAGTTGCCCCATTTATAACGTCGACCGCCGTCTAAACAATGTTATCTGTTACAGTTTTTATAAACATAAAATCGCAGTGTATGTGTAATTCATAGGTATTTCTAATAGACATTCCGATACACAAGCGGTACATGCTTTAATTTTAAGAGGGTTTTTAATTTTAGGGTTCACGTCGTAATTGACTCAAAATTTTTTGGATATATATATTCTATATAATTGCATCTTGCCATTTTCCATACGTTTTCTCTAATTTTAAGGACACCTGAATAATATAAAGAATTTTATATTAATATTTATTTGATTGGATTACATATTTTTTATTAAATCAACTGTTGATCTATTTTCACAATTTTCATTCACTCAAAACTGACTTCATTATGTTTTTGGTACTAAAACTATTTTCTGCTTGCAACCATTTAAGCTAATTTAAAAAAGCTAATACCCAATAAAAGGAGTTGAAATATTAGTGCAGGCGCACACTTTTAACTCTGCAGCCAACTCTTTTCCATTTTGAATACTGCCACATCCAATTATCTGGTCTCACACAATTCTCTGGTGCTTTTTAAAGATCTTCATCTACGATACTTTATTAATAATAAAGTATATTAATAATAATAATAATAATAATAATAATAATAATAAAGTTTATTAATAATAAAGTATCGTAGATGAAGATCTTTAAAAAGCACCAGAGAATTGTGTGAGACCAGATAATTGGATGTGGCAGTATCCAAAATGGAAAAGAGTTGGCTGCAGAGTAGAAAACGGATGCAATTTCCATAAAACGCAATCGGCAATTGGAATTGTGTATAACGTCGCACAGTACATCCCGGTGTAATTCAATGAAGTATTTGTTTGACTTACTCGGCCACCTGGTCTCGCACGATAATAATGGACAACTCAGCTATTGTATTCGGAGAATATAGTGTTTTTTAAAGTGTTTTCATGAGCGTAGATAGATGCGGGGTTTTTATAATGTATTTTATTTATTAGTTTATATTTCGTAAGATAAATAAAGTGCTGTGAGTAAGTTTCTTGTTTTCATAGTTTTAACTGTTAATTACATCGTAATTTTTGTGATAGATCCTGTTTAATATCGTTTGATTGAATCTACTTCTCCCAATTATTTAGACGTAAGTGTGCATTGAATTTCGTTCAATTTCAATAACTTACGCGTACATTAGTTTTCATTTATTTAGACCTAGAGCATTGTTTAAGTTACTTTTTCAGATATGATACGGAAGAACGTCGAGAACGGCATCGTAAAACAATGGCGAGTTGGATTGACGGTCATACTGATTGGATGTCCATTGTCAGTGATTCCGAAATTTATTACAAAATCCGTAAAATATCGTCAAAAATTCGTCACTTAGGATCGCAAACACATCTGAACTCTGTAAAACTTTTATGGCGGCTAATATTCCATTAAATAAACTTAGCAATCCCACTTTAAAAATATTTCTTCAAAAATATACTGGTCGAAATGTTCCTGATGAATCAACTTTACGCAAATATTATGTTTCTAGGTGCTATACGAGAACAGTAGAACCCATTAGAAGCCATCTTTTAAATCAATACATATGGATAAGCGCCGACGAAACGGTGGATATGTTAGGACGCTATGTGGTAAATGTTGTAGCTGGTGTACTACATCCAACTATTCCCTATAACTCATATGTAATATCAACAAGTGTTATTATAAATAGAGTTGATGCGGAAACAGTTGCTGAAACCATTAAGGAGAATATGCAAAAAATGCTTCATTCGGACGCCACGTACAAAGAAAAAATACTTTTATTTGTCAGTGATAGTATATGTTAAAAACAGGCAGACTATTGAAGAAAACATATCCTAATATGCTGCATATTACTTGTGTAGCACATGCTCTCCACAGAATCTGTGAATATATCAGAGACACTTTTCCGGAAGTTGATAGACTTGTATCAGCTTTTAAAAAAGTTTTCAGAAAAGCACCATTGAGAGTAGCTCTTTTCAGGGAAAAAATTCCGTCTCTGTCACTGCCTCCCACTCCAGTAATAACTAGATGGGGAACATGGCTGGAAGCTACTAGTTATTATGCTGAGAATTTCGATAGTCTAAAACATTTCGTAACACTGCTAAAGGAGGATGCTAGAAGTATTGGTGAGTGCAAGGAGCTCACACAAATCCCAAATTTAAAAAATCAGTTGTACTTTCTTCACGAACACTTTGGAAAATTGCCAAAACTAATCACTTATTTTGAAAATCGAAATCTCAAATTAAATGACGGATTAACCACATTAGATGTGGCTGTTAATAATTTGAAAAGTATTCCAAGTGACTTCGGATGTGGCCTTCGGCAAAAGTTTGAAGCAATTCTTAATAGAAATCCAGATTTAATTACATTGCAGCAATTATGTATGGAGACAATTCCACAAAATCTAACGGCTAAATATGAAGAAATAAAAGAATATTTCCAGTATGCACCTATAACCAGTTGCGATGTAGAAAGGACGTTTTCTATTTATAAGGATGTACTTAATTCAAAGAGAACAAAATTGACAGAAGAAAACCTTGAGAAACTATTGCTAGTCAATATTAATAGTCCTTTACTCAACTTGAACGACAAAATGAACAAATAAAAATGTTCCAATTATAGAAATAAAATTAATTAATAAATATGTATTTCGTAATTTTGGATAGATAGATCACACCCGTATGTTTTCCAATTATATAAATTAAATTAAAAACTTTATAAATACAACTTTCCAACAAATACATATGTATTTCGTAATTTTATAGATCACCACCCGTTCGTTTTCCATTTATATAAATAAAATTAAATATTTTAGAAATACAGCCTTTCGCCAGTACTGCACTGGGCTTTGCGTCATGTGGTAACCGTGTCCGTTCTCTATTTATTATAGTGACACAAATGGGACATCTAAAAAACTTCAATTTCCGGGTAAATCCATACATAAAGAGGATGCTTATAGAATAATAAATTTCTCTCTATTTAACTTAACTCGTACGTTTCTTGACATTGTTTTACATCACCCCACCTTAAAATTTATAAATCATACAACGAGTGCGACAAAAGGCCTTATGAAACGAGTTGTTTATACTATTTCTTCTATTTTGCATTTTTCAGATTATTAAATTGAAATTATTTAATTTTGAAAGTTCAGAGTTTTATTTTTATATAATTTAAATACACCCATACCTCGCTTAGCGGCCTAGATACGTTCCGAAAAAGTTAGTCGTAAAGCGAAAAGCCGTTTAACGAATCAATTATTTTCATACAACTTCAATCAGAGAGGTTCTAAAAAAAAATAAGATTTAAAGGGTTTAGTTCATTAGGCATTTTATTCTTTTCATTTTCTATAAAAATATATACTTACTTAAAAATAAAATAACACAACAAATAAGAATACATACATAAAATGAACATATTACATAGTTCAAAAAAGAAAAACAAAAGAGATCATATTCACATACAAAAATTATAAAATGTTTGGAAGCTTTTTTAATCTGATAAAATGCTGCCGTCGTCAATTTTCGTTGTTGTTGAATGACTTAACTTAAAATATTCGTCCAACTTTCTCTGCTTCGCCCTCCTTTCTGCTTCTTTTTGCAACGTTTTGTAACATCTAATGGCTGAGTTTACTTCTTGAGACACTTTATCGCTGCGTTCTTCATCGGATCATTTTGAAGAAGGATGTTCATTCCCTTCTCGAAATAAAAAAGCGCATTCGTCAAGGTTTTTGCTGTTAACTGCCTGGCTATATCAGGCTCTGGCTCCTCACAAGAGTTTGTTCGGTTACTAACTGGATCTCAGCTTCTCGTTTGAAATAGGTTCTCTGTCGGCATCGAGTGAGTCAACCAAATCGCCTTCTTCTAAATCTTCAAAACCAAAATCTTTTGCTAAGCTCAATATGTTTTGTCGAACTTCAGGAAGAAAATTAACTTCAGACTCATTAGATTTTATGCATTCTGGCCATATTTGTTTCCAAACATGGTTCATTGTGGTTGATTTTAAGTCTTTCCATGATTCGCTAATGTTGTACACGGCATCTTTGATGTTGTAGTTTTTCCAAAATTGTTTTATCGAAGATTCACCATCGATTTGCTGAATAACTTTACGAAAAGTTCTGCATAAATAATAAGCCTTAAAAGTTGCTATAGCACTCTGATCCAATGGTTGGATCAGAGCTGTTGTATTTTTGGGAAGGTACTCAATCTCCACATCTTATAATAATTCTGGTAAATTAACCGGGTGCCCTGGAGCATTATCCAAAATGAGCAATACCTTGTTGCTCAAGTTCTTTTCCTTTAAGTATTTTTTTACTTTGGCCAAAAGTTATAACAAGTCCTCGAAAAGAATCTTAGTCATCCAACCTTTCTTATTGGATTTCCAAATGACAGGCAATTGTTTCTTGTTCAGCCCTTTAAAACACCTTGGATTTTCTGAATGATATACTAACAGTGGTTAACTTAGAATCCCCTGCGGCATTTGCACCAAGAAGCAAAGTTACTCGTTCTTCTAATTTGGTCTCTAGCGTGACAGATTTTCGGCTTCTCTTTTTATTATTAGCAGCATCAATCTCCAAATTGAATAAACGTTTTGGTGGCATTTTTACTAAAAACGGAACGATTACATTTAAAAGAATTATCGAATTAATTACAGAACGTACCTATTGTGTTTCTAATTCAGCAATGCGGTCACTATCCTGCGCAATTTCCATTAAATGCATGCGTTCTTGTGGGCTTCTGCTTTTTTAATCAAAACGTTATTATGGGGTTCCCTGTCTTATAAACGCGTACGAACGTTTAGTCTCTTTCGTTGTGCGGGCTACGTTTTGCTCAGTTACGAATAATATGTGCATACATACAAAAATAAAGCAAATGCAACGAAGCTATTGGCCGTATAATGAAACATTTAAAGCCGTAGATTGAAAAAGTGTTATAATTAAAAAAGGCTGTTATAGCGAAATGCCGTATAAAGAGCGGCCTTATAGCGAGGTATAGGTGTATTGCTACCCTCGAAATATTAAAAATGAAGCTCATTTCGATACTGCTTATGGTTTCATAATGAGTTCATTACGAACGCAAAATAGAAAATAGTATATTATGCAACAAGCACAAAATGATGCACATTTTGCACGAGTTTCAAAGTTTGCAACACGAGCCGAAGGCGAGTGTTGCAATTGAAACGAGTGCAAAATTGCTATTTTGTGCGCGTTGCATACTATACTTTTTCTACGACAACGACAATTATAAAAATAGATACAAATAAATATGAAAATATTTTATTTATTGCTTTGGATCTATGAAAATACGAAATTACCTATTCATTAGCAGAGCCTGGGCAGTGCCCAACCATTTAAGAAGAAGAACTATGAAATAACTTCCTACTTACGTATTTTATTTATTGTTAAAGTTAAATGTGCAATTATTGAAAATCATTTTTGGAGAACTTGTGGAATGCCGATCTCCTTTCCACTCCAAAAATAGGTTATAAGTCCGTTTGTACATTTTCTTCGATGTTTCCGGCAATAAATTTAGTGTTGTTAAATTTGCTGCTTCTGTTATACTTGGAGGTGTTAATTCCAAGTTACTATCACTATCACTTTCCATATTAATTATCTGGTTTCTTTGAAATAACTACGAAATTATTTGTAATGCACAAACTGTAACAAACTGATGACATTTGTCGTTCGGCGTTATATTCTCTAAGCCACCTTACTTTTTGTTATCAAAAACAGCAGACCGAACACGAAATATTTCAAATTGCATTTGTTGTCTAGCAACTTGCCTAGCAACCGATGCAAAATGAAATTCAGTACAAAATGTAGCTTCTTATGATTCAATTTACACTCTTGATATGAACATTTTTCGATGTTGTCGTAGAAAAAATAATTTATGCGGTCCACTGTTTACTTCAAACGAAGATATCAGTATTGATATAAGAGAGTTTTTAACTCAATTGTTTTCGACAAACAAGTGGCAAGCCACTTTCTGTCTGTGAAAAACTCATCTTCGAAAAGTTTTCCTATATTTCAATAGTTTTAGAACGTCCCTCGTATACAGGTACATATACGTGCGGACACATATACATACTGCTTTATAACAATTATAACATAAGTTACATAAATATTAAAATTAATAAGAAATTAATATAATATCAAAACTTCACTCCGGCGAATAATTTAAATAAAGCAAAATTGGTTTATTATTGTAAATAAGCGGCTTGTGAACTTTTTTAATATCAAAACTACCTTCTATATGTGAACATAATTATTACATAAGTCTTGTAACGTCTTTGGTTTTGGTGAAAGTCACTATAGATATTATGCGAACCTTTCTTTAATTCCACTTAAATCAGCTCAAAACGTATATATAATAATGTGTCAATAAATACGTATTTAATTGAAATAAATAAAATATTATCGATACTATCGATTTCAGTTAGTTTCAGAGTAATTATTTTACGATATTGTACAGGGTGTTCGTAAGAATGGTAATATTAAAAATTTGCGTAAATATTTTAAAACGGCGCCCTAATAAATTAATATAGATCATAAATTTCTATTTTGAATATTCAAAATAGCGTTTATAAGTATGTGATAAAACGTAGTCATTGCGGTATTGTAATTTTAATCTATCTAATTATAACGCACGAGATGAGTAAGCCCACAATATATACATGTTTTAATATTTTTGCAGACACTAACTATATTTATATATGTATATAGGTGAATTTTATTAATTCTATTTTTGTCCATGAATATTTTACATATTAATGTTAGGAAACGATTAAATTTTGATGATAAAGAGTAATGTTAGGACATTTGCATTCGAAAAAACTATTCCTAAATATTTCTCTCGAGCAGTTTTCAAATTTTAGCCTTGGGATTATTCCACATGCATTTGAACCAATTCTTTTACAGATTACGATAATAAAAATTAAACGGCTCCAGTATTAAAATTATATTGTAATAGTTAAGAAAATAAATTATAAAATATAAAGTGTCCATTTTACATTATGGGGTATGTATAAATTTTCCTTCTTATAATATTTTATTAAATATTTACTTAATTTTTAATGTACATCGATTAAAACTTCCTAATATGTAATTAGTATCTTACAAATAACCGAGGTAAAATATTTATTAAAGTTAAATATATGTTTGCCTCTTTATTTTTATTTATCTTTTTAAGTTCGTTAGCTAAATAGTACACCTAAAAATCTATTTTAAGCGCTATAGTAACCTCTTTTTCTAACTATAATACACACCCAGCATTTCTACATCTGTATTTCTTAAGCTGTCTATTCTAAATATATTGAAATAATCTTCTCTCTATGTGTGTACATATCTATTTAGGTAAATTAATGAAAATCAAATTGTTTCCATTCATCGTTTTATAATATTATTATTAAATTAATATTAGATAAAATATAAATCGACTGCAGGATGGATAATATATACACATACTTAAAAGAAAATCTGTTAGATACATAGTAAGAACCTTCTAATATCTGGTATTTATAATGTTTTGCAAGTTACGTTACTTTACACATCGCATACATTTTGTTAAATAAATATTTAAATTCATGAAAGTATCTGTTTACAGTGTTTACACATACATAGTACATTAATAATAGTACAACCAAAGCTATTTATCTTTGTCTATGCGTTTTATATCTTAATTGTTTTTAATAAATTTACTAATCTTGTGGAATTCTATTAATTGCGCTAATTAAAAAAAGCGTATTTTCTTTAAACAAATATCATTTAATATACAGTGTTTTACACTAAAAATAGTACACAACTTGAATTGTAAAAATTCCTTTGTACCTTAATTAAATCTACTATTTGAAAATTATATACTTACTACAAAATATGTTGCCAGATTCGTTAGAGGATTTACTTATATAAATTCAGAGAGATATGTGGTTTATGCACAATGGAACTCCACCACATTTTCAATTAAATATTCGGAACCACTTAAATCAACAGTACCAAAACAAATGGATAGGTAGAGGTAACGACGCCTCTATAAATTGGCCACCACATTCACCAGACTTAAAACCCCAATGGATTATTTTTTATGAGAACATCTTAAACCCACAGTTTACATGACACCTGTATATAATGATGAATTACTGTGCAACGTATTCAAGATGTAACAAATAATGTTAAAGCTGATGAAGAAGTAATGCAAAGACTACATTATATTTTTCTTCGTCGTGTAAATCTATGTATACGTGGACACTTTCAACAATTTCTATGACATCTTTCTTATTTTTTGCATGTTTTAGTAACATAATTTTACTGTTAACTGTTACATTGAATTATTAAAATACAAATTTTACAAAAACCATGACAGTAATCGAGGATTACAAAGAGTACCTTTTCTATAGTAAATAAGTTACACAATCTAAATTTTATACTCAAATCCCTCTTGTCCATTGGCTTAGAAATCTGAAATGCGAATTATTAAAAAACTCAAGTTATACGCCTATGGAATGATGTTATTAAAAATTTGGCGTTTTTTGTCTCATAAAACTATGTCAACGTACCAAATTTCAGCAAAATTGCGTGAGCCGTTTTATATTTATAATAAAAAAACGATTTCAGGAGTGTAACTTCAGCACCGTATACCGTTCAAACTAAGCAACTCTGTATTTAGGTATGTTGTCTTAAATCGGTTTATTTTAGTCTAAGGATGTCAAATATGTAGTGGGTAATATGTAAAGGCCTTTTACAGGCAACTTGTATAACAAGTAGGGCTGGCCGAAGTATCGATACATCGTCCAATACCCGATACCATAACTGGTATTGAGTCTCTGATACCTCAAATAACGAAGGTATCGATTCCTAGGAATCGATATCAAGGAATCAATACTAAGGTATCGATACCAAGAAATCGATACTAATTATAGAAATGACTGAAATCGATCTCAATGTATACTGAAGTATTCATTCCAAGGTATCGACTCCAAACAAAGATTCCAAAGCACCGATGCTAAGATAGTATGTCGGTATTGCTTTATTTTGAAATCGGTTAAACTTCTACAAACCTCATACCTATATATTGGTATTTGTAGCAATTTCCTTTTCTTTAATTAATAGGGCCATTTTATTTATTGCATTTGTGTTGCAAGTTTAATTTATGATTCATACAAATAGAGATTAATAAAGTAAAAGAAAGTGGCGTCGAGAATTCTTATAAAGCTAATGTAGGTATAAAACGTGCTTGGTTTGCTTCTATTTTGAAATAGAATATGTTAGGCTTTTTGTATAATTAGGTAATAGCACGCATATCTGTATATATTATCTTACCTTTGTGCATTTTTTTAAATGTATAGAAAGCATGCAATAACTTTTTAAGTAAAGAATTTTTAAGTATGTATGCATTATATATATATTATATAATATATATTTAAAAGGATGTTGAATTTTATATTATGCGTATTACAAAAAAAAAAAAAAAATATTAAAATATTAAAATATTGCAAATTTCAAACCGTAGATATGGTAGAATCGGTAAATTAATTTTATGTCTCTTGAAACCGATATCAAACAATCGATACCTAGACAACTCCCTTGCATCCACAATCAAATGGAATGGTAGAGCGAATGAACAAGATCATGATCAAACATTTATCTAAAATGGTCTCCGAACATCAGAAAGATTGGGACGATCACTTACCATTGTTCTTAACGACATACCGAGCTTCTGTTCCAGAGACAACTAGCCAATCACTAGCCAACGTGCTATTCGCGAGGGAACTCCGATTGAAGTTTTTAGGAGCAAGCCTGGTGAAGATCTTGCTGGAGAAGATTATGTCAGCACTCTCAGACGAAGACTGGATAATATTCATGATGAAGTAAGACATAATATCCGAGATGCCAGTGACAGAATGAAGGGGACCTACGACATCAAGGCCGACAAGGGTGGTTACCATGAAGGCGATCGGGTTTGGTTATATAATCCACAACGCCGACGGGGCCTGTCTCCAAAAATTCAAAAGAATTTGGGGGGCCATGCGAGGTGTTGAAGCGGATTGACGATGTAATATACCGCATAAGGCAAACACCTCATACAAAGCCAAGAGTTGTGCATTTTAATCGGTTAGCCCCATACTCTGGAGACAATAATGAGAAGCCACTGACTTGCGCCGATTAGATAGCCACTAGAAGGTACTAACATTCGAAGATTTTATGGAGGAGTATTCTGGTTCGAGAAAAGCTCGATTTGGGGTGACCTCGAGAAACAGCAGATTTGTTCATGGTGCGGCCAGACTACGCGCTTGCTCATTGCGTAACACGAGATCTGCTAATGGCCAAAGAAATTGTCAGAGAATTTAAAGAGAGGTTTAGCAGAATCGAAAAACTAAGGCAGCAGGGACCAGCAATTTGGAAGAGTCTTCAAATTATCACGAAAGAACTGTCAAGCCTGAAGCCAACCTATCGCGCGTTATGGGAGGCCCTGGTCCACTTACGTGAACAAACAAGACAATTTGAAATTAGGAGTTTCAAAATTGGGTTGTGGAATGGATCGCCTGGACTGGAGAATTGTAAGAAGCATGTTAGAAGTAATATTCCAAAATACTGGTATGGAAATTTTGGTATGCGATTACCGGCTTGAATATTCCTTTACACCCAGGCAAGATAAGACCGTGGACTGTCATTTCGATATAACGTCGCAATGTAACAAAGGCCCTAGCTGTCGATTTTGTCATCGTTTGAGGGAACCGAAGCATCACATGTTTCGGGACGAAACTTCATTTTTAAGAAGAATTACAGTATTAATTTGTTGTTAGGACTGACGGAAACAATAACTGTTTTCACCGTAATACATATAAATAGAAAAACCACTTTTGCCTTTACAACAAATAGTTGCCATTCTAAATAGTTTAATAACGAAAATAAGCCTTTAAAAATACCTGACGATTAAATATTTTTGTAAATTCTATTTGTTAACTAAATAAGTGAAACAATCTGTAAATTGAAACTAAAAAGGAAGAAAGATGTTTACTCAAAAACTAATTACTATCTCAAGAAAAAGATTTAGTATTTCGAATGATTGCCGGACAATATATTAACCTTTTTGAGCAAAGTTTTTACATGTTAGTGATAAAATGATTGATTGATGATAATAGTTTTCAAAATTATTCTAAAAGCAAATAATATGTAGATTTATCTTGTTTTTCAAAATTTCTAACAGCAGAATAATCAAATTAAACACGTTATGTAAACTATATAAATAAGTAAGCTAGTAAGAAATATTACTTTCATAATGTATTCTTTTTTTATTACAAATTTAACTTAGGAAAATAATCTCTCAGGTTTACATAAAATTGCATGAGATATGCAGAAATACAGTTTGTAAAAAACTAAAAACGGGCAATATTAAAAAAAAAAGTCAACTTTATTTTACCGAAACATACAATGCGAAAGTTAATGGGCTGATGGGCCTGATAAAGTCTCCAGACACAATTACTTTGTATAAATTGTCTGACAACGTTTGCCCATACACCAAATTTTCTACAAAGATGGCGATCTCCCTAATTTGCGAAGATTATTACAACTTAATTATTTTATTGTTAAACTATGATGAAACTCTCCAGTTTCATTATAGTTTAACAATAAACCAGCCAACATTTTCGATTAGATTGGCATTGGGGAAATTTTTTCATTTTTGTAATGTTATTTTTCTTCTTTTAGCTCGTACGAATTCGACTTTAATGTTTGGGGTCGCTGTTCTCTTGCGACAGTCAACAACACTGTTTCTTAAATTTACTCCAAACGTCTTCTCGCATAAAGTAAAAAACTTTGTTTACATTAACTAATAATTTTTTATGTGTTTAAATATATATAGTGTCTCAGCCTAAACCATGGTTACTAAAAACAACACGTGCACTTAATGTTTAAAATTGCACTCAACACAGGGGACTTTCTGTAAACCCCTTCCTAGATATCCAAGCGCAGAAAGAACTGTCATCCCCAAATACAATGTTGTGTGCCAATTATTATTGAAATGTTTCATTGCTCACTTCATGTTTTCTTAATACTTATCGCATAGTAGGGGTTTGGGCTGCAGTTAGTAACTTTCGCTTCAATTAACTCCTGCCTAAATGTCGTTAAACTGATATTTATATTTACTTTTGACAACTCAGGTTGATGTGGAGTTTATTCTAAATAAATTAAAAATCACTTCTGCTATTGTTGCATGCAATCTATCTTGTGAAGTTGCACTGACCAATCCACGTTCCGCTTTCATACAAACTCCTAGGACTTACACAAGTATCGCGTTGCCATTCCTGTACATTTTAATAAAGATACAGAAATACTGCTTCTCGTATTTAAAAACATTTTCCTCATCTTCGCATTATATGTTATCTCTATTATAAACAATAGAATAATAAACTAATATCTACTTTGCGTATTAAAATTAAGACCTTTCTACCTGGTCAAGACACCTTCACCTTTATAATCCCTTTTGCTACCAATTGTGGAGTTTTAATTTTTGGAGAGACTACTTAAAATTATTTCATTTAAAATTTAATACTTTATGACACAGCATGATTTTTGAAAGTATTATTTTTGCCTAATTCTCTTGTATAGACTGGAAATTTTTAAGAATTTCTTATAAAAATAGAAAAGAAATTGTTAATACTATTCGAGGAACTAATTGCATGCGAATGTTAATAAAAATTCATGGTAAAATTGAATGGGTAGTAGATAGATATTATGCAATTATATGTGTTAATTTTGGGATACGGAAGAACAATAAGTACTTCAGTAAATCATACATTTGAGCTGTCATCTTAATGTAATTAGCGTCTTTTTAGCAATACTCTTAACATTCATTGTTTGTGGTTACAATCTAAAAAGTAAGGAAATTGCTGTTGTTTTAATTTAATAGCCGTTCTTGAGAGAACTGATGATCTTGCCACTAGATAGACCTGATTATAACTTGAAAACGAAATTAGTTTTTTTCCCATACCGTCGAAGGTCACCCAGTAAATGAATTAGAAATACTTTGCATATGCACATGTGTTTGTATATATCTATTCTATTCGTATTTACACATCCGTATACATACACACACGATATATATATATATATATATATATACATATATACATATATATATATATATATATATATATATATATATATATATATATATATATATTTATCTTGTCTGCATAATAGTTCTATAGAGATAGGTAGAGAATAATCGGTCGCTTTACGGTAAGCGCAATAAAAATTTTTAAATATTCTCGTAATTACTCATCGAAAAAGGAAAGGAAATGACATAACCTATCCTTTAATTAGCAATTATTTCCATTACGTTATTCTGTTAGCTTTTTTTATAAAAAGAGTTTATACTTTTTGTTATTTTTATTTTAGATTATTTATTTTAAGGTTTCCTTTTTATTCTTATGATTAATATTTTGTATATATAATTTTAAATCTAAACTTCATCTTATCTATAATAACAAAGTATAAAACGTACAATATATTATGAAAATAGATATTTTACTTGTTTTTGGTAGGAAATTCAGTGTTTGGTATTTATGCGGAACTAATTCGGTCTTGTTATTTAAACTTAGATACAGATTTTCATTCATACTCAAGTCGGAAACTTTAAGTTTACAGGACTGTACAATACATTAATCTCATATTTTATTATATATT
The DNA here is from genome assembly GCA_935421215.2 of Melolontha melolontha. Lineage (NCBI taxonomy): Eukaryota > Metazoa > Arthropoda > Insecta > Coleoptera > Scarabaeidae > Melolontha > Melolontha melolontha. Next base: position 19,047,034 of record OW285244.1, read on the forward strand.
TTATTTAGATAGTTACATGTATAAAAATATGGTATTCAAAATTTTGAGAAGCTAATAGCTATAATCAAAGTCCTTTGTTTTATTCTAATACTTCGCACTTGTAATATTAGTGCTCCCTCAGGGAAAAAAAGACTTCTGGGTGGAAAAAATGCACAACTAAACACATCACAAGTTTGTCTAATGATAAAATAATTCTTAAAAAGATTCAAAATAACTGGAGATATCAGTAAAATTCATGGTTAACCTATAAGAAGACAACGTATGAAAAATCGAAAGATGTAATTACAGTAGAACTCGGTTATATCGAACGCGCAAAAGGAAAAAAAATTGTTCGTTCAAACCGAGTGTTCGTTATAAACGATTTTTAGTATTTTTCATACTTTGTATTTAAAATAATATTCACTAGAGTTTAATTCATATAAACATATTTAATTTTCACATACAACTAAATAAACATAGTAAATATGTACATACTTACATTAAGAAAGTATAACTGTAGTTAATTAAGAATTGCTGAAAAGTTATGAACGCATCACATAAGTCGACATTTACATGTAATAATGTGATTTAATATTCATTAATTCTCACTTGCAGTAAGTTCCAAATGTTAAATATAACTGTAGTATTAAAAAACATCATTCAGACAAAAAATAATTCGTGATTTTTAATTGAGTAGATTTTTTTGTTAACATATCTTTTTCAATCTTACTTTGTAACAGATTAAACATGTCTTTTATACTATGATCTACATCTGTAAAGGTAATATAAGTTGATAAAACATTCAAGGCATTATACACTTCTCCAATGGTAGGTAGTCTCGCTGCATTTTCTTCCATATCTGAATCTTCCATGACCTCTTGTAAATCATCTTCAAAAGAATTTGTTATAAGTTCTGCATCAGATGGAGCTTCAGTAGTTATTAATTCGCTGTCAACATTTGTATATCTGGTCAAATCTTCATTGTTAAATGGATTATTAATGTTATTTCTATCTATCCACGTTGAAAGAGGAAGGTTATCATCATCTTCATCACCAGCATATTTTAAAATCCATTGTGATAACGGAAGATCATCATCCTCATCAAATAACGCATTACGCAGAAAACCAGCATGGCGGAAACAGTTTTCAATAGTTTACTATTATATACTATACTATATTACTATAGCGTCTAGTAATGAAATGTTTAAATTCTCTTTATTTTCAAGGCAGTTAAATAACCGAGTCAAAAGAATTCTTTTGTAATGTGATTTCAGGCAGTAAATTACTCCTTGATGCATCGGTTGTAGTATTGCTGCAGTACAAGGAGGTAGGAAGACCAGCTTATTGAATTTTAAATTTTCTATATGGGGATGCGCTGGGCAATTATCTACCATTAATAAAACTTTTCTATTTTTGTTTTTTAATTCCTTGTCCCATTGTCTTAGCTCATTTTCAAACAATACAGACGTCATCCACGCACTTTTGTTTGATGCATAAGAAACGGGTAATTTATTACAATTTTTAAAACATCTAGGAGTCCTCGACTTTCCCACAACTAATAGCTTTCGCTTTTCCGATCCGGTCATTTTTGCACACACTAATACGGTTATGCGTTCTTTACTATGCTTACCGCCAACACATTTTTCCCCTTGATATTTTAAAGTTTTATCAGGTGTTACTCTGTAAAATAGTCCTGTTTCGTCTGCGTTAAAGATATCAACATCTTCATATCCTCTTCTTAAATTCGGCCAAATGTCTTTAATCCAGGAGCTAACAGTTTGCTTTGACACACTTGCGGCTTCGCCATGTATTTTTCCTGCAACGATATTATATCTTTTTTTAAATCTGTCTATCCAGCCTCTGCTACATTTAAAATTAGTATTCTGGAGTTTTCCTAACTTTTCTGCTTTAAATTTTAACATTTCTCCAGTAATCGATGCACGTTGATTTCTTTGGTAGCTAAACCATCTTATTAAACCATTATCCACGTCTTTTCTTATAGGTTTTCTAATTCTTTTTAATTTACTAACATTTAAATTGATTGCTCCTTTTAACATTTCTTTATTTTTTTTAATTGTGGACACTGTTGATTTTGGTAAATTAAATTGCCGGCTTATATCTGAATTTTAACGCCCTGCTTCTAATTCCGAAATAATAGATAATTTTTCTTTTATCGTTAACACTTTTCGTTTCACCATTATTATTTATGTATGTATAAACGTTAGCATCTATGTATGTATATCAGATCACAGTTAGACTACAACTAAAGCAAGAATAACATCTCGATCCTACGATGTACCTATACATATACAACGGGGAATTACCGAAGAATAACCGTCGCGATAAGGGTATGGTTCGTTATATCCAAGCGTCATTGCAGATATTTCTCTTAACAACTTGAACTTTAAAAGCGCGAGTTCGCTACAAACGAGTTCGTTATAAGCAAGCGCAAAATATATTGCGAGCATAGGATATTTGATCGGGGAAATTGTTTTTGTTCGTTATCACCGAGCGTTCGCTATATCTAGGGTACGTTATATCCGAGTTTGACTGTATATAGATCCAAAATATTTTCCCAAAATTAATTCTGTACGCACCCAACCTCTTCAAAATCCTCCATTGCTCTTCCCAAAATTTCGACCTCCAAATTAGCGATATGTAGTCGAATGGGCTAATTAAGTTCCTGGATGATGTGTAGTTCATTAGTGTATATTTCTTATATTTAAGGTAGCCCTACAAAAAGTAGTAGCATACGGACAAGCTTTCAATGGTATGAATTTGGAATAAGTTTGGAGTTCATACAGAATAAAGAGGTCACTTGATGTTATTTTTCGCAGTGTATTTATAAATTGTTCTCATAAACTGCAATATACTAGTTTTATTTCTATGTAATTAAATTTTGTTTAAACTGAATTATTTCTATTTAAAAAACACTCAAACGTTTTCTTTGCTACACCCTGTAGTATGTATTATAATTTTAGCTTCTACGAAAATGTAGTCCATTTTAGATAATCTGAAATGGCTCATTCGTATTAGCATTTATTAATGTGCAAAGTCAATGAAGTTAACACTAACTTAAAAAAATGGGATATCATATTACGTAAATCAAGTTGTTATCTTATTCCAGATGATATTATCTTGGTAAAACTATTCATTTACAGTTTTATCAGCAGCCGCCTATATTTTGGAAATATCATCTAATAACTTTTTGTACAGTTTGTATATACAAAGATATCTGCAAAAGCGACTTACGTCGTATTAAAAGCTTCGTTTGATTTGAATTCAGAAGAGCTAAAAATGTTCAGCAAATGGAATGATATGGACACATATAAACAATGTATAAACTAAATAATAGATCTAAAACCATGTTTTATCTGAAAATCATATTGTTAATAAAAATATTAGTATTTAGTTTTTTCTTAGGAAATTAAGATTTAAAAAATGGAACGATTAAATTATATAGAATATATACCCAAAATATTGTGAGTCAATTACGACGCGAACACTAATCTGAAAATTGTATTACGTTGTGACTATGAATTCAAAATATTCTGAATGTAAATACCTCTATTGAAGTTACACACACACACATACGTATGTTTATATACCGATGTTATAAAAACTATTACGTTTTTGTATACTAAGGTCAATAACCATGTACAAAATAAGATGTTTACGCATATTAAAAATTTTAAGAATGTGTATCATGTGTATTACGTAAAGATTTTTTTGTTACGAGAAGTAACAAATATAATAGATTTAGAATGTCTATAAAGAAATACGGCAATTGAATTCAATGTTTACGTTTACAAAACTCTAGATAACATTGCATATTTTAGAGAAGATGTATTAAAAAAAGATGTAACATGTGTCCTCTACGGGCGCACAGTTTACAGTCTATCTTTAATTGTGATATTCTTCATAATACCTATAGTCGATCGCACGGCAGCGTAATAAATTTAAAAATGTTTTTGTCTCGCTTGTGAGAGGGAATTTTGGGAAAATATTCTACATAATTTAATCTTTCCGTTTTTCATACGTTGTCTTTTTATTTCAAGGACACCCTATATATAGTTCATCCTTAGGTATTCGCAAGAATAGTTTATTTTGTTACTATTTGCATGAGTAGACTTATTTCTCTTCTTCATCCACATTTCGACGTGCAGCAAGTACGTCGAAAGATGGATGAAGAAGAGAAATAAGTCCACTTATTGATCTCATGGATTGTTCTCCGTCGGAACAATCCATGACGTTTGTAACATGCGGCGTATTGCTGCGAAGTTTGTGCCAAGGTTACTCAGCATTGAACAAAAATGGCACCGTGTTCATGTGTGTACACAGCTGACAGAAACCGTCGAAGGGGATGTGAACTTCAATACCAGAATCATTACTGGCGACGAATTATGGGTGTACGGGTATGATCCCGAAGCAAAGCAGTAGTCATCGCAGTGGAACACGTCATCATCATCACTACCGAAGAGAGCACGGTAAGTTCGAAGCAACGTCAAGTCGATGTTGATTTGCTCTTTTGACGCTGATAGCATCGTGCACAAAGAATTTCTCCCACTAGGTGAAACAGTTAATGGACGATTTTATTACGATGTTCGTCGGCAACTAAGAGGAAACATTCGGCGCAAGCGGCTTACCAAGTGGTGCAACATTTCGTGGATCTTACACCACGACATCGCACCAACCCACGCGTCACTTGCTGTGCGTCAATTTTTAAGCTCTACAAAGACGGCAGTACTACCCTACCCTCCCTACTCCCCAGATCTTGCCCATTGTGACTTCTTCCTGTTTCCGAAGATGAAACTGAAGCTCTAGGGGCGCCGTTTTGCACGTTTGAGAATATCCAGATGGAATCAGACGAAGGCAGTGTTGAGCACGCGAAGACTTCTAGTACTGCTTCCAGGAGGGTACTTTGAAGAGGATGGTAGTGAATAAGTTTTAAGAACAATTTATTGTGAATATGCGGGAATATCTAGGTAGCACCTCGTATCTAGTATTTGTACCGATTCCGACACTTGCGAGATATCACCAGCACCACTATTCGAGAGCTACATCTAACATGTTTATATGCCTTAGGATCATAACTCAAGTTTCGACCCTTAGGTTGTTTGATAATTTTATATTTAGTAATTTTTATTGGTTTGGTACTACTTTGCCAAAACAGTTCATTCTAGAGTTAAAACAACAGATAATAATCGACAAACTAAAATATATTCTAGACATTAAAAAAAAACCAAAGAGAGTCTGTGACACTATTGCGACAAAAATAGGAGAATCGCAGTATATTAAAATGACTAAACTACAAAAATACGAATGATGAACTGTCAAAAGCGATGATTGGGTTTATAATAAACCTTGATCAGAAAGTAAATATGGTCTAAGTCACTAAACAATATTATAATTACTGTCGCGCTTGAAGGAAATAAAAATGCGTACTTGTTATATTAATTCCATATTTCTCATTCAATTTACAATTTTTCTTAAATTCTCGTAAATCATAACCACCACTGTTTCTCACAATTTTTGACAGAATATCAGATCGTTGTTCCCCCAATAATTCCTTGTCCATGGTCAACACAAAACTGCAATAATGTTTCCAAGTTAAATATGTACTTGACAATTCTTCCTGATTTTAGATTGACTTGGTGATTATATATACAAACAGTAAAAGTGTTTAGATATTATAGAATGATCACTTGGACTCCACGGTTTATGAAAAATTCTCAAATCTTTAACTTAGAACTAGTTTTAAGACCTTAAATCGTGATCCATAATATAAAATAATGTCCTACTTAAAAAATTGATAAATCCACTTTGCAAAAGACTCTTTTTTCTTCAAGGCTGATACTTGTCCTCTTTACTAATTGTTACCTTTTTCTCTTAGAAAGATCAACTTTATTTAAGTTTTCTAAATGTTTCAACCCTTCATTCGAAAATTATACTAATCTAGGGACTTCATGTCCATATTTGCCAAATACTCGTAGATACATAAGTGACTTCAAGGATATCTGTAAATCTCCAAAATTTAACCTATTAGAAAATGTCTAAGACGCGATAGTAAATATTGCGTAACGAATAAAAAGTGGTTGTGGTCATCGTTCGAATGAATCTTGAAGAAAAAGTTTCCCAAAAGGAATAAGTGGTATTATTTATTTTTCTAAATTCTTCAACTAAATTGTTCTTCAGTTTGCTATACTGAAATTGTAATTTTTCTTATAGTACTAGTTTAGTGACTGTATAGTTCTTATTTTTGAAAGAATGATGCTAAATGTTGAGTGAGCAAATACTTTGTTAAACCACTCTATGTATGATACAGTCGCTACTTCCATCCAAATGATTTTAAAATTTAATATTTGCTAATCATACGCTTAATATTATACTTATTCGTAAATTGTAAGAAATGATTATTACTAAGTATATATAAGAGAGGTGGGACGGATGTACCAGATTTCAAGGATGCAAAGATTCCAAGACTTATGTTCGCACTGTACTTTAACAATTGCTATGTGACTATCGACCCATATCCAATTATGTAAGTTCCCCCTACTATTTCGCAGTCACTTTCCTTCAAATAGATTTATTCGATTTATTTTTACGTATTGTCAACTCCAAACTGACGTATAATGCCGGGTCCCCAGACAAAGATTTAGATTAGTACATCATTATTATCACTATTTTTTTGTTTATTATTTCGTATTTATTGATTTTTTAAGAGGGGAATGCGCCGGTTTTGGATACACAATTTTATTTATTCGCTATACGTTTTAGCGAAACCGAGAGATGTCAAGATGAGTGGCTATCTCTCTCACTAAGTTGCAAGTATCAGTCAAGCAAGACCACTTTCACTTCCCCTACAAAGTAGAGACCTTGAAGGTTTCAAACAGGTAAAATCAGTCTCGAGGACAGCCATATGAACACAAAACGATCAATTACTTAATACAACATTCGCCCGTGTTACGCCATTTGTTATTTATGAGCATCTATATTATTTTCGTTTGAATATGATATTACTTATCGAGAAAGGCCATCTGATTTTAACACGTTATTATTAGATACTTTTTTACTTTAATCTGTGTAATCGACGGCTAAATAATTGCAAATGAATTTATATTTATTTATTAGAAGCAGTATATAATATTTATGCATATAACGCTCATTGTCAACTCATATAATTAACGTTACAGTAACGACTATTATTCTTACTTAATATTCATTGTTTTGACATTGTTTTGTCAACTACAATACAATTTATACAATAGTGAATATGGTTACAGGTACTGAATAGGTGTATTCGATCAAATTTTTATTAATTCTAAGTTGTGATTTTTTCAAGTTAATTGCATTGCTCTTTTAGAGTATACAGTGTTCGTATATCAAGCGAGACGTTATCTGTTCTTGATACATTTTTGAACTTGTCAAACTATGCTCAGTCGCAAGCAAAATGACAGAGATAAGAGACTTAAAACCCGTAAAATTGTTGGATCGGACTACTTATATATTGAAACTTTCAATATGCAAGAGAAATACTAATAATTTTATTAACACAAATATTATCTGATGAATAACGAAATAATCTAAGAACACCTGTATTTATAAAAGAAGAGAAAAAATTCGCAAAAACTAGACTACTTTAGAATGATTCTCTTGTTGTTAATGAAGCTTTCCTAATGGTATTGCGTGTTACTCCAAAATACTTTTGTAATGCACTTTTGCCATTTTTATTAAATTTCCCACTTCAATTGATACGATTCCCACTCTAATACCATTAGACTAGTATAGATCATTAACGCACTTGTCTACATTCTCCGATATTATTTTCCGAATATCCAACTTTTTGAAGATTCTGAAACTTCGTATCTTCCATCTCTCATTAATAATGGTTTTCAACGTTCTTAACATATCACTACCTACAAATTTTGTGATTTGTCAGTTATTATTTGGTATTGTACGAAATTGGAAACCTATCAAACACATTTAGTTTTTTCGAACGTCGTTGACTAATGCGCTTACAATTTACTTTCTCAGCGTGAAGAAAGCTCATTGAACTCATAGATCTTGCAAAATTAATAGTGGATTAACAGTGGCAATCTCGACGAAATATTAAATTATAGGCTTTGTTTTACTATTGATACAATCGAAAACATCTACCATAGATTAATTAATTTTTTTTTAACATTCAAACTTATTTACAATCTGTACAATAATTAAATTGTGTTTGAAATATTTGACGCGTAGAAAAGTACCTGTGCAGTATAATTGGAAAAAAAATTATTTTATGGCCATTAGAATATTTACCAGAGAATTGGGATGACTTCTAGTCTTTCTGCGAATTTTTCAGAGAAAGTTTCGAATTCGCCCTTCACTTTTTTTATGTTCAAGTCGTGAGCTACGATGCTATTTAGGACATATCAAGGAGAATTGGTAATCATACGGAGCACTTTGGACTGAAATCTTTCTAGTATCTCAATGTTAGAGACGAAAGCAGTGCCTCAAAGCTGTATTCCATAATTCCAAACGGGTTTTAATATTACTTTGTAAACAAGGACTTTGTTTTCCAAGAATAGGTTGAATTTTTGACAAATTAACCAATATAGTCTACTAAGTTTAAGGCCTAGCTGCTTCCTCTTCGAGAATATACGCTTTTTCCATACCAGTCTCCGATCATCGTGCATTCCTAAGTATTTGGCGTCCTTCTTTTGTGGTAGAGCATAGTTATTTAGATATACTGCAGGGCAGTAACCTCTTCTGCTGATAAATGGTACTTGAACAGATTTATTTTAGTTAACTCTGAATCGCCCTTTCGTTAACCAGTCTTGAATTATTCAGACTTGTCTGCAATCATGGCTAAGCAATAATAGGATTGATATGTGAGGCAAGGATAGCTGTGTCGTCTGCGTATGTAACAATAGTGCCGTCACGAGTCGTTAGCCGGTCGGCAGTATATAGTAAGTACAGAAGGGGTCCAAGCAGGCTACCTTGTGGACTCCAGATTTGATATGGTAAATACCAGGACAAGATGCCGAACTAAGAAGTGAAGGTTATGCAGGTAGAACTGGAAAATGCGGGAGTAGTTATGAGGAAGGAGTATTCTGATTTTGAAAAGGAGGTCATTGTGCCAAACTTGATCGAACGCCTGTGATATGTCTAAGGTCTTGACTGATTTTTTTTTGATACACGATGTATTTGCTTTATTGTTGCATGTTGTATTTTGAGATAATCTGGTGCCCTTTCAGTATAAGTTCCAATTTTTATGCTAATCGTACACACCTCGAAATATTAAAACAGTGGTGCAGGTTGGAGGGAACAATATCGTGTTTCTTATAAAATTGTTATAAAAGGTGTCCCAACAGGAACTTGGGGATTTAAATTTCACATCATCTTCAAATAAGGTAACTTAGCAACCTAATATTTGGTATATGTCATCTATAAACTTGTAAAAGTCATCATGCAACGTTTCACGACTGAAGAACGTATCCAAACTGTTCAAATTTATTATGAAAATGGTCGTTCCATTACGAACACAATTCGGCGACTACGCGTTGTTTTTCATCAGAATCATATTCCCAGCAATACGGCAATTAGAAATTTAATGGCAAAATTTGAGCGAACTGGTTCTGTTCTCGATGTAAAGACACCACTACGTCCTCGTAACGTTCGGTCAGTTGAAAATATCGCTATGGTGAATGAAAGTGTTACCGAAAGTCCAAAAACTTTAATTCGTCATCGGTCACAGCAATTGGCCATCTCAAGATCATCTCTGCAACGAATTTTAACAAAAGACCTTCGGCTACACGAATACAAAATCCAGTTAACACAAGAATTGAAGCCCAGGGACCATCACCACCGCCGTATCTTTGCCAATTGGATTTTGGAGCAAACTGATTTTGATGACGAATTCAGTAAGCGAATCATATTCAGTGACGAAGCCCATTTTCACATAGGGGGTTAAGTAAATAAACAAAACTGCCGCATTTGGGGGCGTGAAAATCCTCGAGAGATTATTGAAAAACCCATGCACCCACTACGTGTCACTGTATGGTGCGGTTTCTCGGCCAAAGATGTTCTTGGACCTTACTTTTTTGAAAATGAGAATGGAGAAGCAGAAACTGTAAATGGGGAGCGGTATCGACAGATGTTGAATAACTTTCTATGGCCTCGTTTGGAAGATATGGACCTCAACAATCTTTACTTTCAACAAGATGGGGCCACTTGTCACACTGCCAGGGAAACTCTAAATTTACTGCAGGAGAAATTCCCTCGCCGTGTGATTTCTCGTAATGGTGACGTGGATTGGCCAGCAAGATCCTGCGACATAACACCGCTGGACTTTTTCCTTTGGGGTTTCCTTAAGGATCAAGTCTACACAAATAATCCACAGACAATTGATGAATTAAAAAATAACATTCGTGCGGCTATTGGCGAGATTAACTTGCATATGTGTGATAAAGTCATTGAAAATTTAAAAAAAAGAATCGCTGTGTGCAATAGAAGTCACGGTGGACATTTATCCGATATCTTCTTCCACATATAATTTTAGGGTTTCTATTTTATGTTTACGTTAATAAATCGTTGAATTTCTAAATACTACGCATGTTATTTGGAATTTAAATCGCCAAGTTCCTGTTGGGACACCTTATATGATGTTATTTATAGAATCAGAAAATTATTTGGTTGGCCGAATAAATACACGTAAAATATTAATTCCTACAAATTTTTTAAAAAGAGGGTATCTCAAAATTCGAATTTAGACCCATTATTATTTATAATATACATAGACGATATTCGAGTCTTGCAGAAATATGTTAACGTTTTGTCTCAATCATGTCGAGATAATAAATTGAAATTAAACATTAAACAATAAATATCAGGTCGTTACCTATGCTTCTAGGTAAAAATGTATTTTCTCTGATTGATGAACAAATTTCATCTAGGCTCGACGTGTTCAAAGATCTTGGTGTGAATTTTGATCGACGCCTAAACTTTAGTAACAACATTGAATACGTTTCTACAATAGCTTGTAAATGTTTGGAATTAGTAATACGCAATTCCAGACAATTTAACTCTAAAATCCTTATGTTTCGCGGTATGAACTGCTTGAAATATTGTTTCATTATCTGATCACCATATTACATTTGTCATTAATTAAGAATCAAAAAGATTCAACAACGATTTTTGAAATATATTTCATTTAAAACTGACGGTCGGTATCCTGTTAGAGATAGTGACTATAATCTATTACTAAAACGCCATGATTTCCAATCATGTAATCATATAATGAAATGTAATTATTTATGCGCTAGTTTCAGTTGATAATTTGTTTATTATTGTTCGGAAATTGGTGTTAATTGTCGCTCAATAAATATTATATTATTATTATCATGATTATGGCGTCGAGTTATCTCGCACTTCCTCAGCCTGAAAAATATTTCACTCTACCCACATATCTGTAGGTATGAGCTCGGTGATACGCGGCTGATGTTGCGGTGTTGGTATATATCATAGAAAGATACTTACTACAACTTCCATAACGTCATTTATTGTTGTTTTTTTTAGCTATTTCCATGATTCTTGAGATTATAGAAGTTTCACATGCTACATCGAGGCGGTCAATCAGCGATTCGAATTGATTTTATTTATAAAAATTTACTCATTGTATTACATGTATTCAGTAATTCTAATTATTTAAGACTTTTAGAGAACATATGGAGTGCAATTCCGCTAACTGATATAATGAAGGGTACGTTTTTCTGTTTCCAGATAAGCTAAAGTTCTATCTTCAGTGGTGTGTATTTTTCAATTTTGTTTGAGTATTTACTGTTAATGGTATTGTCTGTTGGTACAGCTATGTCTATTAAGTATGTAATGTCTTCCACTTTATCTTGAAGTACGATGTCTGGTCTATTTGCTGAAATTTGTTGGTCTGTATGTATTGTGATATCCCAATAGAGTTTGTATCTCTGGTTTTCAAGTATTGTTGTAGGTGGATATATACAGTATGGTGTAGATGTGTCATTAACGAGGTTGTAATTTTGTGCTGTTGCTTGGTGTAGTATTTTAGCTGCATTATTATGTCTACTAGTATATTCTGTTGCTGTTAATGTTTTATATTCTGCAGTAATACGATCTATGGTTTCAGGGTGCAAATTGCATCTCCTGCAGCTATCTTTCTGAATGTTTGTGCCCTTAATGTTGTATTCCCTATAGTTTCTTGTAAGTATTACTTAACCTTGTATTGCTGAGATAAAACCTTTGGTCTCAAGGAAAAGTTGTCCACTTTCTAACAATTTGTGACTATCAGCATTACTTATATTTTCTCTCGCCATATGGGAGCAATGTTTGCCATGGAGTTTGTTCTCTTCTCATACCTTTTTCTTCATTTGGATGTACGTTAAATCATTACATATATATGAATCGTGTGTTTTTTCAATGCTAAATCTAACGATGTGTACTTTTGGTCTGCTTTTGTTATTACGATCTGTAGTTTATTGTTGTTGTTATTACTATTATTATTAATTTAAAAATATTTTATCAAAGTTTACACATTTAGAAATTAGAATAACTAACTACAATATCATCCAGAAATGCACTGTTGCATAAATGTTGATCACGAATGTTTAGACGGCTGCAGAAATTATGCCATTAGAAAGCATATTAAAGCAAGTAGTATATCTTCTTCAATATTTTAGCTGCGAACTACTTTGACAAATAGATTTCTTTGCATATTACTCTTTGAAATCTTGAAATTGAGGTAGATTTTGTCTTAATTTAAGTTCCCTATGACATAATTTCTGCGGTACTAAATTCTAATAAAAACGGTATTGTATTTATATCTGGTGACATAATTTGTACAATTTATTATGGTGAAAACCTTTTATTTAACAATTGTTTCTTTAGGTACCTATAAGAAAACGTTACATAAAACATTTACTTTGGCTACACATATAGAATAAAGAAAACATTTTCGGTCTTCTAAAATGTTAGACAGTAACAATTTTATTTCATGGTTATGTATAGCGGAACAATGTCTTAAAGTTTGAAGCTTGTGAATAACTGAAGAGGATACCGATCCCCAAACGCACGCTGAACGCGAGATGCGAACCCACGACTAAGGCCCACTTGTACAATTCGTCGGTAAACTAGGGTTCAACAGAACGTAAGTTCAACAGTGAACCATCGTTCAGAGTCGTATCGCGTGTACAATGCGAGATGAACAGAAGTTCAGTTGAACTAGCAAAAGTGAAAAATGAATTAGGTTGGTAGTATAAATTAGTGCAAGTGTCATGACATTTGCGGATGTCATCTGTGTAAACTGCAAAAGCGCGGTAATATTGTGCTTGTGGCTTTGTTCTTATAGGAGTTTTGAAGTAGAAAATTGTTGGAAATTTTATTAATTAGAAAACCTTAAAACCAAAAAGTCGGTAAGTAAACAAATAAGACAAATAATAACATAACAATTGCAATAAATATATAAATTCTTATAGAACAGTAGTAAAACAAATCCCAGCTATTAAATATTGTATATGTTATGTAGTTATAAAAAATAATTTCATATATTAATATGGTTTATGGTATTATAGGTGATAGGTATTGGTGTTGGTATGTACTTCTAAATAAAAAATGAGTGAAAGTAAACTAGCAACCAATTTCAGTGATAGTGAAGTTCGATTACTAATCGAACTTGTTGATAAAAATAAGGACATTATTGAATGTAAAAAAACGGATATGGAGGTAAATAAATGGAAAAATGAAGCTTGGAAACCCATTGAAGTAGAATTTAATTCAGTTTCTGGCCTGGCATTCAGAGATATCAAGACGTTAAAAAATAAATATGAAAATTTAAAGAAGAGAGCGAAGAAGAAGGCATCAGATAACAAAACACAGCAAATGGGAACTGGTGGAGGGCCTAAACATGAGATACCATTGACGGATATTGAGAACACTGTCATTAGTATATTGGGAGTTCGTGCAGAAGGACTGCCATCGGAATTTGGTATTGATTCCGTAGGTAATGTACCATAATATTTGCTTTTCTTAGTAAGCATATATTATTTTCATTTCAGTTCTCAGAGTCGACGAATCTGTGGTAACAGAGATACTAGATGTCCCAAGCACATCCAATGATGTTCATGATATAGAGCTCCACCAAAAAAATATAAATGAGAATGGTAAATGCATAAGACACATAAGAACAAGGAATTTTTTTTTTCTATTTTAGAAGCATCAAAGAAAACGTTAGATTGGTCCTCTTACACACCAGAGATGTTGCGGCAGCCAAAGTCATCTGCATTGCAGGGTAAAACAAAAGGTATGTTTTCCAAAATTATTTAACTGTTTTTTTTATTGTTTCTATTGGTATTTTAGGCAATGAAGGAGTTTCAAAAAAAAATCAATCTTGGGCTCCCTCAAAGACCAAATATGAGGATGTAAAGCTGGAATGTTTGCTAGAGGAGCACTCTTTACATTTGCAGCAAATGCAAAAACAACATGAATTAAAACTACACCTAATGCGAGAAGAACATGAGAAAAAAATGGCACGGGAAGAAGAAATTCATAGATTAGAGGTGGATCTATTAAATAAAAAAATAAACAATATTTAATTAATAGAATGAAATTTTACTTCATGCTAAATAAATGTTAAAAAAAAATTATAAAAATTACAATAAAGTTCTGAAATAATCAACTAAACTATTCCTTGTAGTATTGTTTGCATTATTTTGTACCATAGCACCACGTGGCACTCCATTATTAATATTGATCTCTTCTAAGATCGCAGCATCTAATGGAGCTTCTGGTTCATTCTGTTGTCTTGCAAAATTATGGAGAACCGCTGTCGCAAGCACTACAGATTCTACTTTTTCGTATTTCAATTTGATGCCCGTTGAAAGTATTGGAAATCTACGTTTCCAAACACCAAAACATCTCTCAATAGGATTACGTGTCCTAATTTGTGATTCATTGAATAAATGATCTTCAGGATTACGAGGGTTTAATAATGGTGTAATTAAGTAATTTTTTAGCCCATAACCACTGTTACCAACTAACACATTGTCGTGAAAGGCTCCGTTTTCAAATAAAGCTCTAACACCTGAATTAGCAAATATTGTGGCATCATGTCTTGAGCCAGGCCATCGGCACACAACATTTAAAAATTTTAAGTTTGCATCACATATGGCTTGCACATTAAAAGAAAAATATCCCTTCCTACATCTATAAACTTCTGGCCCTTCCACACTCGGGGCTTGTATTTTTATGTGTGTGCAATCTAATGCACCTATACATCTTGGAAATCGTGCAATGTTATAAAAGCCTTCTCGGATAATGGCACTCTCTTGTGGAGTCATTGGCAGTTTTATATATTGATTATGCTTTCGTGCTATAGCATAAAGAACTTTCGATACTATTCTGCTGGCTGTACTTTCGTGAATTCCATGGAAATCTCCTGCTACTCTTAGAAATGATCCAGTTGCTAAAAATCGCAACGTGAGTAGTACCATATCATCTACTGACACTGAATGATTTCTAAAAAATAATATTAACATTATAGATATAAATGGCAGTTATATATGCTGCATTTACCTATCAGTTCTGTTAGCGATTTCATCTGATATTTCACGAATCACAAGTGGCACTGTATCTTTAGATAACCTATATCTCTCTCGAAATTCCTGTTCTGTTAACACATTAAATTGGTCTCGACGTTCCATGTACCGTTTTGGTGCTCTGTGGTTATCTACTAAACGTACTAACTCTATAAAATCTTCATCATACGATAATTGTTCATAATAATCTTCCATTTTTACCGCCCTGTCAAAATTTTGTGTCACTTCGTTCTGCTTGAACTGCTGTTGAACCGAGGAATACTGCCGATCAAATAAATCTAAGTATGAACGTAGTTTAACTCCTGAACTTGCTTTGTACAAGTGTCAAATTCAAGTTAAACTTAGTTCAGCTCTGAACCTGGTTTAAACTTCTATTGTACAAGTGGCCCTAACGGGGCTCTCACTCCGTTGTCCGGCGTTCTTACCACTTGCGCCGTTGAACGAAGAATTCATTGTGATTCTAATTGCCAACTTACATTGTACTACTACAAGTTGACAATTCAAGCTCACCAACACTTTGGTAAACTGTGAAGTTATTATAGTTTTCTAAAATAGAGCACCGATTATTCCGTATCTATCACAAGTGTTATCAATTACCAGAATTTAAGAACAATTTCATTTTTGTACTTGTATACCAAGAAATTTAGTGCTAATTTTCTTTAATCCTTGTTTATTTTTCCTGTCCATGTCTAATTTTGTGATTTGTCAGTTTCAATAGATATTAAGCAAATGAATTAACATTGCCATTAGTAACAGTAATTTGTAAGTACTCTTCAATCTTTTTCAGAATTTTCTTCCATGTCCTTCAGTCTCCTGCTCGGCTTTTCTAGTTTTGAATCCTTGCATTTTTAAGTTCTTCACTAACCGCCTCCATCCACTTTTTCTTTGACGCCCCTCATCATTTCCGTTTTTCTTCTCCTTCCAAAGACGCTTCGTCAGCAATTCTGCTATTAGGTATTCTGTATAGATCTTGTACTTTGAGCTCTGACAATATGTTAATTCTTGGACACTTTCAAATATTCATTACTTCTTCGCTTGTTCTTCTCCTCTATACTTGACAATAAGGTTTATTAACATTTTCTTCAAAATGTTAAATGGCAAAACAAATTTAATGATGTTTTTACAATAATATTATTCATCGGTATTAAAATACACTCATTAGCATACAGAAAATATATTTCTTGTTGCAGTTTCTTGTAATGAAAACTTTTCTATAATAAACAAGTTTTGTAGATCCTGGTCGAAGTGTTTAAAAACCCACCTGCGCGATAAAAATGTTTGTTAATAGGAAAATAAAAGTTGTTATCGACATTTAACCAAGCTTTATATATAATATTTGATAAATTATAGATATAAAGCTTGAATAGTTATCTATTACCATTATAAAATAATAATGTGTCAATGTAAAAAGCGCATTTAAATTAAATTAATAAATTCGTTTAATAAATTTGAATATGGTCTCTAAACAAATCTAGCGTTTTAAACATTTGGAAAAGTCCCTGAGAAATTCAGAATAAGGACGACGAACTATGCCAGAATGAACAACCTGATACGCTAGATATCTACAGCTTACGGCTTTATAGGCGGTTTCTTAAGCATCGCGTATATATCTTTTATTAGTTTTATTATGAAATTATGCACACGAAATTATAGTTGGTTATTCATTTATAATATTTATAGACAATACAAATACTGTGTTAACGCAAAAATCTTTCGTTTATATAGATTATTTTGTTTGAAAATCGGATTAAAATAGTTCATTGTGTAAGCTGTTTTCTTGTAGATTATATTATATCTAAGCATGGAGATCGGACGTTCGGAAGTTTCAGAACCAAATTCGTGCGGAAATGTGTCTGATCGTGAATGGGTTGTATGCAATATAGTGACAAAAGGATTTTCACGTTATAGTTTCGAAGAAGAAAAACAAATTATTACCAAACGTAGGCCAACTCCAATTTTGACTAATTTAACAAAACAAACTAAATTGTACGTAAGACATTTTCAAAAAGAAATGCGGTAATAAGTCTCTTTTGTTTTGCTGGCCATGTATTTTATCTTCAAGCGAAAAAAATTTGTGGAATAAAAATGGTTTGCTGATCTAAATAATTTACACAAATTAGTAAAAAGACATAGGTTGAGTCAACCACACTTCCATGCGATAATTAAGGAAAACTCTTTTGGGAAAAATCAGAATTGAACACACATTAGACAATGAGTTAATAATTGAAACAAAAAGAATAATCAAGAAGTACGAAAAAAACTTGAAATACTTAAGAGATTGATAGATGTGGTTTGTTTCCTGGGAGAACATGAACTTGTATTTTGCGGTCATAGTGAAATTGAACAATCTTCGTAGATTTAATAAATTTATTGGCAAAGTATGACGAAATTTTACAATCTCATTTGGATAATTCTACAAGGTTTAAAGGAACTTCTAATTTAATACAAACCGATCTTATTCTATACTTAGAAAAAGTAATATTGAGAAAAATAAAATTTGAAGTAGAAGAAGCCTTTTTTGTTGCCATAATTCTGGACGAAACTGCAGATCTGACACATATTAGTCAGTTATCAAAAGTCTTACGTTATGTAACAAAAAAAATTAAGGAACGCTTTATAGGATTTTTAAATGTTTCCAATCAAAGAACAGCTTCTGTTTTATATTGTATTGTTCAGACTATAGTGAATGATTATAATTGTGGTTCGAACTTAGTAGCTCAAAGTTATGATGGAGCATATTATGAAGATATTTCCATTTTATGACAACTTATTTGCTATTTTACTAAATAAAACTAGCAACATTAATTTTTGTTAAACAAAATTCAGGAATTCAAATTCATCGTTTTTTCTAGAAGAGAACAATTTTATCATTTGTGAAATAAATTTGAGCGTTTAAATATTCAAGCACAAAGAAACAGAATACCTACCGATATGGTCAAAGAACACAGAACATATGAAAAATCGCGGTTTCGTAAGTTGTTTTTTGAAATAATGTTTCCCCTCACATAGACACCAAATTTAAGGAAAGAGCCTTTGAATTGCTTACCTAAAAATTATCCAAAATATTTTAACTTTCTCGCATTAGGTTTCGAACTTGCAGTGATTTACAACACCTCAGAAGGCTTAAATAAAACGAGTGCTAGTGACTTATGGAAATCTCTTATAGACTGCGGATTAGATCGTGCTTGCCCTGAAATTCTTAAACTATGTGACTATCCCTGCCACAAGTGCGTCCTTTTCTGCGCTTAAATGAATAAAAAATGTTAGGAATTCTACAAGACAAAAAGGCTGTCTGCTTTGGGATTAATATAAAATTAGTGTGAGAATATTCTCGCCAAAAATGATTTTATGTTGACGTCATAGATGAGTTTGCAATAGAAAATAGACATATGCCACTTAATTTTAAGTAGGGTAGAATTCTATTGTAGTTTGTAAAAAAAATCTTTTTTGCGCCTCCACCAAACAAATTTTTGGTTAGGCGTTATTTTACTCTATAGCTTCCCCTTTTGTGAGGTTCTGAACACGCCCCTGTGGTTCAGTGATGCCAAATAAAATTAAAATAACCATTTAAAACCGAATCAACGCATTTCAAGGAAGATTTTTTTGGCACCTGACAATAAATGCTTATATTTATGTCTTGATTATGTTGAACAACAACAACGAATATTTTAAAAACACAAAGTTCGTTTAATATTTGCAATATTTACAAACTTAGACGAAAACAATACAGGTATAGGCATAGGCTGCGTTTAACGGAAATAACAGACTTTTTGAAAGCTTAGAGCGAAATTTCATTCTTAATTAGATCTGTACGAAATGGATATTCGATTATAATGAGACCATTCTCTTTATTTATAGAAATCCATTATAAATTAATTTCACTATATACATATATTCTTTTAGACATATAGACATAACTATTTTTAGAATAATTGCAATATCCATCATTATTATTCAGCGTTTATTAACTTAACTGCAAACAATGTTAATTGCACTTAAATTTGTATGACATTCTGTTCGAAAAATTTTATCTATTGCATTTAACTATGATAAGATATAGAAAATTTAATCAGAATACATTACGGTAGTTTAAAAATATAACAAGTATATATAGTGTTCACCAGAAGTGCAAATGGACAGACATATATTTGTAACTGTACGAGTATGGTATCGAAATGCTAATTACAGATATGACTGATTATTGATATTTCAGGGAATAGACTTCAAAGGCTTATGGGTTTATAACAGGACAGATCTATTACGAGTAGCATCCTTCAGTACAGAAGGATATTATCGCATCGACCGCCTATAGTTATCCTAGAGTTACCTATAGGTGATTAATGGCCTTTGTAAGTGAAACTGGGATTGAAAAAACGTGATCAATATTCAAGACCATTCGGAATTCGAATCTGGGATTTGGAGTCCCGAGTAGTATAATCACCTACTCATTAGACTATCACGATCCTTAAATTGAAATAACATCGGACCTCTTCGGGGTTCGAACTTGTAGCCTTTCTGGTTCTCACATAATTTATTGTTTGGACAGTGCTTTTACTTACTAATTACGGATTTTAATCAATTTCTGCAAAAGAACTTAAATATAGTAATTTGAACAGTTTGAATTGAGAAAATCAAATTTAAGCGTGTTGCTACATTTACTAAAATGTCTCCTAGTTTTTAACGATGCTTTTAACACGTTTTCTACAGTTCATAAAGTGTTTCTGCGGTCACTTGATAAAATTCAAAGGATGGAATTCACTTAAAATGACAAATGTGTGTAGTATTACAGCACGTATTTATGTGTGTTAGAAAGAGATAAACTACAATTTGCGGTTCACACTTGGGCAGTATGAACTGCAAAGAAACACTTTATGAAGTGTATATAGTCATCTGGACCGAAACTTTCTATATGTGAGTGCGTTGTTAGAAAATTTACTACATTCATATCCGATGAGTATATATTATATTGATACCTATCTGAAGCGATAAGACGCATAATGTGATGTGATGGTATTAAACCCGAATTTGGTAACTTCAGGACTTTAATACACATCTTGTGAGTAGGCCATTTCTCCCCCACATCATATTGTTACAGACAAATTATTAGATTAGGAGATTTCAAAATGGTTTATCCTTCTTCGTGACCTGGAAACAATTTAATCACCACCCGACGTTAATTGGACAGAGCTTACTCACCACTTTTCCATTGTAGTCGTAGTTGATTGCTCGTCATCGGATAAATAAATAGGAAATGTTAAATTCTGTATTAAATGTAATGTAATGTAATGTATACTCCTTTAAGTATTTACTCTATGTATTTTATTTTCAAATTGTCTGTGTAATTTCAATTAAATTATGGTATTTTTAGTGTACTATTATACACTAAAAATGCTCATTTAGTAAACTTGAATTTATAAAATTTTACAACCTGTTCACAGATGGCGCTTATACAAAAGATTAGACAAAATAGAACTTTTCCTTACCAGACAGTACTTAATAAGTACTTAGCATACATATATTATGTTAATGTATGCGTTGTTGTGGGGGAATATATGTATAAATTTAATATATATGACATTGTTGCCTTTATTAAATCTTTTTATAGACTTTGTGATTTGAAATTTCGGTAACTTTGTTTTTGTTAATTAATTAATTAATTAATTTCAATTTAAATATATGTATATGTATAAAGATAATTATTTCTTGACCTTTGTATGTTATAGTAGATTAAATTAGTCGGCGATTTAAAGCAATCTTACATCTTTCATGTTTCGACACAGTGCCTTTTTCAAAGAAATTAAAAATATATATGACAGTATATCAATGTCAAACTTATATATCTGTAATTGTCATGGATAAAATTAAAATATTCAAAGATACATTCAAGTTTAATAATAATAATAATTCATGGTTTAGAAACCTAGACGGCAAAAAAAGGATACAATGTGTCAAAACATGCTTTAAATATATACATATCAAAGTAAATCAGACCTTAAATCGCATATTTTCGATTTGACGAACACTTATTTTACTTACACTTATTGTGAAAAATACAAAACATGTTAACTAGGAAACATAAAAAAAAAACTATAATTTAGATGTTAGCGCACTGACAGCGAAATTATGTACATTCTATTTTTCTATTATGTATATTCTATTTCTAAGACTACTTATTTTAGAATGTAATTAAGTATTTTTTATTGAAAGTACTTATTTTACGTGTAATTATACTTTGATATATCAAATTAATTTTTATTATAAATACAATTAATAAAAGTATTCTTATTAAGTGCATTCAGCACTTTTATAAAATCAGTATTCGTATTAGAGTAAATTTTATGCAGCATTTTCTCACTCAAAGGAATTTTACCTATAGGTGACACAAAAAAACGGGAACTTTTTTACAATCCAATAAAGCTAGAAGTATGAATGAAATAAATTTGATTCATAGTAATTAAAACCTTAAAACTTGCCATTTACGAAACATTGATGGAATTTAAATATTTTTTTAAAAATTACGTCCTTTAGATGGCGTCCTGCTGTACGAATACATTCTTGAAATCTACTGTTGAGATTTCCCATTGACCGCTGCAACATCTCAGCTGGGATACTGTGAATTTCATCCCGAATTCTTTGTTTTAACTCATCCAGGGTTCTTGGTCGAGTCGTATACACTTTACTCTTGACGTAACCCCACAAGAAAAAATCACAAACGGATAAATCTGGCGATCTAGAGGGCCAGGAAATGTTACAGAGAATCTTGAGATCACACGGTTGCCGAACAATTCTCCCACGGCTTCCATTGATTGCCGTGCAGTGTGTGATGTCGCTCCATCCTGTTGAAACCAGGTTTCTTGAACGTGTGGAAAGTTGTCGAATTCAGGTGTAACGAAAGTTTGTAACATCTCCACGTAACGATCCGCATTGACAGTTATTGTGTTTCCCTGGTAATTTTCAAAAAAATACGGTCCGATAATCCCATGTGATGAAACTGCATACCATACTGTCACTTTACTAGCGTGTAAAGGGCGCTCATGAACTTCATTAGGATTTGTGTCTGCCCAGTAACGGTAGTTCTGCTTATTCACATAACCTGTGAGATGAAAATGAGCCTCATCTGACATCCACAACTTGTTTCGTTTCGTTTTCATTCAGTTGTTGCACTATCTGTAGCTTGTACGGATGAAATTTTAAATCTAAATGAAGAATTCTGCGAACACTCTCCCGGGACATTCCAACTGCAGCTGCTTGCGTACGAATTGAACGACGTGGGCTCTGTACGACAGACTCGCGTTCAACATCAATGTTCTGTGGAGTACCAGCACTTCTTGGTCGTCCTGTTGGTTTCTTCTTTAGGTCAGATCCAGTCCCTTCAAAGTTATTAATCCAACCCTTTATGGCGTGTTTTGACGGGACGGCACCATGCCGTCCTAAATTATAAAAACGTCGGAACTCCCTCTGCGCAGCTTCCAAGCTATCATTGTTTTGATAAAACATTTTTAAGGCTAACGCACGCTGTTGTCCGTTCCACTGATCCATGATTACTAAAATGGCGGAGTATTTACTTGCTAAATATCACTAATCCGCAGTGCTACCACCTGCTCATGGCTACCAATACGCATTTCAAAAATTCCTGTTATTCTGTGTCACCTTGTATATACACGTAAATTTTGCAAAATATTAGCATATATAATTTAAAAAAATTGAAGACAACGGGTACACCTAAGGCTAAATTTACCATTACATTATTAAATGCCTCCCGAGGTACGAGGGATATTTGAAATTTTTCTGGCCTTACCGACATAAAATAATTGTAGAAAAGAATTTCGCCGTCCGATAGATGGCCTCGACATCTATGTAAACTGTACAAATTGCAAGTCATACTGATCATTGGTAGGTCTATGATACACTTCTAAAGTTATCTGTTCACATTGTCGTTCAACCAATGGAGAAACTTGAGTATCGCGCAGTGATAAAATTCCTTCGTTTGAAAGGGAAAAAGAATGAGGAAATAAAAGATGAGTTAGACTCTGTATACGGTGAAGTCTTCCCTTCATTTACAACGATAAAACATTGGGTGGCCTAGTACAAACGTGGTCGTACGAGCATTTTAGACGAAAAACGTTCCGGGCGTCCGAAAACTGTTACAACTGACGAAATGGTCGATTTAGTGCATCAAACTGTTATTAAAGATGGTCGATTGACTGTTATGGATATAGCTAAGGCTTTGGGATATCATTTGAGCGGGTGCACGAGATTTTACATCAAGATTTAGAAAATTCTTTCTTTGGAGACTGAGGTTAAGTAAAAACTTAACTTTGCTTTGCAGCAGCACAAACAGAAGTCGGTCAATAAAGAATGGAATATCATTAAACGTCTTAGATCGAAGGATTGTTTTTACCTAAAAGCAGATAAAGGGAACAAGTTAGTAATTATGGACAAAATCGACTATTTTCAAAGAGTCACAAATTTAATTGCCGAAGGTCCGTATGTAGAAATTAAGAGAAACCCGTTACATAAAATGATTAGTGACACAAAAGACGCGATTAAGAAATGTCCAATTTTAATAACTTCTACCCAAAAGTATAAATTGAATGTTAGTAATCCTGTAGTACCAAGAATGTATTGTTTGCCGAAGATACATAACCCGGTTTATGTATCTTCGGCAAACAATACATGTAAAAACTCGATGAGACTTATAGTTTCAGGTATCAACTCTCCGACTTACTTGATTTCCAAATGGTTAGTGAATGAATTTAAAAATTTACCCGTAAAACCAGAAAATTTGTCAGTGAGTAATTCCTTAGAATTTGTTAAATAATTAAAGATGGTGAACTGGAAACCGGGGAAATTTTAAGTTTCATTCGATGTAACGTCTTTATTCCCCTCGGTACCTATTCCAGAGACTATGAAATATTTAGAAAGCTTGCTCCACAAGAATATCATTGAACCTTCAAAAATAAAAGAATACATGAGATTGACAACTCTGTGCATGACGCAAAATTGTTTCCAAGTAGGAGAAAAATTTTATGAACAGAAACAAGGCACAACAATGGGTAACTGCCTATCTACTTTCATAGCCAATTTATTCATGAGTCAATTTGAAGTAGAATTTAAAAATAGCGCTAAATATTTCCCGAGAGTCTGGATTAGGTATGTAGATGACATTCTCGCGATTTTTGATACACGGAAATGCGAATTAGACATGTTCGTTAATCAATTAAATTTGAAATTTCCGACGATTAAATTTACGGTGGAAAAGGAACACAGTGGCAGGATACCATTTTTAGATATTTTACTGATTAGGAATAAACATAAAATAGAAATCGATATTTTCCGGAAAGAAACCAATGTTAATAGATTCATCACCGCGGATTCAAATCATAGTTATCAACATAAGACAGCTGCCTTTAATTTCTTAGTCAATCGGTTACTAAATTTTCCGTTAACAAAAGAGAGATATGAAATAGAACTGCATTTCATTAAAAATATCGCGACATACAATGGCTTTGACACAGAAATAATCAATAAATTAATTAGAGAAACAAAAATAAAAAATACAATCCGCGAATCCACAAGTTTGATATCTCAAAGTATAAATATCTCAAAGTAACCAGGAGAAAAAGTACATGTGTTTACCATACCACCCCGTCACGAAAAACATTAATAAAGTTGTGAAAGAAAGAGGTCTCCAGGTTGCCTTTCGATCCGAAAATACTATCAAAAG
This sequence comes from Melolontha melolontha, assembly GCA_935421215.2. Classification (NCBI taxonomy): domain Eukaryota; kingdom Metazoa; phylum Arthropoda; class Insecta; order Coleoptera; family Scarabaeidae; genus Melolontha; species Melolontha melolontha. The sequence continues at coordinate 19,072,348 of OW285244.1, forward strand.
TCTCCTAGGGAATATTAATTCGAAATCAGGTATATACGAAATTAGTTGCGAGGATTGTAATTTGAAATATATAGGCCAAACAAAACGACCAATAATAGCCCGTTTTAAAGAACACATATCACATATTAAATACAATTGATCGAAGATACAATAGATAGAAGATCGGATAAATCTAACGTTGCCAACCACGCTTTAAGCACACTACACAATGTGTCGATTACAGGGTTGAAGCTGGTCAAAGGAATTAATAAACCCCACGAACTTGATGCTTATGAAAGTATACATATCGCGAAAAATAAACAATATTCCATGAATAGCGATAGATCACCGATTCCTTTCAGTTGTCTCTTTTCGTTTTTATTACCATAATTGTGTCATCGTCGTTTTAAAATTGAAGTTATTAGGACATGTTGAGTGCCGTTCCCTTAAGAAAGGAATGTTTGTCGTTCTTTCGTTCGATATATTTCAACTTGGAGAATAAACATATGTGAATACCTTTTCCCTAAGAGGTAAGTGCTTTTCGATCTTTTCGTAGGTTATATTCGCATGTTAAAATTAGTCTATACGTGGACGCGGTGTAAAGTAGTAAGCGGTTTTCTAGCTTTACTGTGCCTCATGTGCGACTTTTAATTAGTGGTTTTACCTACTGATGATGACAACTTAGTTGTCGAAATACGTATTTAGGATACGATTAATAATTGTGGTAAGGGGTTATATACCTTTTTTAAGTTATCAAGATTTAGATATGAGAAAATTATCTACGCGATGAGTGCAGCGTTTGTTGACAATCGACCAAAAGCGCATATGGTCGGGCGAGTTTCTTGGCCTCTATCAAAAAAATCCGGCTGAATTTTTGCGGCGATTAATAACTGTCGCGGAAACCTGGGTATGCCACCATACGCCCAAGCCCAAACAGTAGTAAATGTAGTGGATTGCAATGGGAGAACCAACCCCGAAGAAGGCCAAAGATCGTTCTCTCTGCAGGGAAAGTGGTGGCGACAGTTTTTTAGGATAGCCGAGGAATAATTCTTATTGACCACCTTGCAAAAAGTTCAACAATCAACGGACAGTACTACGTTGCATTACTAGATAAATTGAAGATCACAATCATGAGAAACGTCCACATTTGGCAAAAAAGAAAATCTTGTTTCACCAGGATAACGCTCGTGTTCACACATGCATGGTTGCAATGTCAAAAATTGAAAGAATTGAAGTTTTAATTGCTTCCACATCCATCCTATTCGCGAGATCTAGCTCACAGCGACACTCTCCAATTCCTTGATTTGAAAAAAATATCTCGGCGGAAAAAATATGAGTCAAATGCTGAAGTTGAAGACGTTGTAAATGAGTAGTTTTCAGGTTTGGACACTCAATTTTTTTCTGACTGTTCGAAGAGATGGGAAAAACGTTGGACCAAATGTATTGAGTTGCAGGGAAAAATAATTTTGGTTTTGGTTCGAAATATGTTTTTGTTGAAAATGACGGAAACATTTTAAATAAGCAAACACATAAGTTGCAAGTTAAAAAATATTCATTTTAAAAAAATATATAGTCCTTTAAAATACGATCTGCTCATTATAAAAATATTAAAGAGGAAACTATTCATGACCTGATTTAATGAAGTTTCTTCCGTCGCCCCCCTATTCCTATTAAAGTGATTTTAGAATAATGCTTCATATATCCGCAATTTTTGATCATTAAATAACAACTTATTACATTTAATACTATAGAAAAATTAGAAAGCCTAATTTAATAATTATAACATTGTGCCTATGTTTGATAAGCTGGTATTACATATTCCTATTTCTTGTATTTTTCTTTTGTGTAATAGTAGATTACGAATTAATTTAATTGTTCTGGAAAATTAAAATTAATTATTTACAAAAACAATATTCGAATCATTGAGAAGTAGACTCTAATTTCATTTATAATTTAGTTCGGCAAAATATAGTATGATAATTACTTTACATAAAGGAAATTTTTCTTCAAGTGATCATAAAAAATCAAATTAATACGTCAGGCAGTATAACGGTTAAATAGTATGAAGCAATAAGAACAATTCAATCAGAAAGAAATTCCACAAGATCAAAAGCACGAATCCAACAGTAATATATGATAAAAAAAAATAAGTACATTACAATTCCCCAAATTCATGCGAAATTAAATGATTGTCTAGAAACACTAACATCGGTATGCATCACCGATAGACATTTGTCAGGCGCACAGTTAAAGGTCGAGCTATTTATGAACCGCCATTAAAAAAATAAAGACTAGACTGGAAAATATAAAAAATGCAACAGCAGTATGTGGAAGAAAGTAGTAAACGAATCGATGTTACAAAATTTTACCTGTATAACCGAGTATAAAACACGAAGGTAGTTTTGTGGGTGGAGACATTTTCACTTTAGTGGTGTTGGTAGTTGGGAACATCCAGTAAATGAACGAAGTTATAACAACAAAAGAACATTAGAAAGAAGTTATCATATGTTATTATTTTGTAAGATGGGCTAGATATTAAAATTACGAATTAGGTCACGATGTACAACAATACCGAAATTTTAAAATACTCATAATTATGAGAAAAACGAACACAAGATTTTATATTTTTTTTATATTTTATATAATTATTCTTAACTTATGAATATCATTGTATGTTTTTATTGCAAGATAACTGAGAAATATCAAAATCCTCTTATTTAAAAAGCGAAACGAAAACGAAAACATTTCTTCAATTCATATATGCGCGGTCTATATACAGCAGCGAATAACACTACAGCAAACTAGAGAAAAAGAACAAATAAAAACGAAGTTACGTCGCATTTATCGCTTCGAATGTTTTGGTGGCCCTGTGTTTATTTAGGGCTTAAGTAGAATTATGTTACGAGATAGTGAAAGTGCTACAGTATGAATACTTTCTCTTGCATTTAACGTAATACAACATAACAATGGTATATTACATGAATAAAACTGGCGCTTAGGAGTCGGCCACGGTGCGGCGTGCCACTTTTAAGCCTTAAACGTGTTAACGCGCTTTAAGTGTATATAAATACATACATATGTACGCATATATAATATATATATATATATATATATATATATATATATATATATATACATACATGGGTTACGTTAATGCAACAATGGGAACTTAATATTGACTGTTATTATTTTATTATAGACTTTAATTATAATCAATCTTAATATTAATTATAACAAACATTTATTATAAATATACGCAATAATAATAATAGTAATGCATTATTATTACATTTAGTGTGTTAGCAGAACTTACAGGCATAAGATAAAATAAAAGAAAAAGTAATTAATAAACAAAAATATATTAATAATAATAAAATAATATTATTATTTACATATGAATTAACGTAGACGAACACTAAAATACATTTTATTGTAAAAATAATGGCTTAATGTATGAAATACTCGAATAATTATAATAATTATTATGATAATTATTATTGTAAACTGAATAATAATCAATTCAACTTCTAAAAAAACAACAATAATATGTAGTACATATGCTACTGTAGTAACAACAAGACACAAGTAATTAATAAAGAACCCACATGAAGACCCTAGTAGCAACACCTGAGGGACACCTATACGACCAATCTTTGATTCTAACTTTTGCCACTCTGCTGGTAGCACGGTAGAAGTAATATATTAGACTATATATCGAAAAGTTACAGGACATCGGATAAGTTAAACAAAAAAGAACATCTCCAAATATCCAAAGATAAATATGGACATTTTTGTGATATATCTAATCACGTGATTTATTAAGATAGCGGTTTTATTTAATATTAAATCTCGCCCATAATTTTAGACAGTATTTAACAAGAGTTGAACAGAGTCAAGACAAGTTAGATTATTTTCAACATTTTTAAAGATTAATTTCAGTTTTTAATCATAATTTTAATATGCTAAGCGTTTGCTATTTTTACATGTTTGCCATGCCATTTTGCAATACAATATTGAGCAATATTCAAATTTGTATTATGAATATTTGCTATTGTGCTCTGTGTATTTAAACTTTGATATGCACTTTCTTATTTGATTAGAACATTTTTCTTCACAAAACTCTGATGAAACACACTGTATGAAGCACTGTTCGAAAAAATAAAGAACGTAATTAATGATTGGGTCGTTGCTGGAATCTTCGAGTTATTGAATATATCCTATATAATATATCCTATAAGTAGGTACACATACAATCAATTAGTTTTATGTAATGTAACGCGAAAAATGACAAATGTCAATTTAAGAAAGTCATCTAAATATGCTTAAAGAGTAGTTTGTTACAGTAATGCACTTTGTTAGCTGACGTTCATTTAATGTCTGAAATAGATCAAGGTCATATTCCTCATTATATTACAACAATACGTTTACTCCAGTTTATATTTTTCTATCTTGTATTAGGTAATACATCATAACAGTGGGAACGCACTATGAATTTATTTTCTTAGAAGTGTTTTCAGTCATTATCTTGTAAAAATATACGCATAAAACTTTTGGAAAAAATACTTTTTACCTGAAATGTTAAATATTATCTTTTCATATAATAGAAAGCTATTCAAAATTTGCATTAACACACGTACAACGTCAACCTCTTCCCTCAATCCAAAAATCGCACTTTTCCAAACAACTAGTTTAAAATTACGTAATCGAAGTACATAAATATTTTGTCAATAAGGTTCCTAGCCGTGGGACCGGATACCAGAGGCACATCACTCATCGCCCACGGGCGTACTATTTAAAATTTGTATTTTTAAAGAGTTTTTAACTTTATTTATATAATTGGAAAACATACGGGTGGTGATATATAAAATGCGAAATATATTTTTATTTGTTAATTTTGTAGTTCAAGTTGAGTAAAGGAGTATTAATATTAACTAGCAATACTTTCTCAAGGTTCTCTTCTGTAAAATGTGTCCTCTTTGAATGAAATACATCCTTGTAGATAGAAAACGTCCTTTCTACATCGCAACTGGTTATACGTGCATACTGAAAAATATCCTTTTATTTCAGCTTATTTAGCAGTTAGATTTTGAGGCATTGTCTCCATACACAATTGCGGCAATGTTATTAAATCTGGATTTCTATGTTCCACATCTACTTATTACTGAAGAGGGAGGCGGTGACAAAGATGGAAGTTTTTCCCTGTAAAGAGCTACTCTCAATGGGGTTCTGAAACCATTTTTAAAAGCGGATACAAGTCTATCAACTTCCAGAAAGGTGTCTCTGATATATTCACAGATTCTGTGGAGGGCAAGTGCTACGCAACAAATAAAAGTATTTTTTCTTTGTACCTGCCGTCCGAATGAAGTATTTGGTGCATATTCTCGTAAATGGTTTTAGCTACTGTTTCCGCATCAACTGTATTTATAACTGTTGTTGCTATTAGATGTGTGTTAAATGGAATAGTTGGATGTAGTACACCAGCTACGACATTTACCGCACAGCGTCCTAATATATCGACAGTTTCGTCGGCACTTATCCATAGGTACTGATTTGAAAATGGCTTCTAATGCGTTCTACTGCTTTCGTGTAGTACTTTGAAACATAATATTTGCGAAAGGTGGATTCATCACGAACATTTCGACCAATATATTTTTGGAGAAATGTTTTGAAGGTGGGATTGTTAAGTTTATTTAATGGAATATTTTCCGCCATTAAAGTTTCACAGAGTTCTTCGTTAAAATTGTCAGATTCCAACGGGTCTAATATCTGTGTATCTGTTTGCGATGCTAAGTGACGTTTTACATGCGATTTCTTGGAATTTTTTAACGATATTTTACTTTGCAATAAATTTCGGAATCACTGGCAATGAACATACAATCAGTATGACTCTTAATCCAACTCGCCATTGTGTCACGATGCCATTCTCGACGTTGTTCCATATCATATCTGAAAAAGTAACTTACACAATGTTCTAGATCTAAATAAATGAAAATTAAAAATGTATGTTAAGTTATTGACTCTTAACGAAATTCTCTGGATACTTACGTCGAAATAATTGGGAGAAGTAGATTCGATGAAACGACAGGATCTATTACAAAAATTACGAAGTATGTAATTAACAGTTAAAACAATGAAAAAAGAAACTAACACACCACCGTACTTTATTTATCTTAGGAAATATAAACTTAATAAATAAAATAATTTTTAAAAACTCCTTACGCTATCTACGCCTATGAAGAAAGGAATTTTACTGTAAAATTGAAGTTATTGCGTCGCAATTCAACGACAAAAAGTAGATGTGCGGTTAACCGAATGAATAGTGCTATTCAATAACTGCGTGTTATACTGCAATGTTATTAGAATATTTATATGGTTCATCGAAATTTCGGACCGATGCGTCCGGTCTCTAGTAATGATTTATGTAATATAAAATCACATACAAATCTGAAATTATAAGAAAAGCTCAAACATTGAGTTAGTTCGTTAGAAGTAAAAAATAATAATTATAATAGTCCCCATAACTAGCCTTGCAGGCCCTTGGGGTAGTAACATGGTAAGCTTGTTACAACTGGAGCCGTTCTGTCCACAAGGATGGTAACGTGGCTAGCGCACCTATTATTATCCCCGAATTTTACCTCCACGTATTTATTTTTGTCAGCCTGAGTCAAGCTGAGAGCGAAAAAAACCGCTATTGATATTAATGGCTAAACCATGGTTTGAACCTAGTTCATCAGAATCATAGCCTAGTGACCTATCTATTAGACCAACACGGTCCTTTGAAAGTAAAAAATGTGGATTAAAAAAATATTGCAAATATGGTGCAAATCTCACACGATCTTCGTTTTTGTTTGTTGTCAATGGTTGATAGAAAGGAGGCGATAAATTATAAATGCTAAAGGATGCACTTCACACTCAAACTCATAGCATTTCTTCAAGATTTGTATAGTAAACGCATTTGCTGATCATTTTGAGAACGTTTAGAATACAGCCTCTACGGCTAACAACATAGATCTCCTATCAATCAATTCAATGCTTCTCCATTTGCATCACTTATCTGATAATGATGATGATGATGATGATGAACTGCTCAGCACTAAGATGCTTAGGGATAAATTTACTTCGGGAGATGATCAAATTCTTGCTTTTGTTTTGCTACACCATTGGCGAAGATATTTAATTTTGCTCACTACATCTACTTTTTTCTCTGTTTGGAAGAGTACTAAAATTGTTCTCGTTTCAAAGACCAGTGATACCTCGGACTTTACCAACTGTCGTCTTATTGTCATATTATCGAACATCGCAAAAATTTTTGATATTGCACTGTATCGAAAATTTTACCCTCTTATTTAAACTGCAATATCACTGAATCAGCATGGCTTCATGAAAAAGCGATCTACTGTCTTTAATCTTGCGGTATTTTCTCAGTACGTTGTTGACGCGTTGGATTGTGGGGCACAGATTGATGTCGTATATACCGACTTTGCCAAGGCATTTTATGGAGTGGATCACGTTATTTTGTCAGCTAAATTGGTGAGTTTTGGTTTTAGTGACCCGCTAGTTGACGTTTTAACTTCGTACCGACATAATAGGCCTCAGTGTGTATTCTACAACGGATATTTTTCATTTTCACCTTACATTGCCGTATCTGGAGTTCCGCAAGGCTCTAACTTGGGCCCACTTCTTTTTATTATTTTCATTAACGATCTTTCAAACCAGATCGAGTCTAATAACCTTTTCATTGCCGATGACTTGAAGTTGTTTTCTCAAGTCACCGACTCGAGGGACTGTCTTCTACTACAGGCCGATCTGATTAATATGTAAACTTGGTGCAAAAATAGCAATTTGCCTTTGAACCCTGTTGAGTGTAAGATTTTATCTTTCACGAAAAGTCTACATGTTTTGAACTTCAATTACCAACTTGGAGATATGAATATATCACGAGTTGAATCTATTAAAGACTTGGGCGTTACCTTCGATATGAAACTGACCTTCAATAAGCATATCAGCAATGTATCTAAGCAGGATACACAAGCTCTTGGATTTATTATCCGTAACTGTGATGAATTTTATAATTTGACTTCCTTATTTAACGCATTAGTGAAATCACGTTTGGAATATACCAGCTTGATATGGTATCCATTTTATCAAGCAGAAAAACGTTTAGCTGATCAAATTCAGCGACGACTTTTGCAGTACATGTGATTTAAGTTGAACGGCGTCTATCCCCATAGGGGCTTCGATCACACTCAACTCCTTTCTCGCTTTGACGAGCCTTCTCTCTCCTTTAGACGTTTTGTAGCCAGCCTTAACTACTTCCTTTATTGGTTTCTTCACGTTTAAGTTGTCTACACAACGCTATTATCTTTACTTAATTAATTGCTAGATGTTCTTGTTTTTTGTTTTTATTACTTTTATTCACAGGTGCAGACTTTTGTTTATATTCATTCATATATATATAATTAGAGAACGGATGCAATTTCCATAAAACGCAATCGGCAATTGGAATTGTGTATAACGTCGCTCAGTACATCCCGGCGTAATTCAATGAAGTATTTGTTTGACTTACTCGGACACCTGGTCTCGCCGCGATAACAATGGACAAGCCAGCTATTGTATTCGGAGAATATAGTGTTTTTTAAAGTGTTTTCATGAGCGTAGATAGAAGCGGGGTTTTTATAGTGTATTTTATTTATTAGTTTATACATATTTCGTAAGATAAATAAAGTGCTGTGAGTAAGTTTCTTATTTTCATAGTTTTAACTGTTAATTACATCGTAATTTTTGTGATAGATCCTGTTTAATATCGTTTGATTGAATCTATTTCTACCAATTATTTCGACGTAAGTGCGCATTGAATTTCGTTCAGTTTCAACAACTTACGCACACATTTTTAGTTTTCATTTATTTAGATCTAGAGCATTGTTTAAGTTACATTTTCAGACATGATATGGAAGAATGTCGAGAACGGCATTGTAAAACAATGGCGAGTTGAATTGACGGTCATACTGATTGTATGTCCATTGTAAGTGATTCCGAAATTTATTACAAAATCCGTAAAATATCGTCAAAAATTCGTCACTTAGGATCGCAAACACATCTGAACTCTGTAAAACTTTTATGGCGGCTAATATTCCATTAAATAAACTTAGCAATCCAACTTTAAAAATATTTCTGAAAAAATATACTGGTCGAAATGTTCCTGATGAATCAACTTTACGCAAATATTATGTTTCTAGGTGCTATACGAGAACAGTAGAACGCATTAGAAGCCATCTTTTAAATCAATTCATATGGATAAGCGCCGACGGAACGGTCGATATGTTAGGACGCTGTGTGGTAAATGTTGTAGCTGATGTACTACATCCAACTATTCCCTATAACTCATATGTAATAGCAACAAGTGTTATAAATAGAGTTGATGCGGAAACAGTTGCTGAAACCATTAAGGAGAATATGCAAAAAATGCTTCATTCGGACGCCACGTACAAAGAAAAAATACTTTTATTTGTCAGTGATAGTGCTGCGTATATGTTAAAAACAGGCAGACTATTGAAGAAAACATATCCTAATATGCTGCATATTACTTGTGTAGCACATGCTCTCCACAGAATCTGTGAATATATCAGAGACACTTTTCCGGAAGTTGATAGACTTGTATCAGCTTTTAAAAAAGTTTTCAGAAAAGCAACATTGAGAGTAGCTCTTTTCAGGGAAAAATTTCCATCTCTGTCACTGCCTCCCACTCCAGTAATAACTAGATGGGGAACATGGCTGGAAGCTACTAGTTATTATGCTGAGAATATTTCGATAGTCTAAAACATTTCGTAACACTGCTAAAGGAGGATGCTAGAAGTATTGGTGAGTGCAAGGAGCTCACACAAATCCCAAATTTAAAAAATCAGTTGTACTTTCTTCACGAACACTTTGGAAAATTGCCAAAACTAATCACTTATTTTGAAAATCGAAATCTCAAATTAAATGACGGATTAACCACATTAGATGTGGCTGTTAATAATTTGAAAAGTATTCCAAGCAACTTCGGATGTGGCCTTCGGCAAAAGTTTGAAGCAATTCTTAATAGAAATCTAGATTTAATTACATTGCAGCAATTATGTATGGAGACAATTCCACAAAATCTAACGGCTAAATATGAAGAAATAAAAGAATATTTCCAGTATGCACCTATAACCAGTTGCGATGTAGAAAGGACGTTTTCTATTTATAAGGATGTACTTAATTCAAAGAGAACAAAATTGACAGAAGAAAACCTTGAGAAACTATTGCTAGTCAATATTAATACTCCTTTACTCAATTTGAACGACAAAATGAACAAATAAAAATGTTCCAATTATAGAAATAAAATTAAAAACTTTAAAAATACAACTTTTCAACAAATACATATGTATTTCGTAGTTTTATAGAGCACCACCCGTTTGTTTTCCAATTATATAAATAAAATTAAAAACTTTATAAATACAACTTTTCAACAAATAAATATGTATTTCGTAATTTTATTGATCACCACCCGTTCGTTTTCCAATTATATAAATAAAATTAAATATTTTAGAAATACAGCCTTTCGCCAGTACTGCACTGGGTGGTAAGCGTGTCCGTTCTCTAATTATTAGTTTCAATCTTATTTATTGTTTTATGCTTTTTTTTATATTTTTTTATATTTAGGAGTAAATAATACTTTCTTTTGTTACTAATGGTACTTGTTGTTATGTATATGATTTACAATTTTATTTTGATGTTATCCTGTAAATGGAATTATAATTCTATTGGGTAAATAACTAAATAAAATAAAGATTTAATGAAATTCCAACAACGCCGTGGACTGTATTTAATATGAAATGGTATTTAATTTTGAAATCATTTAAAAGCTTCATGGTTATTTAATAACCAAATAGAAAGAAAAGAGACTTCCTCACGCTGACTGAATTTGGTAAAGGTTTATAAGATTCATCTTGACATTAGAAGCTATTGTTTTTTAAATTAAATTTGTTAGATATGCCGCGAAGTATGCTAGTATCGTATTAGTGATTATTACGCCCCATGTCGCGATGGTTTCTAACATTAACGGTACGGAGCAAAGAACATTATCAATAAATTCTCCTCAAACTGCGAAATTGATGAAACAATTGCATTATAATAGTTATTATCCCGCACGCAGATATAAATACTGTAGAATGTATGCTAAAAGATGAATTTGGAATTAACAGGAAGACGATCCATCAAATCTTAGCGGAAGACGTAGTTAAAAAAGTTTATTCCTCATTAAAGACATAAACCTACTAAATACTTACAAGATATCTTTCAAATCAATTAGAACAATAAAATTTGTTCGAATCCTATTGATGCGAAGGATGTATTTTCGCTATGATCTCACAACGAAATGTTAAAGTACTAATCAGAAGTTATTCTCATAACTTATGATTCATAAGTTATGAGTCATAAGTGAAGACAATAGTGATGTGTTTCGCTATAAATTTGTGGGCATGGGCAAACTATCATCAGATTTTTTTTATTTAAATATTCTATAATACCTACATAAAAGCATCCATCTTGTCTGATTCGAGCACCTAGTACCAAACAATTCATTCTCTTCCCACGATAACAGATCGATTTACCAGGTAATAGCTATCTAGAAATATTTTTTTTTTTGTACAACTTAAACTACTTTCCGAAAGATGGTGCTCCAGCCTATCATTAAACAGAGCATGTACAACGTCTTTCCAAGATTTGCAGCAGTGTAAGTTTTGAAGACTTGCAGATATTGTAAATTGTGTGTGAAACATTTTTTTACGTTCTGTCATGGACAATTGGAGGTAAGAATAATTACGTAATTACAAACATAACATTACTATTTCTTTACACTGATGAGTTGGTATAGTCATAACTTTATGGTTTTACACTTGACATCTTTGTTTTTTGCTTCATTTTTGCAACATAACCTTACAAACACAACCGTCCTTTTAAAAGGACAATGGTTAAAACACGTACTATTTTGTTTTCAGTTATTTGAAAAGACCTCGTACACTCCATGAGCTATTAGAAGAAGTAGAATACATTGATGATGTTCACAGTACACCAGACGCTATAGCAGTGTTTCCTCCCGTTAACGCTAATGAAGAGGTTACCGATGAAGACTCCGGAGATGATGAAATTGTTACAATGAACAATATTCCAGGTAGAATATTGAATACTCAAGCTGAAGCTATTTTTGATACCGATCACGATAGTGATGATGATATCCCATTGTCACATTTTAAAAAATATAAAAAAAGACAGAAAAATAATCATTGGGTTAGGGAAGACATTACAAAAAATTTACCAAAATGGCAAGATGAAAGTACGGCAAATAATAATATGTCTTTCTTGGACTTGTTCAGTCTCTTTTTTGACGAGAAACTTTGGGAAATGATACTAAATTATAGTAATCTTTATGCAGTGCAACATAACAGAAATGGAGATATTACACTAGATGAAATAAAATGTTTTTTTGGAGTACTTATTTACAGCGGTTATACAAGTGTCTCAAGAAGATCTTTGTATTGGGAAAACAGCTCTGATGCTAATCATCAAATTGTGTACACCGCAATTTCACGGAATCGTTTTAATTTTATAATGCAAAACCTACACTGTTGTGACAATACAAATCTAAAAGTTGGTGACAAATTTGCAAAAGTTAGTCCACTGTTAGAAAGATTAAACCAGAAATTTCTTTCTTTTGCCCCTATACAAGAAAACCATAGTGTAGACGAGTCCATGATTCCGTATTTGGACGGCATGGTTCGAATCAATTTATCAGGGGCAAGCCCATTAGATGGGGTTTTAAATTTTGGATGGCCACAACTATAAACGGCTACATAGAATGTTTTGAACCATATCAAGGATCCACCACAAATCTTTCAGAAAGATACAAAGACTTGGGTTTGGGTGCAAGTGTGGTCTTATCATTCGTTGACAAAATAATCGCAGCAAAAGGTCAGCTGCCTTTTCATGTCTACTTCGATAATTTTTTTACGGCGTGGGAGTTACTTTTGGTGCTTAGAGACAGAAATATAAAAGCTACTGGTACGGTGAGAGAGAACAGAATTCCAGTATCAATTATAAGGTCTGGTAAAGAATTGAGAAAAACAGAAAGAGGGACATTTGAATATGCTTTAGAACGGGAGGAGAATATAATAGTCTGCCGATGGAATGATAATAATATTGTTACCATTGCTTCCAATTGTAAATCTGTACTACCAACGACTAATGTGACTCGATATTCTCAAAAAGAGAAGAAGAAAATATCTGTGCCTCAGCCCAAGTTGGTAAAAAAATACAATCAGAATATGGGTGGAGTAGACAGGGCAGATCAGAATATCAGTCTTTATCGCGTGAGTATCAGAGGAAAAAAGTGGTACTTTCCTATAATTTGTCATGACTTGGATATGGCTATTCATAACGCCTGGCAACTTCACCGCCACTGTGGAGGGAAAATGGACCAGTATGGCTTCCGTCGATCTCTTTGTAAAGGTATTTTAGAAACCCATAAGAAAAACACTAAGAGAGGACGTATACGAACAAGTGTCAATGAAAACAAAATTTCGCGATTTGATGGTAAAGATCATTTGATTGTTTACCAAGAAAATCAAATCAGATGTGGACGGTGCCACAAGAAAGTCCAATTTAGGTGTGCCAAATGCAAAGTGGGGTTACATCCTAAACAATGTTTTGTTGAATATCACACGCAATAATATTTTTTTATGTTTATTATGTTCCAATATCAAATTGAAGATTGTATTTAAATAAACTTAAGTTTTTTAAAGTTAGTTCTGATTACACCTTATAATGCCACTGTCCTTTAAAAAGGTCGGCCCTTATCTAAAAAACTACTAAAAAAAATAAAAAAAAGTTGTTGATTGGGTTCCAGTTAATGTAGAAATAGACATCAAATGTATTTTTTCAAGAAAAAATTAATTTGGGAGTATCTGGGTTAAGAAACAAATATACGTGCTCAAACATGTAGCCTGTTTCCCTATGACTTCTTTTCGTTTCTCAAAATATAATTGCTTTGAAATATGTAGAAGGCATCCAAAACGTTCTATCGTCGAGACTTCGGACCATACCACAACGTACTACTGGTGCCGTCTAATACAGATTGTATTTTAAGTTTTATTCTACTCGTATAATTTCAGTCACATTATATAGTTGTATTGTATATTGATCAGGATAACAAAAACAAATTATACTGTATATTTGCATGTGTATATACATAATTAATAACATTGCACAGTACGTACACTTTAGTATTTAATTAAAAATTTATTTGCTGTATCACAGAAAGTATTCCTTTTCTATGGTACAATTATAATAATTTCGGAATTTCTACTTACAATATGGATAAATTTTTACATTACAATTGAATTGATTTGTTCCTTAAATTGTAATTAACAACGAAATGACACATTAAAATTGCATATGCTGATATATGTTCGAATATCTACCGAACGGTGATATCATTATTAATCGCTGAAATAATAATTAACACCTGCAGATCTGGCAAATTGAATTATGCTCTAGCATATTTTAAATGATTAAGTAATAGAAATATTTTGCAAATATTGATCTTATCTGTTATGCGTCTTATGCATGTTTCATATATATTCAAAAGAACTTGTTAGACATACCAAACAATTCTTATCTAATGACACTGTCTTTTTAATAAGGAATCCGCCTGATTTTCTGAATCCTCCTGACTGATCCTCATACTAAAACGATGTATTATTTTACAAAATTGTAACATTGTTCACGTATTGTGGTAAATAAAAATTAAATGATATACGTGAAATTGAAAATGAGTTTTGATGCAGCAATATATATATATGTATACATATATATATATATATATATATATATATATATATACCGTATGAACGCCGGGGAGTGATTGATCTACCACAATGTAGTAAGACGAAGACGAATAGCGAGTTTATGTGGTTAGGGTTGAGAGAGTATATTCAATCTGTTCTACTGTCTAACTGTACGGGCGTTCCATTTCTTTATCCAACACATTCTACATACGATCTAAGTACGAATCAAATAATCTCTCTCTAACACATTGAATATTCCTATCAGTCGCTCATTGTGTTCAAGCAAGGCGAATATACTTGCAGTTGGCCAGTCATTACTTATATATCCATCGATCGCACGACGTTGTGCACACGGTATATATATTTACCTATGATAGGATATGCGTCCGATTCTGATGTACAGTAATCGGCTTGAACTCCTCTTTTTCGTGTCGAGCTCCGGTTTCGAAGTCCGCGACGTATGCATGTGTATCCAAGTACTAATATTCGTTTTTGACATTATAAAGGCATAATTTGAAAATTCACCTGGAGTCCGAAACTGACATTTATTTTGGGAGTATATACAGCTAGTTTATATATTTAACACCACGTGGCGCTAGTATCCCATACACTCCTCATGAAAGTGCCGATATGGCATCCCATCGTTTGTGATAGTATACACATCCTATTATTGGCAACATAGCAGGAGTCGAAAAGAGCCATTGCTATAGAAGTATTAATAATTGTATTTATAGTAGTAGTATTAAATTTATGAAATTACCAATTTCGAAATCTTAAAGAAATTGAGGTATTTGCGCTATAATTTCTAAATAAAATTGATTTTAGAGAATTCCTTGTATATAAAACAGAGGATTAATATATGTATGTTTTAAATTAAATAAGTAAGTAATGAGTAGGAATACTTTAGAAGCAGTTGTAAATGAGATGTACTTATATCTTTATTTAATATAAAAATATATTCCTCTTTAACGTTAAGTTATGCATTATAACCGAAATAAGC
Organism: Melolontha melolontha; assembly: GCA_935421215.2. Classification (NCBI taxonomy): domain Eukaryota; kingdom Metazoa; phylum Arthropoda; class Insecta; order Coleoptera; family Scarabaeidae; genus Melolontha; species Melolontha melolontha. The sequence goes on from OW285244.1 coordinate 19,088,188, forward strand.
CTTAAAGTACTCTCGCACGAAAAATAAAAATATAATTTTAAATTAATAGTTTAGAGCAGGGTATCTTAACCTTTCCACAACCACGAACTCTAAATATTGTTTGTCGTTGTAAATTAGCAGATTTAACTTAGTATTCGAAGCTTTTAAGGGTATCAGATACTATTTGTAGTTACTGATCAAAGAAGGGAAGGGATATTTAAATAAATATACATGCTTTGTACATTGCTATTTTTTTTTATTGGAATGAAAATAAAAAATAAGACCTTCAGACAAAACATTAATATTTGCTAAAGGATCTGTTTTTCTAAATAAATAAAATAAGCGATTTTCTTAATATTTTTTTTATAATTTATTTGTTTTATATATATTAAAAAAAATGCTTTAATTTTTGTCCAGTCTTTATTTTCCAACACAACTGGATGTGAATTTATTAAAGCTATAACTTCGTGTTTTTTTGGCGCTTTCTTTTCACGAATATGACGTTTGAAATATTTTGTTACTATACTTTTTTGTTCATCTGCCCAATGGACAACTGTTCTTTTTCTTGCCAGTTTCTGCAGACGTGGATTAATTGCTTCATCTATAAAATATTTAAATTAATATTTGTATTAGCATGCAACTTTGTTAAATAGTATTTCCTGTCCATAAAAATAAATATTTTTCTTATGTAGTGTTAAAATATCACGAACATTCGATTACTTAAGCAATAGGCGAGAACTACTTAAATTATACCATTCATAAAAGGGACGGTAAGTAAAGTTAGTAAAAAGGCAAGACCTGACTCGAACAAATTTTCTGTATGAATAGCCGACGTTGAATCATTTTGACTAGATTCATAGATATCATCATCTGAATCATCGATTTCTGCTTCTACCTCATTCGGGTTAATGTCAATTTCTTCTAAAGACTTCCCCTTATGTTTTAGTCCGTCTCCTCTCTCCATTATTAAAAGCAATTTTGAAATTTTGGCAGTTTGATAGAGATCTCGTGGTAGTATAAAAAGAAATTATTAAATATTGTATTTTTATTTTTAAATTAAATATTATATCACTCCAGTAATTTTTTGTGGTAATATAACAAAATCGTATTTCGATTACTTAAGCAATAGGCGAGACCTTCAAAGCTGCTTAGATACAGAAAGATGGATTCGCAGATCCGAAGATTATTTTTTTAACAGATAAAGAAGGGCTAAGTATATTTAATACGTCAGAGGGTAGAAAGAAAACAAAAGAATTTATTAAAACATTTTCTTGTGTACTTACTCGTAAAATTCTTGGTGTGCGTTCTGTATGACCCATGAATATTGCAAATTGTTTAGCTTCTTCTTTGCTTAAACTTAAGAGTTGTGTAATAGTGGCTATTTGTGTCCGCAATTTATTAGAAGTTATTGCATCTGGATGTTCTACACCACTTTCTTTTGCTAATTTTCCTAGTGCAACATCACCTTTTACCCAATTACGTTCGTTTCCCGGATATATATATATATATACATATACATATATATATATATATATATATATATATATATATATATATATATATATATATAGCAAATTCAATTTGTTGGCGATTTAAGGTCTGGTTTTACTTCAAAATATATATATTTAAAACAGTTCTACATGTTTCGGCAAATGATGCCTTTTCAAGACATATAAAATATAAACGCTTAAATCGCCAACAAATTGAATTTACCATAACATACAAAGGTGACGAAATAATATATATATTAGATTCAATTAGTTGGCGATTTAAGGTCTGGTTTTCCTTCAATACGTATATATTTAAAACAATCTTACATGTTTCGGCATGTGATGCCTTTTTCAAAGAAATTTAGAATATAAATAATTAATTAAGATTGTTTTAAATATATACATATTGAAGTAAAACCAGACCTGAAATCGCCAACTAATTGAATCTACCATAACATACATTGTAACAAATACTTTATACGTGCATAACGTATTGTTATACATAAACACAACCTTTTTGTATAACACACAAAGATTAAGAAATAATTATCTTTATATATATATATATATATATGTATATATATATATATATATATATATATATATATATATATATATATATAATAACTTCGTGACCTTGGTATGATATTTTATATTTTGTATATGAATTCATATTTTGTATTCTCTTGAAAAAGGCGTATACAGCCGAAACATGTAGAGTTTTTTAAATACATATATTTTGAACCTTTAATCGCCTACTGATTAGGTTTACTATATATATATATATATATATAATAACTTCGTGACCTTGGTATGATATGGTAAACCTAATCAGTAGGCGATTAAAGGTCTGTATATTACTTCAAAATATATGTATTTAAAAAAACTCTACATGTTTCGGCTGTATACGCCTTTATCAAGAGAATACAAAATATGAATTCATATTTTGTATTCTCTTGATAAAGGCGTATACAGCCGAAACATGTAGAGTTTTTTTAAATACATATATTTTGAAGTAATATACAGACCTTTAATCGCCTACTGATTAGGTTTACTATATATATATATATATATATATATATATATATATATATATATATATATGTATATAATTAATTTTTAAATATTGGTAGATAATAAAGTGAAAAAAATTAGGTTTCTGAAATGCATTTTTTAAAGAAAAGCAAATATTCCTTTAAATATTCGCGTTTAAGACAAATAATAAACAAAGAGTGTTTTTGAAAACTTAAATTTGAAAAATACCTAAACTTTAGGTGAATGCAAACGAACACATTGACTTGCTTAATTTTAAGGAATATGTGTATCTAACCCATAATTTGGGATAAATCATCAAATATGGAAAAATTTTTTCTTTTGAACAACGAACTATTTAAATAGTTGAAAATCGGAAGTAAATAAACAAGTGATAAGAAGATAACAAACAAAATATACACAGGTGTCCTAGAACTCGCGCCCCAGAGAAAACTGATAAATGTCGACGACAATCTAGAACCCAAAAATGTAAACGAAGAAAAATGAATTGCTTACATAACAGAGCTGTGAGATGTTTAATATCCACCATTTACAGAAAGGGCACTCCAGGTATTAATGTAAATAAAATCGGTTGCTAAGCTTATATTATCACACTGTCAAAATGACATGCTTGCCAAAGTGTCAACGTTAACATGTTAGGTGAATTCAGATGTCAATCAAAATATTACATTCGTCATCATATTAATCTATTTTAATTTTTTTTTAAATAAAACAAATTACTGAAAAGAAACTTGTTTATTCTAATACACGTGAACTTATCATAAAAATCAGGAGAAAAGGTATATAATAATAATAACAACAGTAGCAACATAGTCAAAAGGGACCATAAAACGAAAAATTAATTAAATCAGGGCAAGTACTCAAAGTGACCACCATTCATTTGCAAGCTTAACCGTGCCCGCCGCAAGAAAAACTCAGTTTAAAATTCGTCACCATTTCAGGAGTAATTGTAGCAAAGGTTTCCTGAACGTGACCCCTAAGTTGTTTTTCTGTAACAAGAGGGTGCCTGTATACAACATTTTTAACGTTCCTACAAAGAAAGAAATCCAGAGGATTTAAATCGGGCGATCGCGCCGGACACCAATCGACCAGGATACGATGATCTAAAATTTCTCGATCTTCTCGACCGAAGTGTGCTGGTGCGCCATCGTGTTGAAACCAGTTATTAACACGAAAAAGAAATGGAACGTCTTCAAGCGAATTGTGAAGTCTTGCGTTCAAACATTCTGCATAAATGGGTCCCGTTAACAGTGCAGGGAATTCAAAAGGTCCTACCTAAAGAGGGAAGTTAGATGACATGTAAACTAAGTTCTTCTATTGAAGATATACCGCATATATATCGTATATATATACATATATATATATATATATTTAAATATATTATATTAAGTAGAGGTTTTATTATTTATTAATAAGACTATTATTATTTTAATAGTCTTAATATACTCCATCTAAAATCAAGTTTAATTTTAAAACTCTTAATACTGTAATATTGCGCTTATTTTTATTAAACAATACCCTCAAATTTAGTCATGGAACTAAATCAAAGTTTAACATAATTCATTCTAAACTACAAAGATAAAGTTAATATCTTCACAGTTTTTAGACCCTGAGACGTTGTGCTTTCTTAAAGGTACGATAATAAAAATATATTAAAGGTTTATCATTTGCACAGTATTTTGATTTCTTGATTATTGTAAACTCTTAAATATTTATGCTTTTTCATTTTCAACCCAATGAAATTAAATATTTACTAATATTTCAATTATTTTATCTGGAAGTTTAACTTATTGCACATTATTAAATATTCTTGAACTTCTTTGTCTTCAAATCCTTCTATTCGTATCTGAAAGGCTTCAACACTAGCATGTTTAATGATATAAATTTTGAAAGGATGTCAGAAACAAATAGAAGGACGTAGTTCACGATAAATTTGAATATAAGAATATTAAAAGATTTAAAATTGCGGAACTAATGCTAAATATTGAGCCGTTGGCGTAAAAATATTTTGAAAAAGATCAACTCGGTGCGCGATTGATCAATTTAGATCTATAAAGAGCCATAGTATCGTATTATACATATACACGCGCACATATGTACAGAGGTTAGGTTGGTTAGATTGTCGAACGGGAGCATGCGAATGTATAATAGGCATGACGTAACTCCTAATTAAGACAAGAGGTAGGATGTGAAGGTGAAAGAAAGGACAGTCTTCAAGGTTCCAAATAACAAAGGGCAGAAATGAACAAGTTTAGATTAATAATACGGATTCCGATAGATCTTTTTATTTGTAGCGCTATAAAGGTATATATTGCAGCGGTATTATACAACAGGTCCCCCCTCTACGATTTGTGTATTGTGAAAGTCCATTTGCGGCCCCTGTGCGGGCCTCGCTAAGACGAGTCTCCTTGGCTCGCACAGTGAAAGCAAACGAATAGACGACGGCCGACTAATGCGATGCAAGCAAACCGAAGTGTCCGCATCAAAACGCAATCCTCGGAGCAGCAGCAGCAAATGCAAAATCGCCACTGCAAACGCCTATTATGTACTCTACGAGAATTAAAATAGAAACAGTGGCCGAATGGCTTTACATTTTACACTCTCTTGCCTCTGCCAAATGCTGCAAAGGAGGCAAGGAGCAAAAAGTTAACTAAGAGAGAGACCCAGCGCCGTAGAGCGCAGCCGTCCGATTCGTTCGACCTTGAATAAAGAAAGAGAAGCTCGCGAGTGAGTTGGAAATAGGAAAAAAAAACCATAGCGTCGTGGTGGGGATGTGAAGAGAAAAGGGGGGAAAGTAAAGGGAGAAATTAAGAACTAGTAGTATTATGTGTGATCCCGAGAGTAAAGCCAACTAAAACCGATGCAATTAATAAACGCCAATAAGTAAAAAAAAATAAACATTAAAAAAAAATTTCAATAAATCACCAAAAAAAAAATCGAGAATCTCGGGAGGGTGACATGCCTTTCTTAACACCGGATAAGTATGGTACCCTCGCTTTAACACATATACCATATAGCCGCGGTGTTTTGAAGGCTCGTACTTGTTCACTTTTACTTTCATTTGTGTCGCAACACTGTGTCGATAGTCGTGCCCCAAAAATATAATCCACAAAGCACGAAGGCAGGCTCTAAGCGAGACGGACAAGAGCTGTTCGTATCGTTCGTGCAGTAGTGCAGTGCTGTGAAGCTATGGCTTCGTACTCGTCCTCCAGTGCTAGCGGGACCGCCGCGAAAAAGATCCTCGCGAGTGCCCAATAGGAACACCCGGGTGAGTAGAGTAGCACCACACCGACTACACGAATCAACCTACCTAAACCAGCAAAAACATGCGCATAAACTACTTGTTGATTCAATATGAAAAAAAAGGAATGAAAATTAAATTAAAACAATAAACACACACCAAATAATAGAAATAACGATAATAACAATAAAAATAATAACAATAACAAAATTTATTACGACATTACAGTGTGTCTAACTTTATATTTTTGTATAACCGCATTCTAATAATTCCAATTTGAATTTTGCGGTGTTGATACTTTTCATGTGCGTGCGTTTCGAGTTAGTGAGTGCTTAACTTTATTTTGTTTTTAACACGTTTTAAACATATCAAAATAAACTGTGCCTACTATACAATTCAATTCGAAATTTTAGTGTTACATATTTCCAATTGCATTTAAACATTTGAGATGTGGAAAAGAAATAATATCAAAACACATTTTAATTTAGCAACAGTAGAATTATGTGTGTGCGTGGCGGGTAAATGTGTGGTAACTTTTATATTGAATGCGATTTTATTCCAGTTTTTGTTTCTTTCATTTTGTTTTCGCGACTGTATAATAAAATAGACGGGAACGTGTGGAGCCAACTCATCTCATCTAAACATACGTGAACCGTACTTAAAATGAAATTGAAAGTAGTATCGAGACAAGCTATACCGTACTAAAGTGTTGCAAATTCAAATAAACACCTGTAAGTAAGGCGTGACTGCAAATATACTCGCATACAAGAATGTTGTTAGCATTTCACATTGGAGCGAATGATATAATATATATAGTTTCAACGTTTAGGCAACAAAACTTAATTAACATCTCCCATTACAATCCGAAAACGACCTTCAAATTAAAAAACTCCAATTTAAAATCACCCAGACTTTTTCTTTTTGTTTAGTAACTGACTCTCTGCTGGACTTGGGAAACGCTTTTTGTAATTCAATTGAGCGCACTATCGAATAAGAGGCGACGCGTCATAAAGATCTAATGTGTTTCTCTTTCCAGGTGACATTTTATTAAATTATTAATTAATACCCGCCATGTACTCGGAAGAACAAGAATCCCACGGCTTATTGACCTTACATTACGGCAAACACCATGCAACGATAGTAGACGAAATCAAAACTTGCTTCTCATCAGAAAATTTTGCAGATATGACCTTCATATGTGATGACAAAACAGCTTTAAGTGCACATAAATTGATAATGGCTTCAGCAAGCCCTCTAGTTAGGCGGATTCTTGGGGAAAGTGTACACGCGCATGGACCGAGTGTTGTCCTTATTCCGGGCATCAAAAGTTGTCATCTGAGACATCTTTTGGATTTTTTGTATCACGGACAAGCATGTGTTAAGGTAGGTCATAAAATAAACAATCCCGATAAGAGATTTTATCAAGATTTAGTACGAATAAATTAAAATTTCTTTCTACTTAATTAAATTAAATTAAAACTTTTTTTATTATTTATCGATTAAACGATCTCTCTTCTGAAATAAGAATTTGTTGTAAGCAGATTATGCCAAGCATTCTTGTTTTTCATTGGCCTAACTTGTGATATTAAAACAAAATAAAAACAGTTAAATACGTAAGAGTAGTTACCGAAAAAAGACAGCATGAACCTTTTGGCATATTAAACACAAGATATTGGGCCCTTCTATCTGGTTTTTGTTGTTCCTTTAAATTTATTATTCTGGATTTCTATTTGATTTTTTAATACTGTAGATCTTTTGAAAGAATTTAATATTAATTAATACGACATAAAAGAAATATGTGTCTATGTATAGATATGACCTAAAGAATGTTCTTCTCACATCGGATGAATACTCCCCTTATTTAACCTAAACATTTATTCAAGTGCCTTGTAAAGATTTATATCTGAAAATGATTTTAAAATATGAATGAATCATATGGTTTTTAAGTAGGAGTTAATTCTATCTCAATTCTCCAATATAAATTCGAAAAAACAAATATGAAAAATCGATTACCTATACTCAAAATTATATTCGTTAGGTGTAATATGTTGCAGATATTATATATTTCGAAAAATCTTTCTAAATTGACCTGTCAACAACTTCTGATCCAAAACTATATGAAGACATTAAACTATTTTAAAAATGTTAGAATTTGAAAATACATATATACAAATTTGATTCAAATTCAGTTACTACTAGATATTCTGTTAATAATGGCAACTTATTCTATATGTAATGGTAATGAAGTCTATTTGAATGATACAAAAAAATCTTTTAAGCGCATCATCGGCGTAATATTAAATTTTGTAGTGTTCGTCATTAATTACGGGGAGTTGGAATTTTCATTTTGACCTAATTTTTTCAAAACTTCATTAAATAAGCCAAGATCTAAAATATTTTTCTCGAACGTTTTTAATCTCAAGTTAAAACTTAAGTTTCCTTGAATGTTGTTTGGATTTATTTCTTCAATAATATGGCGTATTACAATCGTATGCGATTAAAAACGAAAACTGATTTTCAATAGGTTAATTTTTATAGATGAATATACACTTATTAATGTAATATTAATAATATGAATTTTTTTATTGCAGTCAAGTGAATTAGAAAGTATTCGTGAACTTTTTGAACTATTACAAATTAAATCTGGAGTATGGGAATCGTCATCTGAAGACAATAAAAAATCGGACGATGCTAGCAGTTGGACACAATCAGAATCAGATTCCATCGGTCAAGTACTGGTCAAAAGAGAAAATGAATCCATAGATGAAGATGAGAAAGAAGAAGGTGAGATAAAAGACGACGAGGATGATGATATTGAGGACAGCGCGGTGTCAGAGGGGCAAAGTAGTTCACCAAACCCAGTTAACTTATCATTAAATACGAAAACAGCAGAAGATAGTAATGACAACGACAAAGATAGCAGCAGAGAAGTAAGTACTTGTATAAATTTGGTTTTCAAAAATTTCAGCTTTTTTCTGAATTTGTGGCTCTTACTTACAGAAAACGGATCAAGCAAACGCGGATATTTTAAAAATTGGACAGTCGACAGTAAAAATAGCTCCTAAAGTGCACGAATTATCACAATATCATCACCATAGAGTAAAACGAAAGCCCCTGTATATAGAGCCTATAGAATTAAAGCAGCAAGAGGAAATAGCGCAGTTAAAGCAACCAATAGGTGATCAAAAATTGATCTCTTTAGTACAAAGCCCAGATAATTATGTAGTGACACCCCATCGGAAAAGAAGGCCAGGTTTCCACAATTCCCCAGCACAAAATCCACCATTCGTACCGTTTTCACCATCGTACATCGATGAAAGTACACATCATCATCGTTTTAAGAATTTACAGCATCCTTTATTGGCAGCTCATCACCCACTATCTTTATCAGCACCACCTTTTTTAGTCGATAGGACACATACACCAACACCAGGTCAACATGCGGACACAGGACCAGGTGACAATGTTGTTGTTAAGTATAGACCACCTAGTGCCGATCAAAATATACCTTCGGAATCTTTCCAAGCTTTTGACCCTACTTGGGGTGCTTGGTCTTTATGTCAAACGCAAGTAAATCCTTCGCCGAGCGGAGATGAAAATAGGGAAGTTGTACCAGCTTCGTTTTCATCGAGCACTCAGGAGGATTCCACTGAAACTTCACACGCCACCGGAAGTAGTAAACAAGTGGGCCCCACGGGTCAAATAAGGGAATATCGTTGTGAATATTGTGGAAAACAGTTCGGAATGTCTTGGAATTTAAAAACTCACCTCCGCGTGCATACAGGAGAGAAACCGTTTGCGTGTAGGTTATGTGTGGCTATGTTCAAACAAAAAGCTCATTTACTAAAACATTTGTGTTCCGTGCATAGAAATGTTATATCGTCTAATGAAGGAAATGTGGGCAGATTTAATTGTTGTTTTTGCCCATTATCTTTTGAATCTCTACCAGAACTAATTAGACACTTATCAGGACCTCACAATAATCTACTTTTAAGTAAAAATATGCACGAACTCAAGTAGTTCACATTCCAGTTAATGACAAATAAGCAAAAAGAAGGTCCAGGCCTTATTATTAATTGAATAAAAAAGAGGCCAAAACGAATTCATTGTTGTAATACCTACAATGTTCAATTTTTTTTCTCTTTTATGGGGGAGCCCAGTCGTATAAAGTTTGGGGAACGGCTGCGTTTAACCCATTTTGTGATATTGTGTGCCCGTAAGTGCCTTTCCTGAACGAGCGCTGATAAATTTGATATAGTTTTTGGATCAAATTTTTCAGAAGCTAAAACTTTTCCTCATAGTACATTAGTATTTACGTATCCAACCAATGTTGTGTTCAATTGACTCCGTACCTAAAAATCTACAGCGTGATGTGTATGACGGATTATATAGTGATTTTTTTGTTCAAAAGGATTCGGCTGGTCCGAGTTCAGAATAAATATGAAATACGTGTGTATGTATATTATATATATATTTTTAGAAATGAATATATCGATTTGTAATGAAAAAAAAAATTTCGTTGTATACATCATAAGTAGATTTAGTGCGATACAAAGACGAAAAATTTTTGCGAGTATATATATGTAAAAGTAATGGTTAATAATTTAATTTAATTAAATTATGGATAAAAGATGGTAACGTGGTAAAGAAGTTTTTCGTTTTTGTATAATAACATTTGTATATTTCTTGAATACTTATAGTTTTTACTATAAAACTGGAATATAAATATTAACGTATATTTTTTTAATATACACACCAAAGAAATACAATTTAGGGCCACTAATGTAATAAAATATATAATGATTCATCATTTTCGATATATCTAAATACATACAAAAATCTTTTGATTGTTTCATGAAAATATAAAATAAAAACATTTTAGAGATAATAAATTATTATTTTGACAAAACGATCCTTACCTTAACTGTAGGAGTTTCAATTTATTTCAGATTCTTTTTCAAAATCAATTCAGTAATAGAAAGTAATTAATGGAGAGATAATTTTCATTTTCTATTTAATTTTTATTTAATAACATTAAAAAAATTCGATATTTCTTTCTATTTTGGTTTCGTTTCAAGAAGACGTGTGTCGTAGATTGATAATGTTGTTTTTCTTTTTTGATAATGAGCGGTACAAATATGGTAAAGTTCATATTTTGGTAGACTTTGTAAATAAATGTTGTACATATATTATATTTAAGTATATTTAATAAAAAAATAAGAATTTTGTTTGTTTTCGTTTACTTTAGATGATAATTTCTTTAGAATAATATTTCCTATTATTTAATATATAAAAAAAAATGCTGGTAATTTTATGTTAGCATCCTGTATCATATTTACATATTGTCACCTACTGCATTATTTATTTTTTTAATTATGAATGCGTTTAATGAGACCTTGACAGCAACTTAAATACTAATTATCTAATGAACCAAATGTCATTTCTAAATTGTAATATTTTGATTTGACTTTTATTTATTTTTCACATTATTTGTTTTTACTAATAACTGCCATTTCCCTAAAATTATTTATAAGTAAATTTCGTTTAAATTATAAAATTATTATTTTTTGTTTATGAAACCTTTAAAAAGAACAAATGCAAACGATTCTATTACGGCGCCATCTGTGATCAAATAAATTTAATTAAATTGTTACCGTGTTAGATATCTTTTTTCAATATTTTATTTAGTAGACGTACTTAAACAGCCATTAAAAGATAGATTGTATTAATTTAATTCTTTTAAAAAAGAAATTAATAAAATATTATTTGTCTGAGAATGTTTGATATTATTTTTATAAAAAATTTTAAATAAATTTTAATTTTATTAATAACGTGAATAGCCTGCCATCTTTGACTCAATATCTAAACTTTTTGGAACAGACTATATTTAGGAAAATTGGATTATAACCAATTTATTCCATTTTATTTCCAATTTGTATTGTAACATTGAGAAATTTAATCAACAGATGTCGCTTTCACTGTATAATGTTGATAAAGAAGTATATTGACTTTAAATTTTACTTTAAACACTTCTCGCAAATGTTGGGACTTTTGTACTGCTAAACATACAACAATAAATCTCATTTATAAAATCTACATCATAATGCAATTATTTTATGATACAAAAATTAGATTTACGTAATTCTAGATAATGCATTTCTGCGGTGGTTGTACCCTTTCTACATTAATATGAAAATATTTATTAAACTACTCTGCTAAAATAATAACAGTGTTTTAATATTATAAACATAAAATTATATAACAAGCTATTAATATGTAAATTTCGAAGTGAAATTTTGTCAATGGCACAGAGCACCTGTGCTCCCAAATATGTTTTAAAATTTAAATTTTTTAAACTAAAATATGCAAGAAGAGGCAGTAACAGGTTGTTAAGTTTTCTAGTCTACTACACTCTTAAATTATTTCTGATGCGAATAAAATAAAAGATCGATTATAACAAAAACAGCAAGAGTAAAAAAAATGTTCAATATACATATGATTAGAGTGGACCAATCCGGAGCGATATTTGTAAATTTTTCATATAAAAGCCGAAAAACTCCAATAATTTATCAATTGATATATATATACATATATATATATATATATATATATATATATATATATATATATATATATATATATATATATATATATATATAAATTGATAAATTATTGGAGTTTTTCGGCTTTTATATGAAAAATTTACAAAAATCGCTCCGGATTGGTCCACTCTACATATGATACTGTCCACCTCTGGGCAAATGTAACAGATTAAATATTGTGGTATTAATTTATTCTGGTGAAAACCAAGTGAAACATAAGAGATAAACTGTGTCAATGAAGAACCGTTAAAATGACCCACTCGTGGTGACTACTGCCACTGGATCCGATAATTCAGTGCATAAGCAAGCGCAGTATTATCGTTCAAAACAGTTAGATTTCCCCCATTTAAGATACATTACACTACAGTGCATTTATATTTATTGCGGATTTAAACGTCTTCTTCGTTTTCATCGCGAAACGCTAAGATGCTCAGTAAATTATTTATAGTAATCTTTGTGGCGAAAATTTACGGTCAAGTGCCATTCTTGGGCCCATGTCCGGAATTGGGAACATTAGAAAATTTCGATGTTTCAAAGGTAAGTACAGATGTTTATCTATTATCGATGTAAAGAAACGAAAATAGTTAAAATAAAAATGAACATAATAGTATATTAAAAAACAAGTTTCATAAGGCACCATTTTGCCGCACGAGATCAGTTTAGAAAACGAGCGAGTGCGGCAAAAGGCCTTATGAAACGAGTTTTTTATACAAGTTTTTCTATTTTGCGTTTTTACATTAATAAATTGCGTAAATTGGAATTATTTAATTTGAAAGTTCAGAGTTTAATTTTTATATAAAGCATGCAGTTGGTCACATTGATACTTGACATTTTCAAATTTAAATCTTGCTATCCGCGAAGTATATTATATTACATATTATTTACTAATTTTCGTTAACATTACTTGATACTTCATTTAAAAATATAAACATGAGTGACATAGAAACATATATATGTTGTTGTCAATTGTATACAACATACGTTGTTTGTGTAAAATACGGACATATATCATATCTGTCAAATGTACATAAATTCTTAAAATCAAATGACAGCAATGATATTTATTTCTGTATTCGAACAACGCCAACATTGAAAAATGAAAAAAAGCGTATCGAAATGAAGCTCATTTCGATACTGTTTTGGGTTTCATAATGAGTTCATTTCGAACGCAAAATAGAAAAAAATTGTTACACTAACCTGAAGCTGCAAAATCTTCGAAATTGTTGGACTGCTATCCTGAAATAAAGAAACAAACATAATTATTATAAAATAATTGTGTACCTATACAGTTGCTAGAGACTTAATAAAAATTTGACAATTTATTTTGCCAATAATATAAAACGTTCAAATAAGGGAAACGTTCGATTGTTGCCTCTTTTTAATATATATGTATATATACATATATATTTGAAAAGTCAATAAAATATTTCCTTATTGAAAATAGAAATAAAAAACATTGAGACAAGGTCACACATACGAGGATATTTGACGAGAACCTTTAAATGAAAAACTAATGTTAGTAACAAAAAGTTTAATTTTTCTATATAATCGTCTTTGGACTCTATACACATAGACCAGCGTTATTCCAACTGTTTTACCTTTGAAACTTTACAAAATAGGCTTTCGTCTCAATGAGAATCTCTGTCCGCTGAGCCATTTTTTCAGGTTCAGAAATTAAAAAAATCACAGCGCCAGATCAGGCAAATATGAGGAATTAGACAGCAATTCGAAATGTAATTCTACCAATTTAGCGGTGGGTTGGTACATTATCATGGTAAAACATTTTTTTTTCGCCAAATGTGGTCAGTTTTTCTTTAATTCAACACTGAAATGGCCCATTAAATTAACATAATATAGTCTCGTGATAGTTCCCTCTTTCAAATACTACTCCCAAAACATCGTCACCATAACCTTTTCGGCAGATGGAACCACTTTTACCTTCTTCAGTGTTCATTCGCCAACGAAAGTCCATTGTTTTGACTGTTTTTTTTTTCGTTTTTTATGTCGCGAAATCCACGTATTGTCCAATGTTACATAATGTCATAAAAACTAGTTTGGATTACGCTTGTACATAGTGAAACATTGCTTTGAAATTATGACGTGATTTCGTTTTCGGTCGTCTGGCAGTGAACGAACGCCTATCTTGCCAATAACTTTTTCTTACCCAAGTATTCCCGCAAGATATTAAATAAATATTCAGTAGAGATGTTTGTTTACAACTTGAGCTATTTCACGCGTCTTCTATCGGCGATCTTTCAATACCGTAGCATTTCTTCGATTGTTAGCGTAAACGAAGAATTTGGGTGCGGATCGTCATTCGTGATCATATGACTACAAGAAAATGCAGTAAATCACTTTTGAATCATTCCCAGATATGGTACCTTCAAATGAACCTCGTATATTACAACTTTTTGTCTTTACTTGCGTTAAAAACCATAAATAAAGTAAAAGCTTTTCAAATATTTATAATGAAAAACAGGCGAAATGCGAAATGCGAAATTCATAAAAATGTAAATTTAGAAGTTGATATTAGAAAAATTTATGTTTCAAAGTTATACTAATACTAATACTATACTAATAAGGGAAATTAATGAATTTCAATGCTAAATGGTCGTTGTTTATGAAACTGAGATACATTATGTAGATCTTATTATAGTTTATTTGATTATTTTTTATTATGTTTATATTGATCCTTCGAAAAAGTTCTCATAAAAATTCCTGCATTTAATAAGTATCCAGAAACTTCTCATCTTGAATCTAGAGTTAATCTCATTCTCTCAATCTAAATTTTAACAGAAAATGTAAACTCTCAACGTAAATATCAAAATACTCTTATAGGAAAGTAAATTTCTAGAATCTAGTATTTTAAGTGGTTCCCGCGTTTTTCCACTCTCATATTCGTAAAATTTGACATTTAGCAATCAATAATTCAGATAACAGTTCTTACTTAAGTGAACTAGTTTTATTTACACAGCGTTTAAAAAAAAAGTAATTTTGTGTAAAAATGGAACTATCCAGTAAATTTTTTTTTATAATTTTAAAAGTGCTTTAACGTCAAAACAATGCATCGCTCAGCTTTTCTTGGTGTTTGGGGATGAACATCAAAGAATTATGTTTGCGCAGAAATAATGGAACGTGATCGCCATGTCACATAATGCGATATGGTAGCATCCTTGGGTACTGACATGAAAGCAATACGCACGATTTTACATGAACATTTGAACGTAAGAAAGCTTTGGAGTCGTTGGATTCCACACAATTCGAGAGAAGCTCAAAACAAGGCCGCGTAAAATGGTGCAAAAAAAATGCCAAAAAGTTCAGTTCAAATCTTTCAATTTTAGTCCACAACATATTGTTACTGATGACAAAAGCTGGATTTATTCGTACTATTTTGAAAATAAAAAACAATTTACCGTTTGGGTCTTTCAGAGGGAGCCAAAAGTTGTTAGTTCACGTAGTGCTGAGAAGCAAATGATTGGATATTCCTAAGATTTTACTAGTTTGGCAACCGTTCCTTCAGAGAATCGAAGAACCGTGGGAATCATCGCTGAAATAAGATGAAATAATCGAAATCGGAGCATTATTCTTCATCATGACAACGTCACCTCTCACTTTGCATATTAAAGCTTTGATTTTTTAATTCAGTAAATATGCTGAATTACTGAATCATTGTTAATTATCACCTTGTAATTTATATTTATTCTAACATCAAAAATAAAATCCGTGATGAGCGATTTTCCTCGCCTGAAACAATACAGTCGTTGAAAGATTACGAACACTGGTTTCCAGAAGTACCACCTTCAGAATAGGAAAACATGCTTCGCAAGTTGGTACGAGCGTATGCCAAGTGTATTGGTGCCAAAGACGTATACGAAAGTAATTAAGTCGTTTACTAAATTTTGTATTTTTTTAAACATCGCTTGGAGAAATATTCCCAGCAGCTCTCATATAAGGTGATCAATTAATTTACAAATAAACTATAGACGCTTTGAAATATTATTTTAATATCGAAATTAGTGATGGTAGTATATGTCAAATACCCATCGGGTAATGCGATCTAAATTGAAATCCGTTTATAGATAATTATGCAATTATTTAATGAAGATAAACTATAGGGTTTGATAAAATTCCTGCTTATTTATTGAAATATTGCGTTTTCGAAATTTCAAATTATTTGGTTAATTTAAATCCAATTTGATTAGTATACAATCTAATTACTTAATTAGAGTTGGAATAATACATACTTCTAATTGTATTAATCTCATTAAAGTTTTTTATTCGTGAATATATCTCTACTATCAGAAGAAAATTAAATATGGAATAATGATTAAATAATATCTTTTCTAGAAAAGTAATAATTAAGATTGTCGGTGTCAGATCGACGGAATTTGACACTAATTTTGGTACACTTCAAAGGAGACTTTTGAGAGAACACTAATTTTCTTATTGCTTAGTAATGATTTATATCTTATGGAAAAATTTTCTTTTTATTTGCGAATATTCTTTTTATTATCCTATCTGGTGCTAATATGAACTTTATGTTAAATGTAGATGCTGTAATCAAAAATTTTGTTGACTGGTGCTCAGTTAATAAATTCATTATTATCATAAAAGACAATTATTACTGAAATCTTTAATAAATACAGAACACTAGTATAGAAAAAATAAATATCTTCAATGCGAATCAAATGATTGACATTAATAAAAAATGTCATTAGGTATGATTCTTGATTCTAACCTTATTTTCAATGTCAGATATGTTTATGCAAACCTTATTATTGCTGGAACTCCCAGAGCAGAGCTCTATTGAAATTCGTAAAAATATACAGGGTGTTTCATTTAAAATAAAAAGTTAACATCGTTTCCGGCTAAACCGGAAGTCTGATTCGGATATACATATACTCATCGAATCCCCGATTTGCATTTAATTAATTGTGGAAAGTCTTATTAATATCTAAGTAGCCATACCAAAAGTATTCGAATGGATCCATACATTTACCTAACCCTATATATATATATATATATGTGTATATATGTATGTATATATATATATATATATATATATATATATATATATATACATATATACACAATATTTCATATAAATGCCGAAAAACTCCAAGAATTTATCATTTGATATACATATATATATATATATATATATATATATATATATATATATATAGTAAACCCAATAAGTCGGCGATTAAAGGTCCGGTCTATTACTTCAAAGTATACATATCCAAAACAACCCTACATGTTCCGGCAATGATGCCTTTGTCAAGGACATAAAAAATATGTCATTGCCGGAACATGTAGGGTTGTTTTGGATATGTATACTTTGAAGTAATAGACCGGACCTTTAATCGCCGACTTATTGGGTTTACCATATCATACCAAGGTCACGAAAATATTATATATATATATATATATATATATATATATATATATATATATATAGTAAACCTAATCAGTAGGCGATTAAAGGTCTGTATATTACTTCAAAATATATGTATTTAAAAAACTCTACATGTTTCGGCTGTGTACGCCTTTATCAAGAGAATACAAAATATGAATGAGCGTACAAGGCGTACACAGCCGAAACATGTAGAGTTTTTTAAATACATATATTTTGAAGTAATATACAGACCTTTAATCGCCTACTGATTAGGTTTACCATATCATACGAAGGTCACGAAGTTATTATATATATATATATATGTATATATATATATATATATATATATGAAAAATTTTGTGAAAAACTTATCTGCGCGGAATGTGCATATATCGATATTTCACTGTTTTTTACAGATCATCAGTGCACCTTACCGAAGACAGACATGATATTCACTTCTATACTACGTGTATATATACGAACTGTAATGAACTTCATGTGTATGAGAATTAATAATTATTAAATCTCATTTTACATGCGATTTTCATTTGTACTGACAACTTGTACAGTTGATGTCGCGGCTTGTTGCGTCTACAATCTAGGGCAAAAGTGTTTTGCCGAATTGTAGAATTAAATGCAACAAATTATAGCGACAATCGCATGTAAAATGAGATTTAATAATTATTAATTCTCATACACATGAAATTCATTATATATATACATATATCAAATGATAAATTCTTGGAGTTTTTCGGCTTTTATATGAAATATTTACAAAAATATAATAAAATATCAAATTAGTATGTAATTGCAAAGTAAGTGAGGATGTAGACATTGCTGTCTACAAATTACAAAGCAAATCATACAAAATTTTTAATTGAAAAATATTGTCTACTTTGGGACTTGAACCCAAGTCTATGGTTTGCCGGGCCGCTGCTTTACCACTTAAGCCACGATAGACCTTAGTTCAAGCTATGTATTTAGAAAAAAACAGATGACATCCGAAATACAAACACGACAAAGAACCGCAATATGTAATATATATAAACGTTTCTACGGCTGGGGAACGTATTCATTCCTGCGGCAGATGACACTTCAACATCTTTCCTTGGTCATGGAAATGCCATTACGAATGTTGGATCGTGGCTAAGTGGTAAAACAACGGTCCGGCAAACCGTAGACTTCAGTACCCAGCCTTTTCTCTCTTACGGTCATCTCCAAACGCGATATTATTTCCAAATAATTTTTTTGGTGATAGTCAACGATTAACATCACCTTTCGACTTTTAAACAATATTTCCAATGAACGTGTTTTCGCAGTCGTAACTATACACTTAATCAATCCGAGATTTCTTAATTGATTTGAAGATAGTTTTTGATCATTAATTATTAAGTTTGGAACGAGTTTTGCGGCAAGTGGGTGAATATAAAATTTTCAACCAAAAAACTTACAATTAGATTAGTAGTATCTTTTTTAATGAACTCTTATTATGATTTGAAATGTTAATACCATTTATAATACTGCATGCGGCTTATACTTCTTTACCAGAAGCCCTATGCATAATTTTCAAAGATTTTGTGAACATCTAATCTAAAATAAGATTCCCGAAGTTCTTATTTCTTAAAAGTTTATTTTATTTCGATTTTTTTTTCTTAAATTCACAAGTGTATTAATACTTTCAAATACATATATCAATCTTAGTTAGAGCTGCCCATCTATAAAGCACTCACATGGTTACCGTATAGTAATTAACTGATCTTTAAAAAAATCTGCTATAATTAGTAAGTAATTTGTCATTCTCTCATTTGTGAGGCAAGTTTTTGTGACGTCTGATTGTTGACCTTCACCAGTTGTTAATTAATACTAGTTACTACCCACTTTACTACATAATAATACGCGTTAAACGATCAATCGAAAAAAATTTTAGCCTTGTCGGAAAGTTTTACTATATCCTCTTTATTTTCCAATCGATGTTTACCTCTTATAAAATACATTCGACGATAAAGCATTTCATACTATGAACTACAGAATCCGTGATTATTAATTTTCTTCCCATTTGAAACTTTATTTCAATGAATCAGTGTACCTCAGTTTTAATTATTTTCCGAGTTCATTTTCTCGATTATAAAATGTTTCAGGGCCAATAAACTATACACATTCTTAACAAAAGTTTTAATGTCCTCTTAAAACTAGAATTAGTATTAATGATACTATTATTTTTTCACTATATTTTTGTATGATTTTACTTGAAACATAACGAGTAGCATCAAGCTATTATTTTACGAGTATTTCGTAAGTTCAAGCTAGGTTCAAAATAGTTTTGTAAAGTAAAATTTTATTATGTACGACAAGTTGCGAGATATCAAAGATTATGGACCAATGATCCAACACATTTTGTTCAAATTAAGATCAAGTTGCTTACGTAAGCCGTCTGTCAAAATGCATGTCGAAATATTGTTGGTCTCGGCTTGGGAATTTAGCGGTCATTAATTTTCATTGGAGAACAAGTTGCCTTGCGCGTTGTGAATGTAACATGTATTGATTTGGTGTCATTGACTTTAAGTAACGGTTTCCTAAATCAGGCTTGGATTGCTCTGTGGTTGGAGCAATACCGCCGCGTCATCCTGAAAGGGGACATTTGAGGATGACACGGCAGTATTGCTCCACTACCACTGTTGATATGGAAATTGGCATAAAGAGAATACTGATAATGAAGAGAAAAGATTTCTAAATAATTTTTCTCCATTCGAAACTTTTAGATGTCATTGAAAAAAGTATAAGTAAAACATCGTCTAAATGCGAACAACTCATGCATAATAATAGTTAAATGATAAATATATTTTTGACTAAAAGTGTCATATTATCTAATTAAAAAACAATAACATCTACGCTTAATATTTATGTTAGAGAATAATTGTTTTATGGCCTTTACCCTAAATTAGTGAAAAAGCCACTGAATGACAAAACAATTATTGTGATCTAACAGAAGTAGTTAAAATGAATCTACGTTAACTAAAATAAAGTTTTGAGTTTCTTCCAGATCTGCTATCGAACTGATTCCCTCGGTTATCACTTTTCTTTATATATACTGTAAACTTCATACTTCATTGAACATGATGGATTCTTGTAATTACTTACTTCAGACGTTGTCTAAGTATTCTCCGATTATATTCTTAGGAACTTCGAAATCTACAAAGTTAAAACATCACGAATAGATTTTGAACAACTTAATATCAGCTACTACGAAGAAATATCATCGGTGAAAATTAGAAAAGCCCTTAAAATAGAGAAACTTCCAAACTTTCCTAACCAAGAGAACGGCTTCAAACTTCAAAACTTTAAACAGCAGATCCTAAAGAAATCTATATCAACAGGGAAACATTGATTATAACAATAACTAGTGAATCTTTGAATCTCAGAAGAATATTGTATTATTGGTGAAATCGAGAGTGGAGATCTCCACAATTTTAAGTATTATTATAATTTCATTTAATAAACAAACAAAAAGATAATCATTTACCAAATCATAGAATTAAATTATTTTTAAATATTAAACTCTGTATATTATTTTATTAATTATTATTATTATATAAATGAGTACATATACAGTTAATTAAGTCGATTTTAAATATCAATTAATTCAATTAAAATCATTAGATATTACGTATTGGGAAATTATGAAATTACCATACATCCAGTTTATGTAATTTTCGTGACTTTCCGATAGTTTACATAAACTTCTTTTACATGATTTGAAATAAGTTTTTAAAGCATTACCTTTATTATTATCATTTCTGTTATTCAATGTTAAATTATTTCCAGTAACTAGATTTTCTATTTTGTTTCCAGTATATGGGTAAATGGTATGAAGCTGAAAGATATTTTGCTCTATTTGAATTTGGCGGCAAGTGTGTTACTGCAGATTACGCACCAACACAAGACGGAAAACTTAACATTGTAAATCAACAAATTAGTTCTATGTAAGTTAAATCTCAAGATGTAAATTTATACTAATTCTTTCTGATTATAATAATTCATATATTTTTAGAACTGGTATACGTTCTACAATTGAAGGTAATGCATATATGGTAGGTAGGTCAGATGAAAGTAAATTATCGGTGAATTTTCCCTCACTACCAGGTAATATACTTCTAATTGTTTGTATTGTGAGTGATTTATTTTTTGAAATATTTCAGTAAATTTTAACGCACCCTACTGGATTTTGGACACTGATTATGATAATTATGCAGTTGTTTGGTCATGCAACAAGTTTGGTATTTTTAGTACAAGTACGTTTTTGGTATTTATTTGTTTAATTTTTACTTTATGCCGAAATATAGAATTTTTTGAATGATAAATAGATTTAAAAGATTATGTATAATCCATTCGAAATTCTTTATATCTGCAATATATATATATGAAAAAATGTGTGTGAAAGCCGTATCCATCCGGGATGTGCAGACGTCGACGTTTCATAGTTAGTATTACTAATTGTCAATACACCTTACCCAGAAATAGATACGACTTTCATTTCTTAACAGTAACAGTACGTTTATCATATATATATATATATATATATATATATATATATATATATATAATAACTTCGTGACCTTGGTATGATATGGTAAACCTAATCAGTAGGCGATTAAAGGTCTGTATATTACTTCAAAATATATGTATTTAAAAAACTCTACATGTTTCGGCAGTATGCCTTTATCAAGAGAATACAAAATATAAATTATTATTTATATTTTGTATTCTCTTGATAAAGGCGTACTGCCGAAACATGTAGAGTTTTTTAAATACATATATTTTGAAGTAATATACAGACCTTTAATCGCCTACTGATTAGGTTTACTATATATATTTTATTTTAATATAATATTTTCGTGACCTTGGTATGATATAGTATTAATAAGTCGGCGATTAAAGGTCTGGTTTATTACTACAAAGTATATAAATTTGTTTTAAATATATAAACCAGACCTTTAATCGCCGACTTATTAATACTATATATATATATATATATATATATATATATATATATAATACAGGCCTATGGCTTGATTTATGGTCTTGCCATATTCTAGTTATTGTTGTTGCACTGATCTGTATCTCTTACCATTTCGTCTTTCCTACTCGTTCTGAACATGCCACGTCTCTCCTTCTCCCTCTCTCTAAAATTTTTCTTCGACGTTCGGTTGCTCGACCTAATTATAATATGCCTTAGGCATCTCAGTCTTTGTCCATTTACCACCATAATTACATCTGGCTAATTAGCCTCATTAATTCCTTGTTCACTCTTCTTTCCTATCCACTCTATACTTTGGTCAGACCGCATATCTTTCTCAATTGTTCTTGTTTCTTACACTCTTAACCTTTTCGGTTCCACTGATCCCTTTGTTCAAACTTTTCTTGCGAATAATACAATGGCTTGTAGACGTGCTACTTTCGGTTTGTTTATAACACATAACTATACTCGATTGCAACGACGAAAATTTTATAAAGGCCCCATTTAAGGTTTCTTAGCCGATAGCGAAAACTGAAACTGTATATTATAGCTAATTTTTGGAATTTAAAATATCGATTGGTTGAAATACAATAGACTTCAACACTGGCAAGACACGAGAAATATCTCGGATGGTTACTTAATGTTTAACAGGACTTGAAGAATTACACCATCAGTGGTTTGGTGCCATTGACGTTTGCCTAGGGAAATTATAGTTATTGAATAAATCTTAGAAAAGCTACAACAAACTTCTATAAAATTGTTTATTCGATAAAAAACAAAGCATTAAATTTAAGACTTTTAAGACAGCTTTGCAAAAGAAAATGACAGTGAACAACCAGGGTTACATTTCAATGTTGGTTGGATATCACAAAGTAGAGTTTTATGTCGTTCTTGGTAACTAATGGATTACGTAAGACTGCTTTTTATCAGTACAAATTTTCAATTAGCAAACGTTTGTGTAATTGTAAAAGCTAATAAAGTTACCCTACCTATCTAAAATATTTAAATATGCTCAACTTAATTTTTCAAAACATCACGATACACTTACAGTTTATCAAATGAAGAAGTTGGCATTGTGACATTGTCAAAGGCCTGTTGAATCTATCGATGAAAAGCTGTTTGAGGAGGAGCTATCACTCCTTGCACAGTATTTACAAGATTTGTAACATACTTTTTATGAATATCTTCATGTTGCTTATGATTAAATAATAACTAGATTAGAGATTCATTCATACATCAGCAGAAGGAAAAAAATCTTAGAAATATCGAAGAATAGTGCCTTAAAATTACCGTTAAAAAGTGGTGCTTTAAAATTCTTGGGCTCACTTAAAAGAGTTTCCGAAATTATCAATAACCCTGCTCAAGTCTCGGGTTATAAATTTCAGATATTAAACCAGACATAACCAGATTTGTTTGTAAAACACAACACTAACCTGCTCATTAATATATTTAAATCTTAAAACAAAGTCAGAACTTTTATTATGTTGTAAGATTTCATAGTAATTTCTGATATACCTAATTAGTGTAACAAACAATTCAATAAAAAAAGGCTTATTATTACGTAATTATTTATTCTACCCTTCAAAATTAAAGGCGTTAGATAGTTTAAAATAATTATTTGACATTTTTTAGATTTTAGTTATATTTCATGTAAAATTTCGGCCCGCGCCAACAAAAAAATATTGAAAAAGAATCCGTGATAAAAAAAAGTGTTAAGAATTGTTGTATTGAATAGAATAACGTAAAGAGCAAATAAGTATTCTTTAATTTATAATAATGCATCTATTTGAGTATAGGCAACACAAATTACACACTATGGCAAGACATTTTTATATTCAATTAAAACAGATATTACCATTTGATCAGATAAAAGAAAGAAGTAGAAGCTAGTTTGCTACAAATCTGCAATAAAATGAGAATAAGAAAAATACAATGTCAATGGTACTTAAAAAAATTGAAAAAAGTATTACATTGACAGTCGTATTAATCACTGTACGAAACTGAAACTTATTATTACCAAAAATAATAGTAAATATATTGGGAAGTAGAGATATATTAAATAAGAAACCCAAAATTATCAAATAGTATGAATAGATAATCTTACTCCCTTGCTGTTCTTCAGTTATTCCACTTAAATATTACACCTTTTAAAGCTTGTTTTTATTACATAATTTAATTTTATCTTTACTTAATTTATTATTAATTTTACAATTTCGCCGTTTCATAATTAAATGCCCTCTTTATTGTCTCACACACTGACTTGAATATTCTGTATCGCAATTTTTGCTATGAATAGTTGTTCATGGCACGATGTTATTACCGGTCCGAGTGTAAATTAAATTTCCTATTTAATTTGTTGTTTAGTATTTTACTTACCATTAAATTATTTTTTGTTAAATAGCCTTATACCTACATTTCTTAAAATAGCAATTTCAATTTTTTATTTAGTTAGTTATCTGTTATAAAATTATAAATGATACAATAAACGGTTCATTAGACCATTGTCAAAATGAAATACGAAATACAGGAGAAATAAAAAAACTTCGCAAAACTAATCTTGATATTTTTAATTTCATGCATGAAACTATTTTTTATTTTATAATAAATAAATACATAACAGGTAAAATTCATTTGTTGCTACTGTTTACTACTTTAGCACCATTGTATATACAAATAAAATGTTTCTTATTGTTTATGTATTGTAGGAAACGCTTGGATTCTAACACGTTCCAGAAAACCATCTTTAGAAACCATGGAGAAGGCTTACTCAGTTCTTGATAAAAATTCAATAAGCAGGGCTTATTTTATAAGAACGGATCAAATTAATTGCCCTAGTAGACACTAGCGATTAATTAATAATTTAATTTATTAAATATGCAATTTACTGTAACATTTATTTATTTATTTATTTATTTATTGAAGTAATAAATGCGACATACATTTTTTAAATACGAACATATTAAATTGTTTTTATTATTTTATGGACATACTGTATGTACATAAGTAACCTCCATTTTAAGACATCTTGAAAAATTTTGATACTTAGATATTTATTTACATTTTACATTTGTACCGCTTCTAAATTTAACCCTGGTTATATCTCGTCTACAATCGGAAGGGTCTATAAACACTTCGTGTCTCATCGGAAGTAAGAAATCATAGTAAGAAATAAAGCGACTCCGGGCGTTGGTTTGATCGTTCGCTTCGTGCATGTTGGAAATAGAATGAAGCACTGAAGAAACGAAGTAAAGTATTGTCATGCCATAACATTCAATTGGATATTTTTTTATAATGATAATAGTAACGAACTGTCGTAAAATGGTGTTTCATTAAAAATTAAAAACAAAAATTCAATACTAGGTATGTTGATTGTTAGGAATGTGATTTTTGACAGTTGACAATAGGAAGATGTCAGTAGTAGCAACATGTGTGCAAGTTTTACAGCTTTAAAAATATTAGTACTGTGTTTTTTGTGTATTCTCCACACAACCAATTCTTATTTGAATATGTTTCTAAGTTCTAACGAAGTTCAAAAATTATTGGGTAAGTGTAACTGATGTTTTAATTTATTTATTTTCAAATTACCCCAAACATTATCTATTGCGCATGCGCAATAACACATCGACCTGCTTGTATTGTAAACATAAATTTTATGATTTATATTGTGGTTATTTATGTATAGTTTCAATATGCATTTCCTATTTTGTTTACTTCACATATAAATATAATTTAAATTTAAAAGGAGCATTTATGTTTACTTTCCTTGTTATATACATTATATATATATATATTTAAAGGTCAATAACCCTATAAAAGATATATAACAGGATAAAAATGTCTTATAATACTTGGTTAATTAAAGAAACACAAAAATTAAAAGCATAAAACTAATTACATATTCACGAGATTGTAGTACAATGTAGTTACATCTAAATTACCTCATGAATTTTTCGAAAATATTGTTTCATGGATAAATACAAGTTTTTTTTAAAATTTTATGCCATTATATTTTACTGGCTAATAAGAGTTTTATTTTTATTACTATGTTAGTGTATCTATATCTATTACATACTCTATTAAACACAATTTCAATTAAACTAGTAATTATAATTTTTCAAATATAAGAAAATGATTTAGATTTTACAATAAATACAGTTTGAATATTTAAAGGGAAACCTATAAATATTAATTTATTATTTGTTCAGTGTATTATCTACAATTTTCATTTCAGTTGAGATATTTTTCTATCGTCTAACTACGGTTATAATTTTGAACAAAATTGTCAAAGCTTAACTAACATGCAACTACATACAAAATATTTTTATTTTTAGGGTTGGATATGGAACTTTACTACGTAACTGAAGGTAAAGTTAACGAATTTGCACTAAACTACGTAGTGTCAGTACCGCAAAAAATGGACGCATTACATTTTTCATGGGAAAGCTTAACTGCCAAACCAGTAAGACATTATTTTTGTATTGAAAATAAGATAAAACTATATAAAATAATCCCTTGCAATATATCTTGACTTGTAACAATACATGTTTAAACAGTTAAACCAGTAAAATATTACTCAATGATTAAGTGGTCATTATAACGTGAGATCAAAATGAATTGAGGTAGTAGGAGGCTGCGGTTCGAAGAACGTATTTCGTGATTAATAATTCACAATATTCTTCTGTCAAACATTTAATGATAGACTTCAGTGTAAATTATTGATTCTGTCAATACAAGTTTTTTTAAAACAGTATAATAATCACATTTAGATTTAAGAACAGTGTTCATTTTAGAGTGTTATTTTCGTAACGGTCTACGTCTGCCAAATATTTCAAGTTGTCAATTCAATTTGTATAAACGAGACATTTAAGTACTGTCAGTATGATTTATTTAATT
Organism: Melolontha melolontha; assembly: GCA_935421215.2. NCBI lineage: Eukaryota > Metazoa > Arthropoda > Insecta > Coleoptera > Scarabaeidae > Melolontha > Melolontha melolontha. The sequence goes on from OW285244.1 coordinate 19,115,858, forward strand.
TAAAATTCACGAAATACGTTCTACGAACTACACCCTCCTACATCAATTAATTGTGATATTAAAAAATAAACTATTATAAAGTTATCCATAATCCCATCAAATTTTAAAATTTATAATTGACTTTTCAAATAAAATTGCATAAACTAATCAGCACTGTATTATTTAGATTACTCATAATTGCTTTCCAATATTCCAGAAGCTTTTTGATTCAGTGTTCAAAGTGATTCAATGATTTAAAACTGAAGACTCCACTACTCCACTCAATCAATTTATAGAGTATCGTCTTTACGTTGATGGGCCAAACTGGTGAGAATAGTGTGGTGTGTAAAAACTTTTCAACTGAGTTTTTGCTATTTCTATGGCAAAAAATTATGAATAAAACAATAGTTATTACCTAACAAATCGGAGACTGTGGCTTATAAGTGACTAATAAAATTAAAAAAACCCTTACCACAATAGAATTTAATGATTCTAAATACATATTTCTACAACCATGTTGTCATCTTCAGTAGAAAAAACAGTGTAACACTTGAACGCACAAAAACACTCACAGAAGGATTGTTCTGAACGTCTTCTAGTTTAATACAGCGTTAAACTAGAAGACGTTCAGAACAATCCTTCTGTGAGTGTTTTTGTGCGTTCAAGTGTTACACTGGTTTTTCTACTGAAGATGACAACGTGGTTGTAGAAATACGTATTTAGAATCATTAAATTCTATTGTGGTAAGGGTTTTTTAATTTTATTAGTAACAGTTATTACATTAATTACATTTATCAGACATATAACACTTTTTCTTATTAAGACGAACGCTTCGTCTTAACAAACCGTCTTTATCAATAACAATGTGGCACAAAGCTTCATATTAGTTTATTTCAAGTTTTCTTTTTCGCAAGTTGTTCAGCCTTTATTTATTCGACCTTGCTCTAAATTTGTGTTTTGTATCTTATTATTCTTAATGGTATATTCCCGTTTGCACGGTATGCTTCACGCATTCTTCTAATAGTACCCGAGTCCTTGATTCCTCAATTAAAATCAAACAAAAGGATATGCCAGAAATGCTTTATTTTTCCATGAAACTCAATTTTTTAGCTGGTAGTTAGCTAACATGGATTCTCGTATTCGATATCGGTTTGATTGTCACTTCATTGATGACTTGAAAGCTAAAATAATTACTAAGGAGGTGGCTCAAAGAAAATATACGTACATAACTAAACAGTATTAACCCAGGATACAAATTACGTTTTGTCTAGTCAAACTTCAAAGTCTACTTCCGTTCATACATTCGCACATATCTTAAGTTCCCTGCAAAAATGAAAAACTCATTTATCTTGAGTTAGTAGTGTGGTTTCCTATGTTTAAAAAAATATTCTATTGCGCTGTTAGGAAGAATTAATTTTATTTAAATCATTATAAATAGAGAACGGACACGCTTACCACATGACGCAAAGCCCAGTGCAGTACTGGCGAAAGGCTGTATTTCTAAAATATTTAATTTTATTTATATAATTGGAAAACGAACGGGTGGTGATCTATAAAATTACGAAATACATATGTATTTGTTGAAAAGTTGTATTTTTAAAGTTTTTAATTTTATTTCTATAATTGGAACATTTTTATTTGTTCATTTTGTCGTTCAAGTTGAGTAAAGGAGTATTAATATTAACTAGCAATAGTTTCTCAAGGTTTTCTTCTGTCAATTTTGTTCTCTTTGAATTAAGTACATCCTTATAAATAGAAAACGCCTTTCTACATCGCAACTGGTTATAGGTGCATACTGGAAATATTCTTTTATTTCTTCATATTTAGCCGTTAGATTTTGTGGAATTGTCTCCATAGATAATTGCTGCAATGTAATTAAATCTGGATTTCTATTAAGAATTGCTTCAAATTTTTGCCGAAGGCCACATCCGAAGTCACTTGGAATACTTTTCAAATTATTAACAGCCACATCTAATGTGGTTAATCCGTCATTTAATTTGAGATTTCGATTTTCAAAATAAGTGATTAGTTTTGGCAATTTTCCAAAGTGTTCGTGAAGAAAGTACAACTGATTTTTTAAATTTGGGATTTGTGCGAGCTCCTTGCACTCACCAATACTTCTAGCATCCTCCTTTAGCAGTGTTACGAAATGTTTTAGACTATCGAAATTCTCAGCATAATAACTAGTAGCTTCCAGCCATGTTCCCCATCTAGTTATTACTGGAGTGGGAGGCAGTGACAGAGATGGAAATTTTTCCCTTAAAAGAGCTACTCTCAATGGTGCTTTTCCGAAAACTTTTTTAAAAGCTGATACAAGTCTATCAACTTCCGGAAAAGTGTCTCTGATATATTCACAGATTCTGTGGAGAGCATGTGCTACACAAGTAATATGCAGCATATTAGGATATGTTTTCTTCAATAGTCTGCCTGTTTTTAACATATACGCAGCACTATCACTGACAAATAAAAGTATTTTTTCTTTGTACGTGGCGTCCGAATGAAGCATTTTTTGCATATTCTCCTTAATGGTGTCAGCAACTGTTTCCGCATCAACTCTATTTATAACACTTGTTGCTATTCTTAACTCATATGAGTTATAGGGAATAGTTGGATGTAGTACACCAGCTACAACATTTACCACACAGCGTCCTAACATATCCACCGTTTCGTCGGCGCTTATCCATATGTATTGATTTAAAAGATGGCTTCTAATGCGTTCTACTGTTCTCGTATAGCACCTAGAAACATAATATTTGCGTAAAGTTGATTCATCAGGAACATTTCGACCAGTATATTTTTTCAGAAATGTCTTCAAAATTGGATTGTTCAATTTAAATAATGGAATATTAGCTGCCGTAAAAGTTTCACAGAGTTCTTCGTTAAAATTGTCAGATTCCAACGGGTTCAATTTTTTTTCGTGCTTTAATGATCCTACGTGACGTTTTACGGTTGATTTATTGCAATTTTTCAATAACTATTTCTTTTACGAAATACGATAAACTTATTTATTTTATCTACGTACACGACACCACTGAAAACTATATTCTGAACACTATATTCTCCGAATACAATAGCTGGGTTGTCCATTGTTATCGTGCGAGTCCAGGTGGCCGAGTAAGTCAAACAAATACTTCATTGAATTACGCCGGGATGTACTGAGCGACGTTATACACAATTCCAATTGCCGATTGCGTTTTATGGAAATTGCATCCGTTCTCTAATTATAAAAAAAAGATAGGCGAACTTACATAACCAATCAAGTTGAATATTACTGATTGCTTATGCATTTATTTTTAAATGTTTGTATGAAGAGAGTTTAAAATATATTGCAAGAGGTTTATGAACATCAATCGCCTAAAAAAGAAATATTTTTAGCTACCATATTCTATGGACGTAGAAGTATCAAATCCATTAGCATTAGCGGTGCCTAAATTAAACATTAGTAATACTGGCTCTATACCAACCTCATTACAAACCTTTAGTGTAGGCTTGTCTTGTTCGGGAGTAGTTGTTGCCGAAGTTAATATCAATTTAACAATAAACATAACCCTGCCAAACAATAATGTAACATCTTTACTATTCAAGCGAAAAAAAATTTGCCGAAAAGTGGAGACCCAATCAAATACACACGTTCTAGTTGATAATATATCATATAATTCAAATTCAGTCAATATATTCTATACGGCCGTTGGATGTGCTGCGTTGTTGATAATAATTCTTGCATGTTGTATAACCGTCTTTTATTTGAGAAGTAGAAAAGGTCGGGGAAATTCTGATAGCGAACAAGCTCACATGACCTATTTAACTAATGCATCGAGAAATCCTAATTCCGCATCTTCCTATGGAAATTTTAGGAGAATGCCTAGCTATTCCTTAATTGATGAAAGGTCTAAAGATCTTCAAGAGAGGATTACAGAATTAACCATACAGAGGTTTAGAATATCTATATAGTGTATCTATGATTATGTAATGATTATACATTTTTTCAGATGTCGAGTGCGTTTAAATTCTGTAATTTTGGAGGGAACTTTCGGCAGAGTATATTTGGGTACATACATAGAAGAAAACGGCGGCGAAGAAGAGGTTTTGGTAAAGACGGTAACAGACCACGCATCGCAAATACAAATATCTCTCCTTTTACAAGAGGGAATGTTCATGTATTCTTTGAATCATAAAAATATTTTAACAATATTAGGAGTATCAATTGAAGACCAAACTGCCCCATTTCTACTGTATCCATATCATTCTTACAAGAATTTAAAAGTATTTTTGCAAAAATGTAAGCTTAATTCTGAAGGTGTTGCGCATACTTTGACCACACAAGAAGTCGTCGATATGGCTTTGCAAATTATACAAGCAATGCAATTTCTTCATAAAAAACACTTATGGCATAAGGATTTGGCCGCAAGAAATTGTGTGTAAGTATTCAAAACGATTTTCCAAAAAAAAAATTTCATTTATTTTTTTAGTGTTGATGATAAATTGAAGATTAAAGTGACAGATAATGCATTATCAAGAGATCTATTTCCGTCAGATTATCACTGTTTGGGTGACAATGAAAATAGACCCATAAAATGGATGTCTATAGAAAGTTTATTACAAAAGGAGTTCTCTCCAAGTACTGACGTTTGGGCTTTTGGAGTTTTACTATGGGAATTGACAACTTTAGCGCAACAACCGTACGTAGAAATAGACCCTTTCGAAATGGCTGCATATTTAAAGGACGGCTACAGATTATCACAACCCATCAATTGTCCGGATGAACTGTAAGTTTTTTCCTCATATAAATTTAAAATTTTACAAAATGATTTTTTTTTAAGGTTTGCTGTTATGGCATACTGCTGGGCTATGAATTCTGAAGAAAGACCAACATTTTCGCAGCTTCAAGTTTGTTTACAAGAATTTTATGCTCAACTTATAAGATATGTATAAAGGCTTTTGAGAACAAAAAACGATATGTTCCTTTTTATTTGTGTGCCAAATTTCTTTCGCATGTTTATATTAAGTCCTATTATAAATACGTTAAATGTCATACAGTATAATCTGTATAATTTATTTGGATCTCAATTATATTTATTAATTTCCTTTTTGTAAGACTGGATAAACGCATTTACAATAGCATTTGCAGTAAGAAACTATGACCTTTCTAGGTTTTGACATGTGTCAATTTTTAGTTGTCAGTCTTTCGCTATCGATATTACTAAGGAAAAAATCTGTTACAGGTTTTGTATTAAAATAGTTACGATTCTAGGAAGTATAACAACTGTACAAAAATCGATTATTTATTTACATATGCTCAATGACATGGAAACTGCAACACCAAGAAGTGGTGCGAATTTTTTGACCAAACTTGGTAGAAACGTATAACTAGTCAAACGTAATAATTGATTAAAATTTTGTTGTGATATATCAAGTGGTCATGGCACTTCTGACACTTCATTCAGTTTTCGCTGACATTAATGTGTGGTGTATTTATTGTTTGTTTCAAATTTATTTCAACGGTTTTGTCTTATTATACCTTTGTTTAACGTATTTAGAGAGTTTTATTATGCCTAGAGTGCGGCAACGTGGAAATTATCGTCAATTAAGCGAATTCGACAGAGGTCGAATTGATGGTTTGCGAGAAGGTGGTTTTTCATACAGGGAAATTGCAAATCGCCTTAACCGGAACCAATCCACCATTATGCGCTGTTATCAATCATGGACTAGGGAGGGTCAGGAAAGACGCCGAAGAGGAACCGGAGGCCGAAGAAGAACTAATGGGATACAGGACCGCCGCCTTCGCCTAATGGCACTAAGAGACAGGTTCGCCAGTACCAGATCAATTGCTGACGTGTGGTTAGGTAATCAAGGTCGTCCAGTAACCCTTCGAACCGTTTATCGCCGAATTAGGGGTTTCGGCTTACAATCTTATCGTCCACATCTTGTGTTACCACTTACGGCTCAACACCGACAGCAACGTTTGGAGTGGTGTAGATTGCGAATGCATTGGATCGTGGAGTGGCATAAGGTGGTGTTTAGTGATGAATCTCGATTTTGTCTAGGGATGCATGATGGCCGTATGAGGGCAGACGAAGACGTGGGGAACGTAGTGATATTCAGTTTTCCATTGAAAGGCATGTGCATCGAGCAGTGGGTGTTATGGTATGGGGTGCTATAGCATATGGGAGTAGGTCTCAGTTGGTGTTCATCCAAGCCACCATGAACGCCCAGCGTTACATTGATGAGGTGGTAGAACCCCATATTCTTCCATATCTTCAAATGCTCGAAGACCCACTTTTCCAGCAGGATAATGCCCCTCCCCACGTAGCGAGAATTTCTATAAATCGCTTCGAAGAGGCTCATGTCAATATCTTGCCATGGCCACCCAAATCCCCCGACCTCTCGCCAATAGAACATGTGTGGGACATTATGGGACGAAAACTTATGAATTTAGCCAATCCCCCGCAGACACTAATAGCTCTTCGGCATGAATTACAGGTTGCTTGGGACTCCATACCCCAAGAGGATATCGACCACCTAGTCGAATCAATGCCACGAAGAGTGAGGGAGTGTGTAACTAATAGGGGCGGCTCGACACATTATTAATAAAAATTATGTTAAATTGTGTTAGTCTTTTGTTTTTTTTCTTTGAAATTTTAATCAATTATTGCCTTTGAATAGTTATACGTTTCTACCAAGTTTGGTCAAAGAATTCGCACCCCTTCTTGGTGTTGCAGTTTCCATGTCATACAGTCATATAGGTTTCAATTTAACAATATTCTTTCTTCATGCCAAAAACATATACATACTACCACATAACTATGTATAACGTCTACTTTATGTGAAACAACAGAAGGATACAGTTTCAAATGCAACATACATATAGCAGATGTCCGTTAATGATTGAAGCTGACAGTATGTGTCAAATTTTGGTTAAGTTAGCACTACTGCACTTGATTTCAAACGCAATTGACATTAGCTTTCCATGCGGTAATCGCTTTTGACATAAATATAAAAGTTGATAAAATCAAACACAGTACCCTTACTTCTCGAAATGTTTAATGTTAATATTTTCTAATTAAAATTATTTAAGAAAAGAATGGGGTAGATTGTGCCGCGTTCCAAACAAAAAATGATCATTATCAAAAGATATTTGCAAAATTTGACAAACGTCAGCTTCAAACATTAACGGACACTCAATATTTACTAAACACAGCTTTTTTTTAGTAAACACAATATTTTGTTGAACATGCTACATGCTTGTATCCATTTCAGAACAGCTTCCAATAACTCTGAAAATTATCTCTAGAAGCTTACGTTGTAATCCACAATGATAAATCCAATATTTGAAAAATGTACCACAAATGTTCCAGCTTGCCAGTCCTAACAGGCATACTTCATTATGGGCATTATCCTGTTGAATCACAGACAATTCTAAAACCTCTTGCAGCGTCGAGAGATTTTTCTAGCACAAAACAACTTCGCAAATACTGCTGCTGATATACAACCCCACGCCATATTAGTTCCATTCCCGTGCTTTATAGTGGGTACTAACCAGTGTGGATAATGTAACGTTTAACTTGAAAGCACAGTACTTGTACAATCGGTTTTTTTAGGGATTAGGACTTTAGAATACCCTTCTGTACTTATATGAACCTATAGTTCGCATTATTAAATACAACGAGAAACTGTAAAAATCACTCTAAAATTATAACACATTCCTTGATTTCTATGATTACACGAACATTGTCTATAAGAAACTGATATCTTTCAACATAAATTTGTATAACAGCCTTTAGGAAATAAAACACCGTTATAATCCTTACATGTATCTCATTGTAATCGGAAGCGTAAACATTCTTGTCGATTTACCTGAAATTTGAATAGTATCAGTAATACCGGATTTTTCCAAGGGTGCTAAACACATATCCACATAGTTGTATGATCAAATTCCATATATTAGCAACAATGGCATTTGATTTTGTCAAAATTATTTCTTCTACTTTACATACAGTGGGTGTCTAAAAGCATTTGTAAGTTTTAAGTGGCCCATTTTTCTTCACAGTCGCATAACTCCCAATATTTATGCCAAATCCATAATCCCAAGTGGTTGTAGGAAGTTCATAATTGGGGAACAGCCAGCCATTCTACTCCCTAAATTTGCAAAGTATTAGGGTAAAGTGCTAAAGATAGTAAAATACGTAAAGTATTTAAAATGAAGTGTAAGATCAGCTTAATATTTCTGTGGACATAGTTTTGTTGGATTAAGATTATATGCTGTAAGGAGGGGGGCCCATTGAAATCCACACCACATTGATATAGTGATCTAACCAGTCAGCTACCAAAGCAAATACTCCTTATCGAGAAAATAAGAGATTAACTAATTATCACCTCCAAATGGCATGGTACCATTTTATTTGCCTGATGATATTTTAATTGTTTGTGTAGGCCAATGACTCGATTTACAGTCAAACAAATATAAATAACGGAATAAATAGAAAAAAAAAGGGTTGAGTTTAAAGAAATATATGTTGACTCTTAACCACAAAATATATTATTATTTTAAGGGTTCCAAGTGAATGAATCTATTCTTACAGAATGTAAATTTAATTTAATTTTTTTTTAACAGTCTGCCATGTTTTGGTAGAATATTAAATTAATTTATTCTTTTTTTATGAAAATATATTTCATTGCTGAAAATAAAGTTGCGACAATATTAAAACTGACACATTGCAAAACTGGAAAGACATTGATGTTATTGATGTTGGCCCTGAAAGCCTGCACCATAATATCTGAATCATATACAATATGAACATATGTATATCATTGTTGTAATAAGTTCTTATGAATATTTTCTGTAAATAATGTGATCAGCTAATATGTATTTTAGTTCTAAATATATAAAATAAAACTGATTTTGAAGAATAGATATCGTATGAACACTTTTTTGTTTTATAAAGCGCCTTACCAAATGTAAAACGTAGTATTTTTAATTTAGAATGTTATATAGTATTTAAATAATATTTGATGTTTATAAATTTTTACTTATTTTTTATAAGAAAAAGAGAAAATATATATACTTAAAATGATTTCTTTATTGAATTTGTCCATATAATGAAAACCTTTAAGTGCTTTAAATATTATATTTTAATTCCAATTATAAGAGTTAATAAAGATGCAATAGTTTAAAGGAGAGATTATATTAAAGTTTTTAGTAATTGCATGTTTATGTATTTATGTGATGTAAAAGGAAGGAAAGCTTAATGGTACTAAACAAAAAGAATTTCTTCGTTTTAAAAATATTTAGAAATGGTCGATGAAGATCATTAAAAAACATAATGGTAATTCCTTAATTCATATTCAAAGCATTTTCTCAGTAAATAAAATAATAATCTCTATTCGTTAAATAAAGGCTCATATTTTGTTATTTATTTTAACATTTGCAGTATCGCTTACTTTATGCACAGCGGCTGTAAAAACTAACTTTAATTAAGATAATTCCCTAAATGTGAACTGTTCCTTTTCCTGTTTTTTTGCTATTGTCAAGTTCCCTTGAAGCGAAAGTATTTTGAAAGAACCTGTGGAACCATTGAAGGACCTCAAACTTATAACGGGGAAAGAAAAAGTGAAGAAGTGAAGATTGATATAGCAAAAAAAAACTTAAAGTGAAATATAAGTTACACATTAGCACATAGAAATAACACGTTTATCCGAAATTTTGCGTATTTTGCTTGTGTTGCAAATATACAAAATATAATGTATAGAATCCACGGTTGGCTCTTGGTGAAACATAATGAATAATTTACTTAAGAAAACACTCGGTATGTTTGTTTCACAAAATATATTTATTTAATCTCTAACATATGTTTCGCCTTTTCAGGCATTATCAAAGAGTTATTTTTAAAAACTAAAATAGAAAGTACACTTCCACTACTATTTATGAGTTCTTAAGGGACTTTATTATGGCATCAATGGTCGGGGTGTTGAAAAAATCCAGCTGCGTGTTTGTTACATGTCTATTAAGATTTATGGCTTTTTTAATTTCTAATATTTCGAGGAAGTCAAGTCTCTTTCCTTTATTGCAAGTATGTAAAAGTTTAAAATGACTGGTATTAAACAAGTGTGTATTTTCAATGCAGTGTTCGGAGAATCCCGTATTCATTTTACCATAAAGAATAGAACTTCTATGCTCTTTGATCCGTTCTTTTATTGAGCGTCCTGATTGGCCGATGTATATCGCATCACAATCACTGCAACTTAATTCGTACACACCTGACTTATCACACAATTCTGTTTTTTCTTTATTATTAACTAAAATATTTCCTACATTGACTTTATTCACTTGGATGACATTTAACCCTAATTTATTCAGTTTATTAGAAACTTTATTGCTAACCCCAGGTATATAGTTGAGTGTGTGAAATGTTTTATTCGTTTTTGTATATGTGTGCCCGTAGTAAAAATTCTTCATAAGGATAGTACGTTGTTTTTTGATAATCATTTTATCTATAAATTCTGTTTTATATCCGTTGTTTCTAGCTATTGTTTTTATGGTGGTTACTTCTTTTTCGTAAATCTCATTATTTAAAGGGAAATTAATCAGTCTATGTATAAAACTATGAAACGCTGCCATTTTTATATTCCATGATTGACTAGAATTAGCCGGGATTACTGTATCCGTTGTAGTGGGTTTTCTAAATATATCAAACTCAAATCGTTTATCCATTCTTGTTAATTTTAAGTCTAAAAAATTTAGCGTTCCGTCTAACTCTTTTTCTATAGTGAATTGTATTTTATTGTTAAGAGAATTCAAATACTTGAGAAATTGGTCTAGTTGTCTATCTGTGCGTGACCACAGGCATAAAATATCGTCTACATATCTGCCCCAGAAGGAAATGTATTTTAATAGTGGACTGCGGTTGACATTGTTTATATGTTTAGATTCAAAATCTGACAAATATAATTCAGCGAGCAACGGGCTTAGGGGGCTACCCATTGGTAAACCGTTGGTTTGTGTATCAAATTTGTTATGAAATTTAAAATAGTTTTGTTTAAGGCAAATATTAATTAAGTTAAATAAAGTATTCTGTGTTACGATGTTCGGGATAGACTTTTGAATGTGATTCTTTAAAATAGTTTTTTGTTCCACTATGGGGAAATATACAAAACGTAAAGTTTGTTCAATAATAATAACAATAGATTTTATTTGGCGGAGTCCAGCTAAGGTATTTTACTCAACCACTAGATACATAAACTTCATACAAATCAGCTAGCTAATAAATAGTACTTAACTTAAACTAACATGTATGCTTCATATAACAAATAAATAACAATTTAAAAAAAAAACGCAAAAAAAGGAAGGAGAAAGGAGAGAGGTACAGAATCTATACTTGTATTTCAGTGGCGGGTCTTGATGACGTACGATGTGAGCTGCTGCTCGGATGAGACTGCTTCGTTTAAGCTTTCATATATACAGAGAAGCAATTAGCTGCAACCGAAATTGTTCGAAGCAGTCTCATTCGAGCAGCGACTTACATCGTAAGTAATCAAGAACCGTCACTGTAGTATTTACAAATATGTAATACAATTAATCACTGTATATTATGTGTGGCTTTGCTCTAGCAATAATTAGTATTTCAGTTTACTTTTAAAAACATTTATACTGAGAGAAGGCTTGAAGTCCTCTACAAGGGCATTATAATTAGTCGGAGCTGCATACGAAAAAGATGCGGAGCAGTGTTGCGATACTGTAAAATTATTAGCAAATCGAAGCTGGCTGGAATGAAGTACACTTCTCCTGGTAAAAAGGATTGCAATGTAACTTCGTGCATTTGATAATAGCGTTTTATACACGGGTCGACGTCGCAATGGTTGAAACATGATAAAATCAAAGATCACAGAGCGTAGCCTTTAGGCAAGTGTTCATAATTTCTCTGTTGCTATACAGAGACTTTAATACTGCAATGGACTTCTGGATAAGTTTGTGAAGATGAGCTTTAAATCTTAAATTTTTGGCAACAGTCAGGCCCAAGCTGTTCACAGTCTATGCAATCGGAAGCATATGGCTGTCAACCCTTATATCCATTACGTGCACGACCCCGTGTTTCCGTTTAGATAGTAATACTTGTGATTTAGAATGGTTCACCCTTAAACAATGATCACTGGAAACCCGCAATAGAGTCTAAATTTATTGAAGCAACATACTCCGGTAACTGATCACTATCAAAGGTGCAGTATAGTTTGAGTATCATCCGCATATAAGTGTGGTGTACAGTTCCTTAAAGTTCTAGAAAAATCCGCAGTATATAAAATAAAAAGTAAAGGTGCCATAATGGATCCCAGTGGGGCACCCGAAACATGATTTTGATTTTTTTGTTTAGCTTAAGAGTACGTTTTCCGCTATAAAGTTATAAGGCAAAGATGTTCCTTTTGAGGTTTTTTATTGATTCCACAGGTTTGTTAAAAATAGCTTCGTTTCGAGGGATCTTTACAAAAGCCAAAATTATTTATTTTTCTCTTTAATAAATAAAAGCAGCCGAAAACAATATCAATATCGAAATACAATCTACCACATTGACTTTCAGTTTTCATGTCGTTACTTTTACCACGTCGATATTCAATAAAATGTAATATTTTAAAATTTTATTAATGCTTTATTAATTTGGTATTTGTTTTGAAAATTTATTATAATTCAGCGAACTATAAAAGTTAACATCTGCACTGAATAAAGTTTCATAATGCGATTCATTATCTAAAACGCGATGCGTGAGGAGTGAACGTGACAGTTGGTTAATGAGAACAAGATACTTTCCATAATTATTATAGAAAAGTAATATTCTTTTTTGTAAATAATAGTAAGGCTATAATTAGTTTAATGCCTGTCAAATATTGCATACCTGCAGTGACGCGCCGTCCATATGGGCAAGGTCGTGCAGCGCACAACGGCGCCAAGGCCTTAAAGGCGCCTACGGCCACTTGTGATAAGTTAAATTTTAAAAATATTAAAAACATTTTTTGAAAGTGTACAACAAATCAACAAATTTACATAAAACAATTATTACAATTATTTTAGCATTGACAGCAATAATTTTATTGTTACTTCAAAGAGTGTACTTGATATTTGCATTTACACTGTTTTTTGTATAAATTTAACTTAATTAATATTATTTAAAATTAAAAAAGGTGAAAGGGGTATCTTAAGCATTTTAATAGAAGCTAATAATCATACTGTAATAATGGGAGAGTGGCTGGTAATTTTGGCTCAATACATATAGGGTAAAGGCGCCTATCAGTATTTCGCACGACGGCGCCGAAGATACTTGGCGCGTTACTGCATACCTGACATAAACAACATTCATTTAACGTAGATTTATATAGTCTTGCAACTTTATACGAGACAACATTTTGTTGTAAATAAAACTTAAATTTACATGATCTTATAAGTTATTACTATAACGATTAAATTTAATGTACAGTGTGATCAAAAATAGCTGGTTATATTAGTGCACCTGTAAAATCGCTATTAAAATGAAAGAACTTCACAATTACTTTCAACATGCCAGTGGCGTCACGCATGCCTTACGTCGAAAATTGCTTTTTTCAGAAGGTGGATCATCGCATTCATCTGTCCATTGCAACAATGTTTCCTCCAACTCCGGATCACGAAACTTTACACTTTGTACTTTTTTCGATACTGTTATTGCTTTTGTTCTAAAACTTCACTCAACGCTGTTTGTGATTCAACTGACTGACAAAGTATGCTGCATGCAGACTCGTTTACTACAAATTGTCTGACAACACACGCCAGCAATAACAAGTTGAGACGTGTTAATACAAAAAAAATGCTTGTGGGCCTCGCAGGCCCAATTAATGTAAATGCAGGATAGTGATGATAAAAAATTATTTTCTACTTTAAAAAATAATTAGAAATTATTTGATTTGAGAAACAATTGAATGAATACCTGTTTGGACCATACCAGAACGCTGGATTAATTTAAGAATATTTAATACAAATTATAAGCAATGAAATTAAACTCCGGGCCTGATAGGGCGGTTTATGCATCTTAGGGTTAAGTAAGTAACAAGGCAGGTCAAGGCATAAGAAAATGACGTTTACTATGGTAAATGGTAAATGAATCAATGAAAACTTATCAGATTTGTACAGATCACAAATAAAATCCAAAGCTTATCAATTGTACGAACATTAAAGTTTTAAATGACTAAATCGTTGAAAATGTTCGAAACATATATTGGTATTTTACCAGGAAAACTTTTTAAGTTGCCGAAAGGGTTCTGCAATATTTGATCAGGAATGTTATAGATTCGATTGCTAGTTGTATTTCTACATTAGCTATGGAATATTTAGATGGTCATCAATGTAAGATTGACTATATTGTATTCCTTTCTTGACATCGTTTCTGACTGATGTGATAACAAGAATGCAAGAATATACAAAGCGAAGAACAATAAAAATACCACAAAACTATCGGCAACAAACAATAATTGCAGGTAAACACACATAATTAGGTTTGTTCGAACCCGCAGTTCTAGAAGTTCTAGACTTATGCGCATGGTAACTGCACTTTTAATCGTTCGGACCATGTAATTCTGGAATTACAAATTTCGCGAAATATTAGTATTCTGTTCGAACCTACAAGGATTTGGAATTCCAGAACCGTTCCGAACTGTTCTCCCAGTTCTCAGCAGAGAACAAGTATTTGAAATTCTAGACTGGCCTGAGCATGTGTGAATTGGTGCTCGCTATTTCAACCACATTTAGCTATGCATTAGGTTAAACTATTTCTTTAGTAGATGATATTAGTAGATATATTTAGAAGAGAATTGTGGTTATATTTTGCTGTTGGATAGTTTTTTTTTGTTTTTGTTCATTTATATTTCACATAAAATTTTGAAGATATACGAGTATATCACTATAAATTTTACTTCGAATTGATTCTTCGTTCTCTAAGGCACGTTGCATTTTAAATTATATTTATCTAGTTAATAAAAGAAATAAATTTATTGCATGTTAAAGATATGTAGGAAGGAGAAATTAGATTCTAGAATTGTTACGTTTATGAGAATTAAACGTGTGCGTGTATGTACCTACGTTTATCTTTGCTCTGTTAAATCAACATTTTTTAGTGGTTATTCGATTGAATTATAGTTGTGTTTTATTTGGGTTGGTGGTGTTTTTTATGTCTTATACATAAGTAAACAATATTGTAACGTTTGTCTTTACGGGTTCTTAAATAAAACTAACAATAACTTTAGACACACACACTATATTAATATTAAAACGTATAACAATATAAAACTAACTATTAACAACAATAAGTACATTTATGTATTTTATATTTATGTAACTATATTTATGTATATTTCGCGAGACTTGGGTATTGAATGTCTACATCCCTTCCTCGACGGCTTATATATCAATGGGAACGTTTGGTCTAGAATGCTCCAAATCTGTCGCGAAACCGTCCAGAGCGATGACGCGCCTCGCGTCATCGAATGAGTCATTACATTGCCCCCTTCTTAAAAATGAAGTTTCGTCCCGAAACATGTCATGCTTTGGTCTCCTCAAACGATGACGAAATCGACAGGTAGGGCCTTTGTTACATTGCGACGTCATATCGAAATAACAGTCCACGGTCTTATCTTGCCTGGATGGACAGGAATATTCAAGCTGGTAACTGCATACCAGAATTTCCATACCAGTATGTCGGAAGATTACTTCCAACATGCTCCTTACAATTCTCCAGTCCAGGCGGTCCAATCCACAACCCAATTTTGGAACTGCCAATTTCAGAATGTCTTGTTGTAACATTTGTTCGCGTAAGTGGGTCAGGGCCTCCCATAAGGCTCGATAGGTTGGCTTTAGGCTCGACAGTTCTTTCGTGACCAAATAAAATATGGGCTGTCCTTCATTTATTATTTGGAGACTCTTCCCAATTGCTGGTCCCTGCTGCCTTAGCTTTTCGATTCTGCCAAATCTCTCTTTAAATTCCCAGGCAATTCCTTTGGCCATTCGTAGATCTCGGGCTACGCAATGAGCAAGCGCGTAGTCTGGCGGCACCGTGAACAAATCCTGCTGTTTCTCGATGGTTACCCCAAATCGAGCTTTTCTCGAACCAGAATACTCTTGCATAAAGTCTTCGAAGGTTAGTTCATGGTATTGGCTATCCAATCGGCGCAAGTCAACGGTTTCGTCATTGTCTCCAGAGTATGGGGCTAATCGATTAAAATGTACGACTCTTGGCTTAGTGTGAGGTGTTCGCCTGATGCGGTATATTACATCGTTGATCCGCTTCAACACCTCGTATGGCCCCTCCCAATTCTTTTGAAGTTTTGGAGATAGGCCCCGTCGACGTTGTGGATTATACAACCAAACTCGATCGCCTTCATGGTAACCACTCTTCTCGGCGTTGATGTCATAGCTCTCTTTCATTCTGTCACTAGCATCTTGGATATTATGTCTGACTTGTTCATGGATATTATCTAGTCGTCGTCTGAGCGTGCTGACATAATCTTCTCCGGCAAGATCTTCACCAGGCTTGCTCCCAAACTTTAAATCACAGGGCAATCGGAGTTCCCTCCCGTCTACATCCCAGCAAACATACGTTTGCTGGTGATTGGCCTGTTGTCTCTTGAACGGAGGCCCGATACGCCATTAGAAATAATGGTAAATGTTCGTCCCAATCTCTCTGGTGTTCGGAGACCACTTTGGATAAGTGTCTGATCATGGTCTTGTTCATTCGCTCTACCATCCCATCTGATTGTGGATGCAAGGGAGTTGTTCTCGTCTTCCGTATGCCCAAATGTCCACACATCTTTTCGAATAGACTGGACTCAAAATTTCGCCCTTGATCGGAATGAAGTTCCAAGGGTACACCATAACGGCTGACGAACTCCTTCACAATCACGTCTGCTACAGTTCCAGCTTCTTGATTTGGTAGAGCATATGCTTCAACCCATTTGGTAAAGTAATCCATGACAACTATTATGTATTTATTTCCTTTGCTGCTTTCTGGAAAAGGACCGGCGGCGTCTATGGCGATCCTTTCAAATGGGCTTCCTACATTGTATTGCCGCATGGGTGCACGTCGACGCCTCTGGGGACCGTTGCTTCCGGCGCAATTTGCACACTTTCGGCACCATTCTTTCACATCTCGTGAACAATTCACCCAGTAAAATCTCTGGCGCACCTTCTCCAGTGTTTTATGGACTCCAAAATGTCCCCCAGAAGCACCATTATGGAGTTCTCGCAATACCTCTGGTATTCTTTTCTTGGCAACCACCATTTGTATCTTGCGCTCACTTCCATCGTGATTTTCGACCTCACGTCCCAGGAGATCGTCATCCATGGTTAAGGAATCCCATTGTGCCCAGTATGACTTCAATTCTCGTGAATGGGAAGCAATTTCTTGCCAGGTCGGTCTTTGCCCATTTCTTTTCCAAGCCCTGAGGACTGCAAGATCCGGATCAGCTTCTTGATCCGCGCGCAAATTGTCAGGTTGCCATTGGTCATCAACAACGGTGGTTCGAAGAGCGTTGGCCGATTTGTCTTCGATTCTGTTGCAATGTCGACAGTCTTCTGGACAGGGCCTTCTGGAAAGGGCGTCTGCATTTTGATGTTTGAGGCCTGCTCTGTGTTCAATGACAAAGTCGTACTCCTGTAGCCTCTCAATCCATCTAGCTACTTGACCCTCTGGATTCTTGAATTGCAAGAGCCACTTTAAGGCGGCATGATCAGTGCGGATCAGGAACTTCTGCCCATACAGGTACTTGTAAAAGTGCTCAATGGTCTTAACTACTGCCAATAGTTCTCTCCTGGTTATGCAGTAGTTCCTCTCTGGTTTGGACAGGGTCTTGCTGAAGTATCCAATGACCTTTTCTTGGCCATCTTGGATTTGAGAGAGCACGCCACCAATCCCGACGTTACTGGCATCCGTATCCAAAACAAACCTCCCAGATGGCAGCGGATAGTTCAAAACGGGTGCACTGATCAACGTACCTTTTAACAACTCAAAGGCCGCTTGGCATTCGTTGTTCCAATTGAATGCTCGATTTTCTGTTAGGCGAGTAAGTGGTTTTGCAATGTTGGAGAATCCAGGAACGTAGCGTCGATAATATGTACATAATCCCAAAAAGCTTCTTAGCTGATGTTTGTCTTTGGGTACCGGCCATTTTTCCACAGCTTTTACTTTTTCTGGATCCACAGCAATTCCTTTTCCGGAAACCACATGTCCAAGGTAATTTACCTCCTTGCGGAAAAGGTGACACTTCTTTGGACTTAATCTCAGGTTGGCATCTCGCAAACTCTGGAATACTACTTCCAAATTTTTCATGTGATCTTCAAAGGTCTTCCCTACCACAATCACATCATCGAGATATACCAGGCAGGTATTCCAAGACAATCCCCTCAGTACAGTGTCCATGAGTCGCTCAAAAGTAGCTGGGGCGTTACACAGTCCAAATGGCATGACTGTAAATTGCCAGAGTCCTGTACCTAAACTGAAGGCAGTCTTCTCTTTGTCATTGGGATCCATTCCCACTTGCCAATAACCGCTCTTTAAGTCGAGAGTGGAGAACCATTTTGCTCCTGCCAAGGTGTCTAGCGTATCGTCTATTCTTGGGAGAGGATAGCTGTCCTTTTTGGTCACACTATTCAAACGACGATAGTCCACACAGAATCTGGTAGATCCATCCTTCTTCCTGACAAGGACTACTGGTGAAGCCCATGGACTATTCGATGGTTCAATTACTCCTTGGCCTTCCATATCTTGTATAATTTGCTTGGCTTCCTCACGTTTTGCCAGTGGTAACCTTCTTGGTCCTTGTCGAATTGGACTTGCATCGCCGGTATTTATTTTGTGCATTACAATATTTGTTCTGCCTTTCGTACCAGTTTCAGTTTCAAAGACGTCTTCATAATGTTTGATTAGGTCCTTAACTTGACTTTGTTCCTTCTTGCTCAATCCTTGACAGGCGGAGTCGATTATCTTGGACAATTTCTCAGAAACCTGCACGAATCCATTCTTCTTCGCCTCTATATGATGAACGACGGCCGACACTGGTGAACACCACCCCAAAATAGTACCCTTCTTCAATGAAACAGGGTAATGGTTCACATTCATTACCCTTATCGGTACAGTCTTCTGAGTCATAACCAGCATTTTGGCAACTACTATTCCTCGACCCACCTCGTCATCATCAGCCTTTGGTTCCAACATTGCAACATTTCCGTCCAAATAATCACCTTCCGTACACGCCGTCAAAAATGTCTCACTTCTTGCATCCAGAACAACATTCTCTGCAGTAATTACTTGTACATTCCCACAATTTTTCCCATGAAGAAACAATTCCTCATTATTTATTTTTAAAGTGCCTTCTTTCATGTTTAACTGGAAGCCGTAGGTGTTCATGATGTCTAATCCCAAGATTATTTGTTCTTCTATGTCGGCTACGAGAACACGATGTTGGACTGATGTTGGTCCTATGATAAAGTTGACATCTACTTCACCTGCCACAGAAGCTGCTCCTCCTGTTGCTGTCCTAAGTCTCCATTTGCTAGAAAATAACTTTTTATTTCTGGGAATTAAATCGGGTCGCACGATGGTTTTCGTCGATCCAGTATCTAGCAAGCAAGCATAGGTCTTTCTTTCCATAACAGCGTCCACATACAGGCCGTTGGTTTGATGTTGCAGGGATGCGACTTGGCCAGGCGTCTTTGGGGCTTCCTGATGCTGGATCGATGATTGCCCTCGCTCATCGACCCGCTTTAGTTTTCCTGCTGCTCAGACGATGCTTTCTTGGTCACCTTACCACATTTACTCCGAACGTGACCAATCTCTCCACAATTCCAGCATCGCAGTACTCTTTTATTTGATTTGATCTGGTTTAGAACTCTACTAACCACCTGCTCCATGAACTCCTCATTTTCCTGCTTGTCAACAGTGCAGACACGAGCATGGTTCCGAGAAGCTTGCTTTGCAGTCTCAAACTCAAGCGCGTGTGCCAAAGCATCGATCAAGGTTTTCGGTCTTGCCAACCTTAATGCTTGCTGCGTATCAATATCCCGGAGACCATCTATGAATGTCTGGACCGCTAGGTGTTCCATGAAATTATCTGGTGCCATCGGATATGCAAGTCGAACTAGACGAGCAATATCTGCCTCAAATTCCTGAAGATTCTCGCCTTTCTTCTGTGATCGATTCTTCAGTTGGGTATGGTATACTTGCTCCAAATGCGCATGGCCATATCTCATCTCCAAGCGTTTAATGAGTTGAGAATAATCTTTACGTTCCTCAGGAGGCAATGTCTGCAAAATATCACTAGCATCACCCCTCAATGCTATGACTAAAGCAGTCGCCTTCTCGGCAGAAGACCATGCGTTTGCTTCTGCGGCCGCTTCGAATTGCGTCAGGTAAGTTGCCCATGACGTCTTTCCATCAAAGGTTGGTGGCTTGATTCTGGTCCTTGAAATAGACACAAGTTCTTCTTTTATTTCGATGGGCCGCGGTATGACTTCTTCGTTGACCTGCCTGGGATCAGAATGACTCATGGCAGCGGGTAATTTCATCTCAATCATTATTGCCTCTAAAAGTCTAGAATGTTCTCCAATTTTCTCTTCTACAGCTGTGATTTTTCCGCTAGTCGCTGTTCTAGAACTTTTTCGAAGTTTCTAGAATTTTCTAGTAATTTCTTTTCCAGATTTTTCTCGAGAATTCTAGCGGTTTCTAGGTTTCTTTCTTCCATCTGTGCTTGTGAATCTATTAGACGCTGTTCCAAAGTTTGCGAATTGTCTATCAATCGTTGTTCCAAACTTTTCACACTGTCCAGATTCTTGTGTTCCATTTGTTGCATTTGAGTTTGTGACTCTATTAGACGCTGTTCCAAGGTTTGCGAATTATCTATTAGTCTTTGTTCCATATTTTTAGCACTATCCAGATTCTTCTGTTCCATTTGTTCTAGAGTTTTCGCTAAGTTTCCAGAAGTTTCCAGGTTCTTCTGCTCCATTTGTTGCATTTGAGTTTGTGAATCTATTAGACGCTGTTCCAAGGTTTGCGAATTATCTATTAGTCTTTGTTCTAGAGTTTTCGCTAAGTTTCCAGAAGTTTCCAGGTTCTTCTGCTCCATTTGTTCTAGTTTCATAAACAGCGAATTCACGTCAGTATCTCCGCCTGGAACTTGAAAGACATACTTCTCTGGATCCTCGCCTTCTTGGATCAACACATTGCGAAGCCGTTGCTGGAGGATCGACTTTTTGCCAGTTGTATCCTCATCCCTCTCTTCTAATTCTCGTTTTAACTCGGACACTTTTAATTCCGCCAGTTTCATTCTGTTGGCCATCACGATATTTAAAATAACGTCTTTCCGCACTGTATATTTATTTAAACGAATACTTAATTAACACTTAATTGTCTACTTAGTTTATTATTTATTAATTAGTCCACACCTGAATACCACTGTAACGTTTGTCTTTACGGGTTCTTAAATAAAACTAACAATAACTTTAGACACACACACTATATTAATATTAAAACGTATAACAATATAAAACTAACTATTAACAACAATAAGTACATTTATGTATTTTATATTTATGTAACTATATTTATGTATACTTCGCGAGACTTGGGTATTGAATGTCTACATCCCTTCCTCGACGGCTTATATATCAATGGGAACGTTTGGTCTAGAATGCTCCAAATCTGTCGCGAAACCGTCCAGAGCGATGACGCGCCTCGCGTCATCGAATGAGTCATTACAATATTATATATAATTGCTGTGATTTATTATTTTCGCGATTATTTTGAATCATATCATAAGAATCGAGCACCATTCTATCTACACTTTTTGTATCACTTCTTCCCGAGTTTCTTTGTTTGTGTTCTTGTTTATACCTACTAGAACTAGAATTCCTGGTTACTTAATGTACAATAATATTATTCTTGACTCACCACGAAATATTGTAGATTCCTTTGCAAATCCTTTTTCGGACACTCAAATGTCAAGCTCTACTTTCAATAATTATGATTCTCATTCCGACAGATTGCCTTTCCACCTTCTACCTATTACTGGTGAGGAATTGTTGAAAATTATGGTTGTGTTTCCATGTAATTTTACAGCTGGTGATGACTCTGTTCCCAGTATATTGGTACGTAATGCCAGATCAAAAATCATAAATCTCTCTATTGCCTCTGCAACCTTTCTCACTTTGTGGAAACGTGCCAGAATTAGCCCAATTTTCAAAAAGGGTGACGAATCTATTATAAATAATTATAGACCTACAGCAATATTGTCAAACTTTGCAAAAGTATTTGAACATGTCATATACTCATCCCTACTGCTAAATGTTCGCAAATACTTATCTCTTTACCAACATGGGTTACTTTCTGGCAGATCGACGGTGACCAACCTTGTTTCTATCACCCAATACATCAGTAAGTGTTTGGACAGGCGGGAGCAGGTAGACGTAATTTACACTGACTTGTCAGCTGCCTTCGATTCTATCGACCACGGAATATTATTGACGAAGCTTGGTAACTTTGGAATGAGTTTCGCTTTCCTTAATTTAATTGCATCTTATCTGAGTAATCGATCTAACTATGTTCATTATAATGGATTCTGCTTTTATAAGTTCCTCTGTAAATCTGGCGTTCCACAAAGATCTAATCTGGGCCCTCTGCTCTTCTTGACGTACATTAATGACCTCCTTGTCTTTGCCGTTAGAACATGTATGGAAGGGAAAGTCGTTTTTTTGGGGGAATCCAGCAAAATTAAACTCTATTACTTAAGTCAGTTCTTTAGTTTTTAGCCCAATATTTCGCATCGAATTCGTATGCTTCCTCAGGGGATCACTTTAAGAGTAGATGGACATAAATTTAGTACTTATTAACAAAAGAAAGTCGTTAATACTTACAAATGTGAACTTGTTTTTTTTTTTGGAGAAATTACTCATATGTTTGTAATATTCTAAACTAATACAACTAATGTCAACGGACGTACACTTAGTTATTTCGAAATTAAATTTTAAAAACAGGACAACCACATCTAAGAAGAAAGCCACATATGCAATATTGACGAACAAAAGAATAATCGTACACACACATGTTCCTGTCACAAAGTTAATACTTAAAATATTACAGAATATTCCCTACATTGTTGGTGTATCAAAACGGCTCTCTCGTGTGCTCTCCACAGAGGAAATTAGATTAGGTTTTTACAATTACAACCCAGTACGAAACTTTTTTAGTAAAACCAAAGACTTGACGCCTTTGCCCTTCCGATCCAACGTTGTGTATTGCATTCCTTGCAATGAATGCAGTCAGGTGTACATAGGTCATACCTCCACTTGGCTAAAAACTAGACTCGTCACGCACAAGAATGACATTCGGACTGGTAAGAGCAGATGCGCCTTGTCTTCACATATGATTAACAATGATCACACACCTAATTTTAATAATGTTAAAGTCCTTCAGACTGTAAACAACTTAAAGTGTAGAGAGTTTTTGGAAATGGTAGAGATCAATAACAACGCTAATTCGATGAATTTCAGATCTGATACGAACAACCTAAGTGCAAATTATGCTTACTTGCTAACAATAAACATAAACTCTAAACAACAAACCACACAAAATAACTTATCTGTTACCGTTTAACACATTGGTCCTCCTCAGTTTTTGCTCATTTATTAATTATAACATGTTTTTTTTTTCTTTTCTAATGTAAAATTTTGTGAGACGACACATTCGGAAGAATAGCCACATTGACTTTCGCACACCAGTGTATAAAATTTGTGACCTTGATTATGAATAGTAACTTTTTCAAATTCGATGTTGCACACCTGGAATCCAAAAAAAACTTTACCAGATCTTTTACACTATCATCCTCTAACATTTTAAGTATTAACTTTGTGACAAGAACATGTGTGTGTACGATTATTTCTTTTGTTCGTCAATATTGCATATGTGGCTTTCTTTTTAAATGTGGTTGTCCTGTTTTTAAAATGTAATTTCGAAATAACTAAATGTACGTCCGTTGACATTAGTTGTATTAGTTTAGAATATTACAAACATATGAGTAATTTCTCCAGAAAGAACAAGTTCACATTTGTAAGTATTAACGACTTTCTTTTGTTAATAAGTATTAAATTTATGTCCATCTACTCTTAAAGTAATCCCCTGAGGAAGCATACGAATTCGATGCGAAATATTGAGCTAAAAAATAAAGAACTGACTTAAGTAATACAGTTTAATTTTGCGGGATTCCCCAAAAAACGACTTTCCCTTCCATATATATATATATATATATATATATATATATATATATATATATATATATATATATACAGGTGTCCAGAAACTCTCCTGACAAACGAAGACCGGAGTTTCCTCAGATAATTTTAAGACAATTAAACCCAAATTCACCTAGTCCGAAAATGCTTCCTAAGGGAGCTAGAGTTCTTTGAAGATAGCGCCTTGTATTTATTTTTTTTTAAATTCCTCCAGAACGCTTCTATTTAGTAAAACAAAAACTGGAATGCTTATTTATCCTCCAGAGATGAATCGATTCCATCAATTGCGAATTTCTAGTACCGGTCATAGGCGTCCGTTTTGGGTAGGTCAACGGTTATTTTAAGGCATAACTTTTTTGTCTTTAACTTTTAAGCATTTGTGACACTAGATTATTAAATTTTCAGGTATTCCAGTACTAAAAGGTACTCTTACTTTAAGTCGGTAGGATACACCGTTTTCTAGAAAAATCGATTTGTAAATTTTTCGTTTTTTCTTCATTAAAGTTAAATTTTTTATTTTTTGCAATAGTTAGCTCTGAACTGCCAACAGAAGTAAAACCTACGTTTTTCATTGTCAAATTGTTGTCAGTTCGCGAAGTTTATCTTTTCATTTTTTACTTTGTGTTATTCAAACACAACGATTTCAATTTAAAAAAAATGGTTTTTACTAATGAGGAATACGCCGATATGCATTTAGTTTATGGCGAAATGAGGTGTAACGCTCGAGCGGCGCAACGTAGATACGCTGAAAAATTTGCCAATCGTCAGCATCCCACTCACTCAACATTTACAGCTCTTCATCAACGATTAAGAGAAACAGGTTCAGTGGTCCCAAAAAATAATGAAACAGGGAGACATAATGATGTAACAGCAGAACATGAAGATGTTATTTTAATGGAAGTTGAGGAAAATCCAGAAATTAGCGTTCGAAGACTATCTGCCATGTACCCCACAATTTCAAAATCTTCCGTAGGAAATATCTTACACAAAGAAAATTTATATCCTTTTCATTTTACAAAGGTGCAAGCACTGCTAGAAGGAGATTTTCCTGCTCGCGTAGAATTCGCTAGATGGTTACAAAATCAGAAAAATCAAGATGAAGATTTCTTCAGGAACATTTTGTTTGGTGACGAAGCTACATTCTCAAAAAAATGGAATTTTTAATGTACATAATGCACATTATTATTCGTACGTTGGTGACAATCCCCACGTTGTTCAAGAATTTAAGCATCAGCATAGGTTTAGAATAAACGTCTGGATAGGAGTAGTTGACGATTATCTACTTGGACCTGTGGAATTACCTGCTCGTTTAAATGGTGCTGATTACTTACATTTCCTGCAAAATATTTTACCTGATTTGTTAGATGAGGTGCGTTTAAATATTAGGCAAAACTTATGGTTTCTACAGGACGGCTGTCCGGCCCACTTTAGCAGGAATGTACGAGACTTTCTAGATAATAACTACGAAGACCATTGGATTGGAAGAGGCGGTCCAGTTGCTTGGCCAGCAAGGTCGCCGGATTTGAATCCTTGCGATTATTGTGTTTGGGGATACATAAAAGCATTTGTTTATTCCGTTCCGATACAAAATCGCGCACAACTCTGGCTAAGGATACAAGATGCTTGCAACGAATTTAGAAATAACTTTGGAATTTTTGCAAGAATTCGGCGTTCTCTAAGCAAAAGGGTAAACTTATGCATAGAGACTAATGGTCATCACATCGAGCAACTTTTGTAACAATCTACCTTTGATACTTGTTCTGTTTTTATTAGTTTCGTTCCATTGTAATAAATAATTTGTTTTTAATTTATTAAATTAATTTTAATCCATGCCTTGATAGTCCAAGCCAACTTCGTCGCTAAAAATAAGTAGGTACATAATAAATTGAACTTTAATGAAGAAAAATTTACAAATCTATTTTTCTAGAAAACGGTGTATCCTACCGACTTAAAGTAAGAGTACATTTTAGTACTGGAATACCTGAAAATTTAATAATCTAGTGTCACAAATGCTTAAAAGTTAAAGACAAAAAAGTTATGCCTTAAAATAACTGTTGACCTACCCAAAACGGACGCCTATGACCGGTACTAGAAATTCGCAATTGATGGAATCGATTCATCTCTGGAGGATAAATAAGCATACCAGTTTTTGTTTTTCTAAATAGAAGCGTTCTGGAGGAATTAAAAAAAAAATAAATACAAGGCGCCATCTTCAAAGAACTCTAGCTCCCTTAGGAAGCATTTTCGGACTAGATGAATTTGGGTTTAATTGTCTTAAAATTATCAGAGGAATCTCCGGTCTTCGTTTGTCAGGAGAGTTTCTGGACACCCTGTGTATATATATATATATATATATATATATATATATATATGTTACTCTTGATGTTCTCGCGGACGTATGATGAAGGTGTAGTTTCTCGGGTTCTTGGCCGCGTGTGAGTTTTGTCCTGAAAAGGACTATTTACTCTACGTTTCAACGAGATCGCACTCGTCATCTTCAGGAGCTAGTCGGTCTGTCGCTGGTTAGAGCGACGATCAGACGATGGTCAGACGATCTCCAGCTCTAACCAGCGACAGACCGACTAGCTCCTGAAGATGACGAGTGCGATCTCGTTGAAATGTAGAGTAAATAGTCCTTTTCAGGACAAAACTCACACGCGGCCAAGAACCCGAGAAACTACACCTTCATATATATATATATATATATATATATATATATATATATATATATATAATATTTTCGTGACCTTGGTATGATATGGTAAATTCAATCAGTTGGCGATTAAGGTCTGGCTTTACTTCAAAGTATATATATTTAAAACAACACTACATCTTTCGGCAATGATGCCTTTATCAAGGACATAAAATATAAATATAAATATAAATTTATATTTTATATCCTTGATAAAGGCATCATTGCCGAAACATGTAGGGTTGTTTTAAATATATATACTTTGAAGTAAAGCCAGATCTTTAATCGCCAACTGATTGAATTTACTATATAATATATAGTATATATATATATATATATATATATATATATATAATATATATATATATATATATATATATATATAATATATATATAATATATATATATATAATATATATATAATATATATATATATATAATATATATATATATATAATATATATATATATATATATATATATATATATATATATATATATATATATATATGTATATACAAATGTATTTATTGAAAACAAAATAAATTAATTCTAAAAACATTATCAATTTAAAGTATAGTAAAATATAGGAATAGTAAAGTTCATTAAAATAAAAATCTGAAAGTAAATAACTATATATTTAAATTGTAATTAGCTGTAGTTAACAGTAGAGAATTCAAGTTCTTCATTTCTACATCATTTGATTTTCTCGAACTATTCTCTTCGTAGTATTATCGCCTTGTCCTATAGTATTCAATTTTTTCTTCGCTCTGCTTTCGGAAAGTATGTCCAAAACTTTTTACAACTTATTCGAACGGTAACGGAATTACTCGTATATAATACAGATGTATAATCGGTATATAAATTGTGACGAACTTTAATGACACGATAATGCTTGTTTAATTATTTCTTGGTTTTATATTTTCAGAATTCCTTTAAATTTGAGTGTTCGAACTTCCATAATAAACTCAGAATTTGAACCATTCTGAACTTGGGAACATGCGCTGTGTGATGCGAATTTCAAATTCTGGAACAGTTGAGAACTACTCAGAACTGATTGATTCGAACAAGCCTAATAATTGCAGGTGAAAATATGTACAAAACTGAGAAATGCCTTCAATCTAAAAATATTAAAATATTCTAATACAGCGATTTTAGTGCTGTCAATTGCGATGAGTTGAAATTGCTTACGGTGTATTTGTCAATTATTTAATTTGGATTTAAGTTGATAAATATTGTGATGACTCATCCAACGATGCGTCGCGCGTCATACCTCTGGCATTTTCTCGATGCATGCAGAATGCTCGAGAAGAGTATTCACAGCGATATATAAGCCGTCGAGGAAGGGATTGAAGCATTCAGTACCGAATTATCGTCGAGTAAACTTACATAAATATATAAATGTGCTTATTGTTAGTAATTAGTTTTATATTGTTATTCGTTTTTATTATTAATATAGTGTGTGTCTACGTTACCGTTAGTTTTATTTAAGTACCCGAAAAGACAATTACATTACAATATGTAATAACAGATTTTCTAGAATTTACATTGATAACAATTTTTTTATCATATTCTTTTGTTTAGCGAAATAATTAGTTTTGCAAACTACCTACATTGGATATCCTTAATAGTAGGGTTGGTTTCAATAATATGGATGCCGTAAAATCATGGGTTCTACAAAAACTTATTTTGAGAGAAGTACATAAAAAAGACAATAGAAATGTAGAAGACAGTAAAGAGAAGTAAAATATTCACTTGTTACATTATTTTTGTACTGTAAATATGTATATTGCAAACCGGGTGCAGTAATAACTAGAGCAGACCAATTTCCGTGCGCGCCATGTGCACCGATGTGAGGATGATTGTATTGCATCAGAACAAATAAAAAGCATTCAGTATGTGTTTGGTACTTGCTTAGACTGCATGTAAGTGTAAGCATACGTAATAAAATGTCGTCGACACATAAATCGAGAAAACGACCGTTGTCAGACGAAGTGAATAAGTTTATTATGGATTTCCCGGACTTAATATACGATGGCTCAAAAATTAAATGTTTAGTGTGCAATACATATCTAATGTGTTGGTCAAAAACACATTGTAAAGAACACGTAAGCAGTAATAACAAAATTAATCGACAACAGTTTGTCAATCCTTGGAAGACTCTTAAAACGGTAAGTGTTTTTTTAAATCCTCTGTCGTGCACACAATCACTGATTTCATACATTTTCCATTTTATTTATCGCTATTTATTTTTATTTATATAATATGCACTATTCTTATTTTTCGTGTGTTTACGCATGTTACTTTAATAGCAGAAAACCAAATGTAGGTATATTTAATTATTTTTGATAGAATAAATGTCTCTACTTCTATACTTATATCGGTAACAAGCTCATGTTGCGTCCCTATCTATCGCATATTCTAATATATTATGAATTCCACTCCCATACCGCCGCTCATGGCGCGCACGGAAATTGGTCAGCTCTAGTAATAACTCATGACCTGTAAATGTCCCCTATAACTGGCTTTAAGCTGTTGGGAGATGTTAAGACATAAATTATGATTATTATTATTATTATTATTACTATGGAATATTGGATAAAAATATTTTGCTATAATGAAAAAATAATAGGTAAGATGGATAACGTGAGTGTCACGTTCTAAGGACGTAAGAAAAAAACAAAAATATGTTTTTAATATTTTTTTAATAATTTAATATTTCTGTTTTATGGTGTATGGACCGGAATAATGGAATAGTAAAATTGGAAGTTGTCAAGATCAACAAAATTCCTATCTTTCACATCACTTAGCACTTATATGTGCTACTAAAAAGTTGTTAGAAAATGGCCAAAATCTATTTGTCTGTGTTCGATATCGCCTTTAGCTTTTTTACTTACATTATTCTTACTGTACTGGTAATACAGTATATAAATGTCCTGTAACGTACAATTCAACATCTTAATAAGCAAATATACTTAAGGTTAAACACAAAGAAAAGGTAATTATGCACATAAATATAAATCACTTGTTTTTAACCTTGAGTTCTTGCTGGAAAGCAAGATTCCTCAATTATGAAATCTTTAATTATTTACTCCGCAATTGTCACGCTAAGGTGTCTTGGCACATTAATTGTATCTTTCAGTTCAAAGAGTGTTTCCGAATATTCAGCACGTAATGATGCATACTATAGTCTTTTGTTTATTTGTCACGGATTATCTGTATTTTCAATCAGGTGTGTAATCAGTGGCTTTTAACATTTTTTTATCTTACTGAGGAGTGTTTGTTTTTATTTTTTTAAAGTTAAAGGTGATCGAATTTCGTCGAAGTTGGATTTTGGTCAAGACGATCATCGAATAATAACGATAAAATCGCCGGAAAAAATAGCTAATTTTAATATTCAGAAATTCGATGGTACTACAGTCACATGTTCCACAATTGGCTGCAATAAAACTGAAACAAAAAATGACGATATTGTAAGTGACGTTGTAGTTCATGTGAAAACAAGTATAAATATACCCAAAACTAACGAAACAATCGACGAAACCCCGGATGTGCCTGTAATTTTAGGATATGGCAATTCTAATCCACAATTAAGTACAGAAAATTTTATAAACTCCGACCCTGTAGCTGTCAGTGACATTAGAAATAATTATCCCCGGCCTCATCACAGTCATAGAAAACACTTTGAC
This sequence comes from Melolontha melolontha, assembly GCA_935421215.2. Lineage (NCBI taxonomy): Eukaryota > Metazoa > Arthropoda > Insecta > Coleoptera > Scarabaeidae > Melolontha > Melolontha melolontha. The sequence goes on from OW285244.1 coordinate 19,146,500, forward strand.
CCCAATTATAAACAAGTAAGATATGATACAAAAACGTTATACGTTCCATATTTAGAGCTGTCATTTCATAAACATCATTTTGGTGAACAACCACCCTTTCAGTATGTGTGGATGCCCAAAGGTGGCGCTACTGGCTTCAACCCTGTGGAATTTAAACGTTTCGAAAGGCCTACGTGGAATAAAATGCAATGGAATAATAGACCCATCGGTCCTCTTTCCTCACGAACAACGCCTTCTGGATACACAACGTGTACGTGCCACAATCCAGGATTAAATTGGTATCCGACAACGCCCGCATGGAACGTTCATTCGCGTCGTGTAAATGCACATATCGATGATAAATTAGCTCCATTAAATTGAATATTGTGTAATATTTTTACAGAAAAAAAATGTAATGTAGTGTGATACTTTACATGGAAACTTAATATTAAATTCCTTTTTGGTCAAATACTTTCACTTTATTTTACCTTAGAAGATACTAACTGAATTATGATCAGAAAAAGAAATATGTAAATAGGATTATTAACCCTTGTATAACCCTGTAAATTTTATAAAAATGCTTTTTACATAATATTTCAAAGGACCTCAATCTTATTTCAACTTGAGCGATCACATCAAAGTTTTTATGAAACGGTAAATATTCCGAAAATTCCATTTGAGTTCTTCCAACTAAGGTAATAAAAAACAACAGAGGGAGATAGTACTAAAAACAGTTTCAAATCTGAAGTTCAAAGTAACAACAATATTAGGTAAGGGATAATTATGGGCGACATACAACAATTTATTCGTTTTTATCAATTGAAATCTACGTACATGACGGCATTCACATCACAAAGATACATGGGAGCGTATATATGTATGTATTTTATAGATGATATGTGTTTCTCGATTTTTTTCTATTTTAGGTTTTAGTTTTCAAAATAGATGTTTATTAGTATTACTAAGTTTATATGTTGTAGCTAAATCATATTTTTTTAAAGTGTATTTAATTTTTTCTGATAATTGTGGAACATATGGAATCGTGATATATGTTGTTTCATTGTTTAAATTGTTATTGGTTTATTTTATTAGTCGGAATACATGTATATATATATATATATAAATATAATATTTTCGTGACCTTGGTATGATATGGTAAACTGAATAAGTCGGCGATTAAAGGTCTGGTTTATTACTTCAAAGTATATATATTTAAAACAACCCTACATGTTTCGGCAATGATGCCTTTGTCAAGGAAATAAAAAATATAAATTTTATATTTTTTATTTCCTTGACAAAGGCATCATTGCCGAAACATGTAGGGTTGTTTTAAATATATATACTTTGAAGTAATAAACCAGACCTTGATGACCAGATGCTAGATTGAAATAATCATTAATTGTTGTTTGTCTTGCTTTTTTCATTTTATGTTTAAATATCTCAGATTCACATTCAAGAAGAGCTTGAGAAATATTGTTAGCAATGTTAAAACTGTTAGTGCTTAAGAAATAGTTCTCAAGATCTTTTAATTTTTGATGGGCTTCTGAAATATTTGATATACTAGTTACAAATTCCTCTTCAATCTCATTTTCCATTTCATCACTGATATCAGTAATTTCATCGATACAATCTATAATGGAAACATTAGGATTTTCAGTAAATAACTCATTATCAATTAATGCGTATGTGCTTAAATCTAAATTAGTGATGTTAAAATTGGGAAATAAAAATGCTAATGGTATATTATCTTCTATATCGCATTCTGCACTTAGATCACTGTCACTTTGATTGAATCCGCATTTTTGAAAACAGTTTCTTACGGTCACAGGCGAGAGTTTTTTCCAAGCAGCTGATATCCATATTAATGCAGTGACTACCGTAATGTTTTTTTCTACCATTTCTAGTGAATTTTCAGTATCCATTAACGCCAAAAGCCTTTTTACAAGCATGCTCCGGTAAATTACCTTAAAGTTTTGAATCACACCCTGGTCCATAGGTTGACAATGCGAGGTAGTATTTGGAGGCAGAAAAACCAATTTTACGTTTTCCAATGAAATCTTCGGATGAGAAGTGGCATTATCAAGAAACAAAATTACATGCCTTTTTTCTTTCTTCATCTTGTTATCAAAGTTCTTTAACCAAGCTGACATAATATCCAAAGTCATCCACGCTTTTTTGTTAGATATCCATCCTATCGGCAACTTATCCACATGAGCTCCTTTAAAACATCTAGGTTTCTTACTTTTACCGATGACTAACGGCCTTTCGTTATCACCCTCCATATTTGAACACAACAATATAGTTAGTCGTTCTTTTGCATATTTTCCTCCGGCACATTTATCACTTCTTAACGCAAATGTTTTTGTCGGAAGGGCGCGGAAAAATAAACCGGTTTCATCAGCATTAAAAATATCTTTCGGAGAGTAATCTTTGCATATTGATTGCAACTTGACTTTCCAACCGTCTACATTTTGCATGTTTACATAGGCAGATTCACCACACACACTTTTAAATGATATTTTATGTCTTTGACAAAATTTCTCCAACCAACCATTAGACGCTTTGAATTCGGTGAGTTGTAAACTTTGTGCTACTTCCAGCGCCTTTTCTTTGAGTAAGGGTCCTGACATGGGAATATTTTTGTTTCGCAACTTACAGAACCAGTTGAACACTGCTCCGTCGATTGCTAAACCACTAGTTTTTGGAAACTTCCTTTTTTGAGCTAGGTTTCCATTTTTCTTGAAAAGTTCTTTTATTTCACTTTTGTTTTTCACTATATCACTAATTTGCGACTTTCCGACACCAAACTTTTCCGCGAGCTTTCGGACACTTAAGCTTTGCTGTTCACTAACCGCAATAATATCAATTTTATCTTGGATTGTTAACCGCTTTCTTGTACTAGAATCCATGTTGACACTATCAAAGGCTAGTTCAAACTGATTCAAAATATCACTCCACTTATCACCTGACGAGTAGGCCAGTGGTAAACCGTCGTTCCTTTGTATTATGGGAAAAACCCGAGTAGATATACTTCCACGTGTGCAGCAATAAAAGTACATACATACATACATAATTGCAAAATTTTATTCGGCGCCGCCCGTCTTGTCTGTCCTTAATTAAGAGATATATTTACAGATGTTTTATTGCTTCGGTGAAATAAAGGGTGTCAGCGTCCGATTTATGGAGGGTCCAATATTAGGAGTGACTATTGTTAAGAAAACCCATTATAAAATTTCGTACCACAAAAAATGTCCATTTTTTAGAGGTGTCCGATTGTCGGAGGTGTCCATAATTAGAGGTTTTACTGTATATATAAATTTTATAATGTTTTTGTTTCTTTATTGAAATAATAAAAAAGGAGTTTATTGTTAAACATTCGATATAAAAGAATTGTTTGTTAATCTAAAACCTGGTAATAAGGTACGCAAGATAGCTTTTACCAGTGACGCGCCGTCCATATGGGCAAGGTCGTGCAGCGCACAACGGCGCCAAGGCCTTAAAGGCGCCTACGGCCACTTGTGATAAGTTAAATTTTAAAAATATTAAAAACATTTTTTGAAAGTTTACAACAAATCAACAAATTTACATAAAACAATTATTACAATTATTTTAGCATTGACAGCAATAATTTTATTGTTACTTCAAAGAGTGTACTTGATATTTGCATCTACACTGTTTTTTGTATAAATTTAACTTAATTAATATTATTTAATAATTAAAAAAGGTGAAAGGGGTATCTTAAGCATTTTAATAGAAGCTAATAATCATACTGTAATAATTTTATTAAATGAATACAGACTTTTTTCGGCTTCATTCAGGAACCATTGCATATATAACAAGTGTGCAAGTTATGTATATGGTCGATATCGAGCTTACAGAATCTGGCTGCAGGTTTAAACTTGCAAAATTTTGGGTGTATTTAAACGCTTTCGCAGTCGGTGCAGGTTTATTAACTTATCGTTGTCGTAGGCGTGTGAGCCGTATGAGCGTACCAAATATATGTATGTAGTTTTTGATTTGATAATATAGTGATTGTGAAAAATAATTAAAAAATAAGGTAAGTGATTAAGTGAATTCAGCTTTATATAGTAATAATAATTATAATAATGCTTTACTCAACTTTAAAAAACTTACATAGTTTTAACTATACATTCAGTTTACCTAATTTCTATAAATATTTAACTTAACGAAATTTGGCATTACAGTAATTACAAAATTTAAAATTTTGAATTTTTTGAACAATTTTTGATATAAAACAAATAAAACTTTGTGTTTCCTAATTCTTAGTGATTTTATTTAGATGGCCAGAGAAGAAAAAAAGAAATTATCTGGTTATCAAAACTTGCTTAACAAGCGAAAACGGGAGGAAGACTTGGAGAAGAGCAATTTAAAAGTTACCAACTTTTTTCGGAAGCTCACACATTTTCAAGACAGTACTTCTACTGATAACAGTGGTTTTCCATTTCCATCAACATCAAAGTTGCCATCAGAATTAGAGAAGCAAGCCAATGAGAATGAGGATCCGATAGATTCAGGTTCTGATACGTTTCAGTCGGTACCATCATGTTCGAGTAAGCAAGACGAATCATCCGAAGACGCGTATTCGCCCCTCTCTAACGATCCAGGTCTTTGGCCGAGTATATTATCTCCAACCCAGGTGCAAGAACTAGTCGAAAAAGGTCCTATGTATTATCAAAATAAAACTATGTATCCTAAAGACAAAAATGGACGTAAGTTTTCTGATATATATTTCTCTCGAATTTTGTCAAATGGTGAAAAGGTTCAGCGAGATTGGTTACTATATTTTATTAAGAAAAATGTAGTTTTCTGTTTTTGTTGTAAAATATTCAGTGACACCAATAATCCATTGACTAAAAATACTAAATTAGGTAACCAAGACGGTTTCAATGATTAGCATCACTTAAGCGAACATTTGAAAAATCACTAAAAAAGTAAATCTCACTTTCAAAATTTACGTTCTTGGTCAGATTTATTAGAAAGATTAAAAACTAATCGAACCGTAGATTCCGAAATGCAAAATTTATTAAAATGTGAAACTAAACACTGGCGCAGTGTCATTGAAAGAATAATTTATACAATTCAATTTTTGGCTGAACAAAACTTGGCTTTTCGTGGTCCTAATAATAAATTATTTCAAAGAAATAATGGAAATTTTTTGAAATGTATAGAAATGATAGCAAAATTTGACCCAGTGATGTCTGTACATATTAATAGATCTCAAAGAAATATGCCATTTTATCTTGGAGATAAAATTCAAAACGAAACGATTAAATTAATAGGTGATAATATAAGAAACAAAATTTAAATGAAGTTAAAAAAGCAAAGTATTTTTCTATATTACTTGATTGTACTCCCGATGTGAGCCACCAGGAGCAAATTTCTGTTTGCATAAGATACGTTAATTTAAAAAAACAATGAATTTAGTGTCGAAGAACGTTTTTTAACATTCCGTCCTGTAAATGATACAACAGGTGAAGGTTTAACCAACTTTTTACTGAAAACTTTAGAAAATTATGGTTTAGATATTTATAACATACGCGGACAAGGATACGACAATGGTACGAATATGAAGGGTAAACATCAAGGTGTACAAAAAATAATTTTAGGCATTAATTCACGAGCAATATTTGTACCTTGCTGTAATCACAGTTTAAACCTTGTCATAAACGACGCTGTGAAATCCAATATGTTTAGTATACATTTTTTCTCAACTGTTCAAGAGGTATATAATTTTTTTTCTGCTTCAACCAATCGGTGGTCTGTTTTGAAAAGTAACATTTCAAACTTAACGTTAAAACCTTTATCAGAAACCAGATGGTCTAGCAGAATTGATGCAGTAACCCCTCTAAGATTCCAGTTAGGCGAAATTTACGATGCTTTTTATGAAGTTTTGTCTGGAAATAATTTTGATAACACTACAAAACATCTGGCTATTTCTATAGTTAAAAAAATTAAAAATTATGAGTTTGTATGTATGTTAGTGTTGTGGTACCAAGATACTAAGTAAAGTTATTGTTGTTACCAAGATCCTGCAAACTAAAAAATTCAATATTTCACAGGCTTGCGAAAGTTTGAACAACCTAAATACCTTTTTAAAGGAATATTGATCAGATAAAGGCTTCAGTGACTTGCTCGTAGATGCCAAAGAATTAGCATCTTGCTTGGAAGTAGATGCGATATTCAAATGTTCAGAAATTTTAAGGCCACGAAAAATAAAACAACAATTTTCCTACGAAAGTGAAGATCAGCCAATTGAAAACCAAGAATTAAAATTCAAAGTCAATTGTTTTTTGGAATGCTAGACATTACTCTTTCATCTGTAAATGAAAGATTTGAACTGCTATCCTCTCATTCTGATGTTTTCAAATTTTTGTGGAATATTGAGGATTTTGGCAAGTATTCTGACCAAGAACAATTTAACTTGAAGAAGCTTTAACTGACAAAAATCGAAACGAAAAAGATATAGACAGAACAGAACTTTTACATGAATTGCAATTTCTGCAAAATTGCGACAAAAATGTGACGTCTTTAGTAGAAACACTCAATTACATTACAATAAATAACTTAACCCACTCATTCCCAAACATTACAATTGCATTACGTATATTGTTAACTATACCAATTTCTGTAGCTACAGCCGAAAGATCATTTTCTTAATTAAAGTTAATTAAGGATTACTTACGATCTAGAATGGGCCAGGAGCGGCTAGAAAATCTTGCTATCATTTCTATAGAGTCTGACTTTTTAAAGCAGCTGAATATTGAAAATCTTATTAATGAATTTGCCAAAAGTAAAGCTAGAAAAGTCCAATTTCTATAAGACATTTCCGTTGTTTTCCTTCACGTTTATCTATTTAAAAACACGGGCACTCTAAAAATATTTTATTTGACCTTTTGTTTTTTAATAATTTGGAATACTGTTTTTTATTTTGTTACTGTTGTTTCAGTGTGCAATAAAAATTTTAATAATATTTTTTTGTATGTGAACCTATTGTTTGCCTCAAATAAAAAATACCTACCTGTTCTAACAAGTCTAAAGAGTTCGTCATAAATTTCAATGTTGAACTGTGGGAGAGTGGCTGGTAATTTTGGCTCAACACATATAGGGTAAAGGCGCCTATCAGTATTTCGCACGACGGCGCCGAAGATACTTGGCGCGTTACTGGCTTTTACTACAATTAAATACTGAAAATGTGCAATAATGACACGAAAACTAAACGAACACATTGTAGTTGTTAGTAAAAGAAGCCCACAAAGAGTTTAGACTGGACCAAGGACTTTGAAAAAAAACATATTTGATCTTCGATGCATTTATATCCAACACCGTCCACATAAAAATTGTAAATATTAATAGTAAGTAAAGGTAAAGACTGAAAAAAATATTTGAAATATCAGACATCATTGCAATAATGCAATTTCATTCGAAATATGCTTATGTGAAAATTTGAAGACATTCACCCTGAACACTTAACCAAAGTATCTAGACATTATTTTCAGCACAAGAGATTGACCCTCGCAATCCCTAGATTTGTCCCCTACAACGTTTTTTTGGAATAATCTTATTGGCAGTTGGAAACTAGGAATTCGGTAAGTAACATTATCTTGGAAATATGACATAAACTGACAAGCAAGACCTTTAGATCTATTGAATATGACCTATCTTATATGATAAAATTGCCAAAATCTTGCCCTTCGATTATTCTTGTACTCTGATAAATCTAGTGTAAGATAATATGCCAATATGAAATCCTTATTATTCTTATTTTCGATGATTGTTTAGGTATTGCATAAACAGATGACCTGAAGACATATTTAATAAAATATAAATAATGTAACAGTAAAATGTTGCGAAGAGAAACAATTAAACTGCATTTGTTGTTCGATATTAGATTTATATTTTTTGTAATATTATTTTATGCTGCATTTGTGTACCTATTTTTATAGATTATAAAATAGTAATAGATGTAAGGATTACATAAATGTAATATCAAGACATTTGTTAGTAATTAGCTGAGAACGGACCAAATCCGCTTTATATATTGTTATATTGAATATTTATCCTATAATTTTTTTTATCAATATTAAGTTTAATTTACTATTTTTTCTATTTTTAAAGACGTTTTAACATTAAAAAAACAAATTTAACACAGGAACGCCTTGAACAAATTTTAGTTGTTCATAGTAACGCTTTACACTTTACACAATATTTCACAGGAAATACATAATTTTGAGTTTTGTTCTTTGTAAATTATTTTTATTCAAAATTCTATATGCAATTCACTTGTCAGCATTACTTTGTTTCAGCAGTAGTTGCTGCCAGTTACAAACCGTTTATTACATTCGCTCTGTTGTGCATTGACAGATACATATTAACTGCATATGTAGGTATATGCCACTTATGCAGCTCGCCAAACGTATCAAATTGTTCGAAACTCACGGATCGCTTACAGAAACAAACCTATTGCGAATACAAGGCAGACGCCTATGAGCTATGAATCATCAATAGTCCGCTCTCTGGTAATTAGTAACAAAGAATAGTTCCAAAGTACACTTCTGAAAATTCGCAAGGCTATTAATATCTACCACGTTTTACAGTATTGTTCATGTGTTATGTGAATAAATACAAATTAAATATTAATATTCTTTCATCACTTTCGTCAGATAAACGTCTTAAGTTCCTGTTCCATTAAACTACCTAATACAAAATACTAATATGACTGACATATCTAAACAAGCATGTTATCATTATCTCTCCAGAGACTTGACCAGTGACGTTGACGCTAATTTTTCATTTTGGAAGCACATTTTTTAATTTCTGAAAAACATGCGAATTTAAAATTATAAAGTTTACAAGATTTTGCGGAACTTGCTTCATGTAGTACGTGATAATATATTTTTATTATTAAGGATACACTTTCTAATTTCGAGATTCTCTTTCGATTTAAGTAGTATTACTTTTTCACAAGAGCTAATGCTCTATAACATTATTGCTGCTATTAATTAACACTTTATGAACAAGCAAAGCTATGAAGTGAGCAATTTTAATTCAATTTTTATATTGCTTATATTTAAATACAAGCTTAGGTTTTGGTAAATAAATTGCATATTTAGTATAACGCATATTTAGCATAATTTATTTAATATCTTTATCGACGACCTTATCAAATCTATCAACTGTTCTGAATTGGCCTATGCTGATTATATTAATATTTACCATAGGATTGACTTCTTGGCGGATGTTAATTTGTTGGAAACAAATGTTGCTGACTTTGTGGCTGGTGCTACGCAATAATTTAAAATTGCACACGAATAAGCGTTTTCTGGTATATTATTCTGGAAAGATTACTAGAATTGAGACGCGCTACACTATTAATAATGTTGATATTTCCCACCAGTCTTCGATTTAAGACTTAGGTGTTTTAGCGCCACGGCTGCTGCTTCCAGATCTCTTGGATTCATTATTTGCACATACGAATATTTCAATAACATCGACTCTATTAAGACTCTTTTCTTTGTTCACGTTATTTCTAAGCTCGAATATGCATCCATAGCCTGGCATCCCTTCTACGGTGCTCAGATTGGTCTCTGGGAACGAATCCAGGGTAATAGACACTATCCCGTGTGTGGAATTAATTACAACGAGTTGCTTAAGCATTATGGCGTCGTTTCACTCTCAGAAAGGAGAAAGACCATTGGCGCTCTATTTATGCAGAATGTTGTAGACTCACCTAACTTGCTGTCCAAAGTTTATTTTCTTGTGCCACGTTTGGAATCAAGATCAATACATTTACTTCATATTCATACAGCGGGGACGAAAACATTGTTAAAGGCAACTATGATACATTAATAAATTTAACATTTAATAAATTATTATTATTATTATAACGATACTATGTACTTATACGTTAAGCAAAAAAATCATGCTTATAAACTTGTTTAAGTCTATAGAAAAATCTTCAGACAGTTTGACGCAATCTCAAAACTAAAAAAGGGGTTCAATGTAGGTTTGCACTAAAAAACTTAGTTGAAGAAATTACTTCATAATTTATACTTTTTTCTCAGCAAAATTTACAAGGAAATGTTTAGAAAAAAATGTAAATTCCATTGTTCAAGAACATTTTTTAAAAAATCTGAAATAAAGGACAATTTTAAAGTAAAAAAAGATGAAAACTTAAAGAAAACGAGAAAAATTTTAGTAGCGTCGTTAAAAATATACCGCCTTAGACAACGCTTCTTAGGAAGAGAATCCGAAACAGTATTATATATCGGGGTTTATAAAAGGTCGTCTATTGGTATGGAATAAGATGCCAATAATATTTTAAACATTTTAAAGAAAATTATTTAAAGTTGTGGATGCCTCCAAAAGATTCTAAAAAAAAAAACAAAGAAGGCTGAATAGCCTTTCTGTTGTCTACTTAATTTTCGTTTTGATATATGTACTGAGTAACAAAAATTTTTATTCTTTATATTTTTTATTGTTTCTAGCGTGCCTTGACATTTTATCTTTCTATTTTCTAATTTTCCTGATGAAATGTTACGATGTCTTTCTTCTAATCCCTAATAAAAATTAATTTTTATTTCAAAAAAATATTCATTTGAAAGGGTATTTTAGTAAGAATTAATTAACTAATACAAGATAGACACAACACGCAAATTAATTTAGTAAAGTGGCACTGCTGTACGAAAAGATCAACACCCTAAAGTAGGAAGTCTATTAAGATAAAATCTTTGGAGAAATTTAATCAAGACGGCCATGGGTTTGATCTTGTGTGGAGCGCATCCACTACAATTCTCAAAGGATATATACTCTAGCCCCATTCTGAAGTTCACAGGCGTGTTTTGCATTTCATTTAATCTTACTAGTCTACTAAAGACGTTGATTTAGTTTTTGGTTTTTATTTTGTTTTATTCATTAACATAGAAAACATGTAAGTACATATAAACATATATTTAATTAAATATTTTTTCTCGTATATACAGTATACTTACGAAAAATGCATCTGTTATATTTAAAGCATAAATAAAGCACTAAATTTAAAATACTGTTGTATTATATACAATATATAAACACAGGTATTTAGCAAAAATACACTTTAAAAATATTTAAAAAATCATGGTTTTTTAACGGCAAAAGTAGTAACTTTTCCATTATCATTAACAGTTGTTGAAGCCTGATGGAAACTATTTGGTTTACCGTCGATATTGGAAGAACCACTTTGACTGGATGTAGATACACTATAAAATCCGCCACCCCCCTCTTGCGGTGTCGCTCCAAACCTGTTGTCTATATTGGGATAGTTCTGGAATTAAAATTAAATACGTTAAGAGATTAGGCAATGGTTTAATTTAATAACTTACAGAATCTTCGGGGTAAATACCAGCTGTTTGATGAATCCCTTGAGGTCCAATAGATGCAGACGCTGATGAACCCTCTTGTCCCGAACCAAAAGAACCACTAAAACTGTTCCCAAAACCACCACTGTACCCATCATTACTTCCTCCTTGGCCAGGGAATCCAGCATACGCTGGAAAACCACCAGGAAATCCATAACCAGAAAACCCAGCTCCTTGTTGGACGCTAAATATTATTTATTTGAATACACTTACTTAATTCTTCAAATTGTTATTATTTATAAAAACAACAACTACGAAACGTAGTTAAAACAAAAAGAAAACAAAATTAATAAAGCAATGAAATAGATTTGTGTAATGATTAATGAAGAACCTACCCTTGATTTTGAAATGTTAGAGAACTTTGTGCTTCGGATTTACTTGAAGGAGCAGACCTAACTACAGAATAAGATAATGTGCTAAAAGAAGTGAATATGGAGACAGAAAATGTTGAAAACTCTTGTTAGTAATAAAAACTTACTGTGTAGCGAATTGTTCATGATATTTCTTCAAATTATCGAAGTAGGACTGTAAGAAATTATTGAAATCGAATTGTGGAAATGGTGGTGGTGGACCACCAGGACCATTTTCATCCGAAAAGGAACCTGAATAACCGTAACCATAACCGTTACCTACTTTGTTGCTCCCTGAGTTGGAACCTGAAATAACACATAATTGACACCACAGTTTGCAAGAACTCTAATTTTGTTTTATTATTGTTCTCCACAAATAAGGACAGCTTTTTTAAAAAAGAAATACGAAAACATAAAGAAAGTTTAACATATAATACTTTTTTCTTTCGATTTTGGTTCAATATATCTTCCAGAAGTTCGAAATACGATAATTTTATAACTTTAACATTATATGTCTAAGGATAACAACAAGTCAAACTTTTATAGAACAACAAATACAGGAATAGACAGGCAGGGGTCTATTTATTAAAGTGCTGTAAATGTCCCTACTTTTCCTATATTGTTGCAATTCTTTTAAATTTTATAGTAACTAAAAATTATCAATAATTATCATTTATCGAACATGCAGTCCGCATACAAAATACAAATACGAATGTAAATTATAACTAAATTACCAGAAAAGGTTTTTATATAATAGCTTTCCTGCTCTATCTGATGAATAAATTCAGAGAACAAACAATTAAAAACAAAAAATAAGCATGTATTAGAAAACGTAGACTAAATCCGTGTTAAACACAAATTTAATTTACATGCACGAAAAAAGAAAAGTAACAAAAATTAGGAAAATATCAAGGATTGCTAATGACATACGTTAAACTGTATATGTCCGTACCTGTTCTTTCAAGTGTATCTAAATCTCGGTTTCCTTCTTGGTTCTCGACGGAGATTGAAGAGCAATTAAAACCGATTTTTTTATCATAAGAAATGGAAGTCCGCTGGTATTGATTACTTCAGGGCAGAGTTTCCGCGATTGAGAAAAAAAATAGAAGTAGAATAAGTGGTGTATACAAAAACTATACTTCCCTTACCGAAAGTAAAATAACAAGTGATCCTAATTTATTTTGGATTTTTATTCGATCTAAGAAGAATACTTCGAGAATACCTGATCGACTGCATTTGGATGGAGATGAATTTACTACCATCTCTCAGGAAATTGTGAATGGTTTCGCAAAGATGTTTGCATCAGTATATCTGCCTGCTGCAGAAATTCACAAGATCCCTGATTGTAGTATCAAATCTACCTTCACTTATTATGTCTTATTGTACACCTGTCATGTTTCTCTAGCTATTAGATGTCTAAAAACAGAAACACTGAAGATGACAATATTCCCAGTTTTGTAATCAAAAATTATTCATGTATTTTCTGTCAATCGCTCTCTTATATAATTAATTTGCCCTTAAAAACATCTAAGTTCCTAACACGCTGGAAGATGGCAAGGATATGCTCAGTTTTTAAGAAGGATGATGTTACTGATGTTAGAAATTACAGACCCGTAGCTATTTTGTCAAACTTGTCGAAAGTCTAGGAAGCAGTGGTAAGACCTTACGTTTCTCCATTGCAGTATGACTTTATAACTGGACGTTCAATTGACACAAATCTTGCAATAATAACACAGGAAATTGCATCGGAGCTGGATAATGGTGAACAGATGGGTGTGATCTACACGGATTTTTCACCCGATCGATTTCAAACAATCGATCATCTTACGTTTTTGCATAAGCTGAGCTCATTTGGAATTAGTCCTACCTTTGTGATGTCATTGTATACTTAGTTGTATAGTTATTTGAAGCTAATATCGAATTTTATATACTATAACGAATTCACATCCGATGGTTACTTAGCCACATCTGGCGTGCCCCAAGGATCAAATCTAGGCCCTCCTCTATTTAACGTGTTCATCAATGATTTGATTACTTCTCTATTCCTTGTTCAGTGCTAGCCTATGCAGATGATTTAAAAATTTATCAAGCTATTGGAAGTACTATTGATAGTGCTGCTCTGCAGCATAATCTAGATGTAGTTGTGAATTGGTTGGATGTGAACAAACTAATTAATATCGATAAGTGTAGCGTTGTGTCGTATTCTAAAATATTTCGCGTTGTGCATATGGGAAGTGATGTTATCGCAAGAAAACAAGTGGTTAAGGACTTGGGTATTACATTTGACCATCGCTTATATTTTGCGCAACATATCTCTTAACACTTGTAGTGCAGCACATAAGTCACTTGAATTTATCATGCGTGTGTCGCATGAATTTCCGGCACATTGGCACTAAAAACGTTATTTTATGCATTCGTACGCAGTAAGCTTGAATACGGTAATATTAACTGGTACCCTTACTAGGGTGTATATCAAAATTGAATAGAGCGTGTGCAAAGGAAATTTTTAAAATATCTATCATTTAGGCTTGATGGTTATTGCCCACTACGAAATATTGACTACGATTATTCTGGAGCGCCATTCAATGGATTCCCTAACCGCCCGCAGGAATCGTGTTAGTGCGTGGTTTTTACACGACATTATTAAAAACAAAATTGATTCGCTTAGTCTCCTTTCAAGTTTATTTGTTGTTATTCCCAAAATATCTTCCAGATATCCAAATACCTTTCACATTCCACCCAAGCGTACGAATGTTATGAGAAGAGCACCTGTGGTACACGCAATTATTAGTGCTAACAATGCCTATAGTAGCATTTTTTGGCAAAGTCGCTCAGAGTTTTAGTATTTTTTCTTTTCTTTTGTTATTTATCTTGTATGTGAATATATGTATGAATATGTAGGTATCACCTCATGCTATATGTAGAATAATTTTCTTTTGATATATTTTGTCCTATTAATGGATTGTATGATCTGACCAATAAATATTATTATTATTATTAAATAAGTACTATTTTTAAGAGAATTTCCGAATATCTAAGGATAATTCATTATTCGAATTTGCAAGAATATATAAAAAAATATTTAAAGTGGTAGTTCAAATTTGTTAATGAATGACAGAACGAATACAAACATTAGAAATTTCTATCTCTCCACCAAATTTCAGGCTTAGACATAGGCAGCGACATCCGAGTATATAAAGTATTCTGGAATTCCTTTAATACGACCGCAGTGTATTCCTAAATTGCGAATACGATCTTTGCATCTATAGAAAAAACTGAAGAAACTTTTTTAAAGCAGCATCAGGGGTTATAAACCTGACCCAAAAACATGTTCGATATTTGAATAATAAATACGCTTTCAAAACGAATTGACAACTAAAAGAGAAACCGCAATAATTACGAGGAATATTTGAAATGTTTCCGGCCTTTTTAACCAAAATACATATTTTGTAGAAAACAACATTTATTTTTAGACGAGCTCGATACATTTGGTCCAACGTTTTTCCTATCCCTTCAAACTGTCAGAATAAAATTGATTATCCAAACCTGAAAAATACTGATTTAAAGCGCCTTCAACCTCAGCGTTTGACATATATTTTTTCCCCGAGATATTTTTTCAAATTAGGGAAGAGGTAAAAGTCTTTTTCCCTTTCAAATTAAATAATTTTATTACTGCGCGATACTCAAGTTTCTCCATTGGTTGAACGAGAATGTAAACTGACAACTTTAGAAGCGTATCATAGACAGACTAATGATCAGTATGACTTGTAATTTTGACAGTTTACATATATATGTCGAGGCCATCTATCCGACGGCGAAATAATTTTTTTTCTATAACTACTCTCCGGAAGCATTTCAAATAACCCTCGTATTACGAATGCAACTAAAACTAGTATGGGAATGCAACCACCTTGCGTAAGAATACAAATCATAAAATCTATTACAGCTATAAAAATACACTGTAAAAATCTAAATAAAACGCTAATGCAAAATTTTCTTGTGACATAATTTGAAGGTTAAATATACAGATGCGAAAACATATACCTAATGTTTATTAAGCAAAATATTAAATGCCTCTAATTTATTCAAATGTTTCGGAAATCCCAGATTTAAAATGTACAGAAATTGGAATTGTCTGATTAACCTATTTATACACACAAATACGGCTGGTTCATTAAAAATGCTAATTATATTTTTATCTAAATCATAAATTTTGATATGACCTTGCCGCTGAAGAATAGATAATTTGCAATTCACACAAAAGCTGTCATACTAATTATACCTGGTGATATAATGCTTGAAAAAATCAAAACATTTTACGGTACTTCGATATTAATTTATAAATTATCGTACCTTGTAAAGAAGTATTTTTAAGTTTGGATATAATTATATCTTTTATGTAATTGTTCTACTCATATAAAGTATAATAAAGTATCAGTGTTTAATATAGATATACGTAGATGTAGTGGAACCAGGAATAAACTAAGTATACTAATACTAATTATATTAATTAGAAAAGGTTATTTACTTTAATTTGTCAATGGCGTGATGTCAAAGACAAAAATTATTAACAATTATACAGGCTGATTCATTTTCGGCCCTCACCATAGGGATCTCGCTTATTATTGGAGATAGAGTATAGGTTTAAATTTGGCAAAGTTATTAAATTTTGTGTTTGTTATAAATCCGTAAAGAAAATAGACCTGTGACAAATGACCTTCGTTATTTAAAAAAAAAACGCGAAAACCCCATTTTCTTCTTTTACCTGAAGCACCGACATTTGGCCTTGTAGAGAAAATATAAAAACACATCCTTGTGGCCATTTCTAAACCTCTATCCAGTGGTGTACTCTAAATTTTTATACGACGTTTCGTTTCTTTCTGGCCATCATCAACTATCTAATTTCTTATAGGCGCCATATTGGATTTAGACATCTTCAGAAAGATTTTTTTTTCTGATTTCAACCATGTACCACATGCTGACTAAAGTTTTTGACATTAGGTTTTATTTGAAAGAATAAATTATAAGATTAAATAAGGTAGCCATGGAATTTCAATCTGTCAAACATTTCATTTATTGTTCATTAATAATACAAAAATGTCATACACTAACGAAGAGAAACGAGATATATATAAAGATAATTGTTTTGTATTCCTTGAGAAAGGCATCATTAGCCGAAACATGGTCAAGACAACAGGAATTTAAATGAAAATCAAGATATTTTACAAATGGTACATTAAAAGCGTGTTTTCAAATTTCATGTTAATCTTGTATTTTTATAGATAAATAATAATCTATCAATTTCTACACGCGAAGTAGCGTCAGAATTAAATTTGTGCCAGTCCAGAGTTTGGAGAACTTTACATAAAAGTAGGTTTAAACCATACAGGATCCATGTTAGTCACTCTTTACTGCCTGGAGATAATTTGAGAAGGCTAGAATATTGTAATTGGTTAATGGGAAGGATAGAAATTGACGAAAATTTTTTAAGCAAAATCATCTGGTCAGATGAAACAAAATTTACAAAGTCTGGAATGTTCAACAGAAAGACGGAGCACTATTGGGCAGTACAAAATCCCCGACAAAACAGGGCTAGAAGACCACAACATCGTTTTGGAATAAACGTTTGGATGGGAATTTGGCAAATCGTCTCTTAGGAACAGTTATGTATGAAGAACATTTAAATGGAGAAAGATATTTAAACATTTTGCGTACATACGTATCTGACTATCTTGACGACAATATCCCATTAAATCAATTACAATATTTATGGTGGCAACAAGATGGCGCACCAGCACACAATGCAGCTGTTGTTAGAAATTTCTTAAATCAAGAGTTTGCAAACCGTTGGATTGGAAATAGGGGAGTTGTTGAATGGCCTGCGAGATCACCTGATTTAAGTCCGCTAGATTTTTTTTTATGGGGATATGTTAAAAATAATATTGATAAAGTAGATGCGCCACAAAACATTGAAGAATTACGAGAAATACTTCAGAATGCCTTCGATGCAGTTCCTAGAAGAACTATACAAAGGGCAGTACAAAATGCCAGAAGGCGTGCCCAATTGTGCATTAACGAAGATGGCCAGATAATTGAACATTTACTGTATTTGTTTATTGTTTACTTTTCTATGTATTTTTATTAATGTTTTTGTTATCTTGTACTCGCTACTGTTGAATTTCGTTTCGAAGAATAAAAAATACTTATCATATCTCGTTTCTCTTCGTTAGTGTATGACATTTTTGTATTATTAATGAACAATAAATGAAATGTTTGACAGATTGAAATTCCAAAGGCTACCTTATTTAATCTTATAATTTATTCTTTCAAATAAAACCTAATGTCAAAAGCTTTAGTCAGCATGTGGTACATGGTTGAAATCAGAAAAAAAAGCTCTTTCTGAAGATGTCTAAATCCAATATAGCGCCTATAAGAAATTAGATAGTTGATGATGGCCAGAAAGAAACGAAAAGTCGTATAAAAATTTAGAGTACACCATTTAGAAATGGCCACAAGGATGTGTTTTTATATTTTCTCTACAAGGCCAAATGTCGGTGCTACAGGTAAAAGAAGAAAATGGAGTTTTCGCGTCATTTGTCACAGGTCTATTTTCTTTACGGATTTATAACAAACACAAAATTTAACAACTTTGCCAAATTTAAACCTATACTCTATCTCCAATAATAAGAGGGATCCCCATGGCGAGGGCCGAAAATGAATCAGCCTGTATATTTAAGGTATTTCCAGTAAAACAAAAAAAAGCAAAATACGTGTAACAATAATGAAATTTTGTGAATTAGAACAATATCATGATTCACTGCTCAATCTTCGATACAAATTGTTTTTTAGTCTAATAATAATAATGGTAATGTGTCCAAAACAAATAGTAATTGCTTCAAATGCAATTAGGTATACCCACACAGATAAACTAATGGATATACCATAATGTCTTTGAGTGTAGTGTCCGTTTTAGCTTTTAACTTTTAACACACATAACTAACTCTTTCTTTGAATGTTTTTTTTTAAATATAAGATTGAAAAAGTAATTAGTATGCCCCACGAAAATTTCAGGTTGACAAGCAACTTTATTCTGGAGATTAATTACTTCTACAAAAATCCACACATATTGAAGGCTTTGCGTAGACTTCCATGCATATATTAGCATTAATGATGTTTTGACCAACATTTGTATTGGAACAAATATTTTTATTTTAAAACTGTGAAATATTGATCTGAAACAAACGCAAAATTTATTTATACAGTTTCGCACCTTAAATTAAACGAAGAAAGATTTTAAAAACATTTTATTGCAATTCATGCGACTATTCAATTCATTATAGAAGAGCTAAAGAATTTTCAGAGATTTCACGAGATGATTTCACCGTTTGCAGTATATTAGTGTACAAAACACAAACAATAAAACAATATAATTTTGAAAGATGAAACAAGATATTTACTTCGAATTAAAAATTACTGCAATAGCTTCGCATGAATTATTGATATTTAACTGACAATGGCAATTTTAACATGAATGTTTGAGCTTTACATGCTTTTGAAAGAAATTTTCTTGTGGTTTATTATCAGAGCTACTTCGGAAAATTAATGGTTTATTTTAATACTCTTGGTATATAAATCGAGTGTAAATATGTAGTAAGACATTACTTTTATAATTTTTGGTTTAAGACAATATTTTTGATAAAACAAATTATGTATTATATACTCGTACATAGCGCAGAGTAAACGAAAACTTCACGCTGCAACTATATACAGAAACTTCGACTTCGATAAACACAGATCACCTTTAATTAGCATATAATGTCTTCCTACAAAACATAGTCGTAAACAAAGAAATTAGTGAAACGAAAATAAAATTCTTACGTAACGTATAAGTTTCAGGAGATTGAACAGGTAAAGTATCGTAAATACTAAATTCTAGATTTTTCTCTTAATTTTATGTCAAACAAATTAATAATAATAATTAATAATTAATTAAAATTAACATTAAAATTAATAATTAATAATTAATTTTGTATATATACATTTTAGATATTAGTGTTACCTTAATCGCGTAATTTAAATAATAATAATAATTAGAAAAGTTGGAAAATTAAAGTACTTACAACACCGTAAGTACTTTAAATATGTAATTATTTGATCGTATTGTAATAATTGTTAAAGTCGGACCAGAAACTATAAAAAACATTTTCTTTTTATTTCTATACACTTTGTTTTGAAAAGAAAACAATATATTAAATTTTGCAATTCATTTATTTTTTTAACTTCGCATCTCTTTTTTTGTAAATAAACATACTGTGACATTTCTACATTTCATGTGTTACCCTACTCAGAGTGAAAATTAAAAAGATGACTAACTATCAAAACTGCTACTACAACAGTTTTAATATTATTACGTGGAGGGCCATACTTACAAATATTAATACTTAGCCCTTTACAATGAAGGAATATTTATGAGTATTCATTTTGATTTTCAAGTAAGCTTAACATGCAACAACGCTAAAAAGATTGAGAATATATTAGATAATTTACCTTGCACATTAATTTCTCTAATGTAAAATATACCAATGCAAAATTTTATCTTAAATATATATATATATATATATATATATATATATATATATATATATATATATATATATATATATAGTAGATTAAATTAGTCGGCGATTTAAGGTCTGTTTTACTTTGATATGTATATATCTAAAACAAGCTTACATGTTTCGACACATAGTGCCTTTTTCAAAGAAATTTAAAATATAAATGACAGTATATCAATGTTAAACTTATATATCTGCAGTTGTCGCGGAAAAATTAAAATATTCAAAGATACATTCAAGTTTAATAATAATAATTCATGCCTTAGGATCTTTCGACACCAAGACATCAATTACGGGGGATTGACAAGCCATGAGTTAATATTATGTCTGCGCCCGTGGAGCGACTTAAGATTTTAAGCTGTCGGCATTCGCCCTGAACGAGAAGAAAAACCACGAAAACCTACTCAGACAGTCAGGGATTTAAACACGGAACTGCCAGTATGATAAGCCAGTGTACAGGTATTTAAATAACATATGATAGATATTTATATAATAACAACATATATTCATGATGGTAAATTGCAGATCATTACATTATTAGGTTATAATTTACCATCATGAATATATTTTGTTATTATATAAACATCTATCATATGTTATTTAAATATCTGTACACTTAGCAGTTCCGTGTTTAGACCCCTGACTGGGCTGTCCGAGTAGGTTTTTGTAGTTTTCCTTCTCGTTCAAGGCGAATGCCGACAGCTTAAAATCTTAAGTCGCTCCACGGGCGCAGACATAATAATAACTCATGGCTTGCCAATCCCCCGTAATTGATGTCTTACTGTCGAATGTTCTGAGGCATGAATTATTATTATTAAACTTGAATGTATCTTTGAATATTTTAATTTTATCCATGACAACTACAGATATATAAGTTTGACATTGATATACTGTCATTTATATTTTTAATTTCTTTGAAAAAGACACTATGTGTCGAAACATGTAAGATTGTTTTAAATATATACATATCAAAGTAAAACAGACCTTAAATCGCCGACTAATTTAATCTACTATAACATACAAAGGTCAATAAATAATTATCTATATATATATATAACGAGCCATCGAAAAAATTTATAATTGGAGTAGACTGTGAAATTGGGTTGGTGCTTTAACCACTTCCACATAATGACATTTATTATTTGACATTGAAACTATAAGTTTGTGTCAAATTTTTCAAAACTCTTATTAAGAAAATTGTTTGTGTTTAGATGTAAATGGACAACATTTTCAACAACTTCTGTAGCTATATGTAAATTTTGTTTATGATTTCGATATTAAATAAATTATTTGTTTTCTTTTTTGTTGTAGTATCATTTCAATGCCATAACCTTTTTTTACAATGAAACTGTCAAGCATCAAGTAATGTGTCATTATGTGGAAGTGGTTAAAGTACCAACCAAATTTCACAGTCTACTCCAATTATGAATTTTTTCGATGGCTCGTTATACATATATATATATACAGTACAAATCTCTTCCCTATAGTCACCTACAAACGTGTATTACGTATGTGTGCGTTCGAGAAGCGAGGAGTGGAGACTCACTGAGCGATGCATACATGCCATTAGTTACAGTTTACTTGCGAAGCTGGATGGTTTGCTCAACTTTTGCGAATAGTCGGTATTCACGATGGATATTTTTACCCTTGAACAAAAAAAATATGTCGTAAAACAGTATCATCTTGGTCGCAGCATAAGAGAAATTACACGGGTATTTCCAATTAACTTTCAACGTACCATTGCGTTTGAAACGATAAGACAGATAATTAAAAATTTCGAAAAATATGGATGTTTAAATCCGTTAAAACATACGAAGGTAAAGGTACCGCAAAATGAAGAACGTGATTTTTTGATTTGTGCTTCTGTAGAGGAGCAGCCACAATCGTCTAGCACGAAAATCGCCGAACAGCTTAACATTGCCAGTTGCACCGTTCGTAGGGTTTTGAAAAAAAATAAGTATCATTCGTATAAATTAAGGAAAACGAGTGAGATTTTTCCCGATGATAAATATAAACGTATGCAGTTTTGCGAACAAGTCATCGAACGATGTAATAACGACGATAATTTTGTAAAAAACATATTGTTTACTGATGAAAGTTCATTTCCTTTATACGGTCGCCATAATCCAAGCATTGCAAGATATTGGTCAAGGGAAAATAAGCATCTTGTTTATAATGCTAGAACTCAATATCCGGAAAAATTAAATGTTTGGGCTGGCCTATTGGGCAACAATATAATTGGTCCGTTTTTTATACAAGGAAACCTAAATGCAGCCAAATATTTAAGTCTTCTGCAGGATAATATAATTCCTGCTATACGAAATGTAGCAGACATAAATCTTATTTGGTTTCAGCAAGACGGTTGTCTTGCTATATTTGATGACAGAGTACTAACCGACTGGAGCGATATTCAATGGCCACCTAGATCACCTGATCTATCTCCTAATGATTTTTTTCTCTGGGGTCACCTTAAGACATCAATTTATGGGTTTCCAAATAACAGACCTAATAATCTGGAGGAATTACGGGCGAAAATAGTTGAATCTATCCTAAATATTCAACCGCAAACGATTTTAAATGTTCAGAGAAACTTTTATGGCAGATTAGGACATTGCTTGTTTGCATTAGGAGACCGTTTTGAGCATACAATACATTAAATAGTTTACTTTTAATTTTTTTAATTCTAGTTTTATTTATTATGTATAGAATATAGAAGTTATTATGATTTACCGCTTTATTTATTATATATATATATATATTATATATATATATATATTATATATATTATATATTTATATTATTATTGTTATTGTTATAGGTATATCTGACATTGTTTTAAACGTCAAAAATATTAAAATCTTCCAAAAAGTCCACACTTATTTGTGTTTATTATTACATAAAGTCCCTATTATTGACGGTAGTTCCACATTCATCGACGTTTATACTATGTATGTGCTTACTGCTTACATCCAAACTGATCTACAGTACATATGTACGTATGTATGATAAATTATCATACATACATACATGCTATGTGCGTCCCCACTCCTCGCTTCTCGAACGCACACATACGGAATACACGTTTGTAGGCGACTATAGGGAAGAGATTTGTACTGTATATATATATATATATATATATATATATATATATATATGGTAAATTCAATTTGTTGGCAATTTAAGGTCTGGTTTTACTTCAAAATGTATATATTTAAATCAATCCTATGAATGTTTCGGCAAATGAAGCCTTCATCAAGGAATATAAAATATAAATTACAGTATATTAATGTCATACATTTCAAAGTAAAATAGACCTTAAATCGCCGACTAATTTAATCTACTGTAACATACAAAGGTCAAGAAATAATTATCTATATATATACATATATATATATAACAATTGATAAATTATTGGAGTTTTTCGGCTTTTATATGAAATATTTACAAATATCAAATTAGTATGTATGTAATTGCAAAGTAAGTGGGGATGTAAATATTGCTGTCTACAAATTACAAAGCAAATAATACGAAATTTTTAATTGAAAAATATTGTCTATATATATATATATATATATATATATATATATATATATAACTTAAATGCCCGTAAGTCGCTCCACGGGCGCATACATAATAATATCCTCATGTCTTGCGTTTCACTGTTTTTGTTGTCTATCTATTTTAGAATACTAAGGCATGATTTATTATTATTAAATTGGAATGTATCTTTGAATAATTTTATCCATAGCAACTACAAATGTATGACATTAATATACTGTCATTTATATTTTATATTCCTTGAGAAAGGCATCATTTGCCGAAACATGTAGGATTGTTTTAAATATATACCTTTTGAAGTAAAACCAGACCTTAAATCGCCAACAAATTGAATTTACCATAACATACAAAGGTCACGAAATAATTATCTGTATATATATATATATATATATATATATATATATATATATATGTACAGGGTCTCCTCGAAATAAGAAGATAACGTATGAAAAATGGAAAGATGTAATTATATAGAATATGAATCCAAAATATTGTGAGGCAATTACCACACGATCCCTAAAATTAAAAATCCCTTGAAAATTATAATATGTGCCGCCTATAAATTCAAAATATTCAGAATGTAAATATGTACCCCTATTAAAGTTACACAGACACCGTACGTTTTATTACGTAACAGCTGTCGATGTTATAAAAAGTATAATATCCTGTGTGCTAAAGTTAATACCTCGTACGAAATCAGCTTTTTATATACTTATGTATTCAAGTAACTAATTAAAAATTAGGATGTGTGTCAGATTTATTTACAAACTCATTTTAAAAATCATACTAAAATTTCATGTGTATTACGAGAATGTATTTTTTGTTAAAAGTAAGAAAAATAAAATATAAATATCGGATTCAGAATGCCCCCATTGTATTTAAAGGCGGCAATGTTTATATTTATAAAACCGTTTTTTTGTCATGGTAAGGGTTCGATAATCTGAGTCAGCTGTTAAAAATTTATACTTGTAAATTTTTAAAGCTGATATATTGAAACGACATGCAAGATCTGTGCTCTACGGGCATTTAAGTGTTACAATCTGTTATCTTTAATCGAAAAATTGCATCGAACGTACGAAACCATCGACAAATAATCAAATTTTTGCAAATTATTACGTTTAATAATCGATAATTAAAATGATTTTATGTTAGGCTATTAGATTTAAAATTATCAGCGTTGTGGGAAATATTGATCTAATTTTTATTCTAAATTTAGGTAAAATATAATTTGCTAAGTTGGCTTTGTTTTACAAATTGTCAAATAAGTAAAAAGTGAAAATTTCCACCGATACCTATTTTAATTATCCTGAAATAAAGGTTAATTACTTCCTCTACGCTTTTCATCAAATTGCAGGAAATTATTTTTCAATAGAAAAAGGAAAAATTATAGAAATGAAACCGGATATTGATAATATTGCAAATGCGGCTTACGCCAGCTATGGGATGGTAGCTAGAGTAATTGTATTAAGTTGAAGTCAATGAAAAATCAGAGACGCATTTACCTACTACTTGCTATCACTGGAAATACGAAAAGAAACTGATTTTTTTACAAAATGAGAAGAACCATTAAAGCTTTATTATTTTTTGTCAATTCTTATACAATAATGATTTTTTTGAGCAGTAGGTGCCGTAATATATATTACGATAATACATCTCATTGATCTATTTCAGTTATTATTGTTCAGTATATTACATAAGTCCATTAAAAATTATAAGAAATAAACTTTTAACGCAATGTATGAATAATTTGGCTAAACATGTATAAATTTTAATAATGTTCATAGTGTTTCCAATAAAATTTTATGATCTAGATTGTCGCGTGCGTAAAACCAAGACGAACTAATGCGTTTTTTTCTAATAATATTACGAGTTTTATGAGCTTGATTTCATCAAAGCTAACCAAGTATTTAATATCACCTTCAAAATATAATTATTATATGTATAAACGGAGTAGGTCAAAATATAGGAATTACAATAATGTTTTACCTGATATTAGATACATTTGATTTTTAAACATCCCAAATATATGTAATCTAATTGAAAAAGATTGAAATAATTTATCCATACTTTTCATAAAATCTATATAAATACGGCTTTGACATAAAAATTTAATTATAGGTTCTTGTTGTATTACGAAATGCGAAGAAAAAGAAATTTAATAACTTCGAGGGATATTTATATATATTTTATATAAGGTAAACGAAATAAAATGCATAATATCTCTCCAGACCCCAATAATAAAAATTATGAGAATCTTAATTTTCATTACTTGCTTAAAGCATACCTTGACAAGATAAAGCATGTATAATATTACTTCTTGACTGCTCTTTATTATGAGCACAATAATAAAACATTATTAAATTTCTCCGATGTTCAAATTGACTTTCTCAGTTACTAAGGGAATTTATGCACCCAAAAAATTAAAACACCAAAAATGCAATAATATACAATACAATAACAATGGCATTTACTTCAAATGGAAATGTTATGAAACTATTTTAATGAATAGAAAAAGTTTCGTAATTTTTTAAGGAGTAATTGTTTACCTGAATAGCTAGACATAGCTGAAGAAGCAACCGCTAAAAATAGAACGAAACCAATCATACTTGATGCACACTTTAGACTTTAAAAGTTTAAACAAATTAATAAATAATCTTCAAGTTATGGCCGGTTTTATACAGGTACATTATATATTTCTAATGACCGACTGTTGCCGAAGATGTTCGATTATTTACTAAAACAGGTTACATTTCAAATATTACAATACAGATACGATGTGTATGCACACGTACATCTCAATTTAATGAGCTTCTCATTTCTGTCCGTATATATGTACGATATTTGTTTTCGAAAAAGCAAGAACGAAAAAATAGAAAAACATACCTCGAAATTTAATAAACATATGTACGTTATTGCATTGATTTGTAGGTTATCGTGCGATGTCAAGTGCGAAAGTAAGGCTTCGTTTGATTTTAAAGGTCACGTTGATGTTTCCCCGATTATTACAATATTTTACAACGCATTATTTTGCTATTATGCAGTATATGAATAAATAAAGTCTGCAAATTATATATCCTATAACACGTCGCAAATTTTTATAAATCCCAGAATATTATAAGTATGTTTAAATTTCGTATATAGTGATTTATTGTTCTTTTTACTAATAACACTACTTTACACCGAAAATGTACATTTGATGAGAGATAGATTTCCTTATGTATTTTCTTCCGCTGAATTCGAAAATCAAGGTTAAATTTTTTTTTATGGAACAGTTTTTGAGATATTGTAATTTTTTCATTTTTTCGACCTTTTTTCACTTGACAAATCATATCTCGAGCTAGAAATGTCCGATTGGGTCGTTCTTGGTACCCAAAGGTATTGAGATGACGAACAAATGTGTATAATCGGATCTTTGATTGGTAAAGCGGTTCAAAATATATCGATGAAAATAGGGCACATTTTCAAAAAAATCATATTTTACAGTGATTCTGTGCCGACAGAAAAGTACAAATAGTTAAAAAAAAACGTCTGGTTTCTTTTCATGTACGTAAAGATGATACTTTTACGTAAGAACTAAGACCAACCAGAAGAAAATCGACCGAAAAATGACAAAGTTATAAGCAATTGAGTGAATAAATCCAAATCCCATATTTTCCGAATATTTTATTTTTTTCGACAATTTATGAGTTCGGTTGCTCATACGCAAATATATTGAATTTATTATTTGTTATTTTTATGTATTTTGACTTTCCTATTACTATTATAATAAAAATTATTATTCGTACCAATAAACAGCTGACTCTTGCTATATCTTGATATTTATATGTCTTTGATATAGGAACATGATTTTATATCGATAGCCTGTTGGTATATTGGCAACGTATATTAGTTCTCACGTTGACGCTAGAGTTCTTAGATTTTATTCCAAACAAAACAACAACACATCACATTTAGGAACCTTAAAACCCTGACATTTTGTTTTGACATCTTCTATAAAACGTAGTGTCGGTTGTTTGTATATTATAGGAACTCACAAATTTGATTGAAATTATATTTCATTGTGTTCACCAAAATGCCTAAAAGAAAACGAGAATTTAAGTGCGTAAACAATCCAAATAATTTCTGTTACGTATGTGGCAATTTTGTCCCCCAACCAAATAGACGTAGATTCACCGATTCATTACAACATAATTATCTGCAATATTTTGGAATAGCACCTGCAACTTTTCATGAGCAATGGACACCAAATAGTGTTTGTTTATCGTGCCATATAACTCTTGCCGCGTGGGCTTCTGGTTCATCACAGTAAGATTAAATTTATATATACAAATGAATTAATAATAAAGTGAATTTTTATTCCAAATTAGACGATACATGAAATTCGGTGTACCGATGATATGGAGAGAGCCGCTCTGCCATTCGGTTGATTGTTACTTTTGCCTGAGCAAATCCACTGGTTTTGGAAAGAGTGCCAAATGGGTTTATGCGACAGTAGCATCTGTTTCGCTTCCGGTTCCACATTCAAGTGAATTTCCTCATCCTAAGTGCCCCGATTCAACGATTGAATTTTTCGAATCATCACTACAGACAGACACAAGCAGTGATAATGAATTTCAACAAGAGTCGCAATTGCATCATTTTACGCAGCCTGAACTGAATGATTTGGTGAGAGATCTCGAGCTGTCAACGGAAAAGCGGAGTTACTTGCATCTCGCCTGAAGCAACGGAACTGTTTGGCTCCGGGAGTAAATGGAACATTTTACAGAAACCGTGATAAACCTTACGCACAACATTTTAAGAAGGAAAACGACATATGCTACTGCAACGATATTCCTGCATTGTTTGAGCAACTCGGAGAGCCTTATGATCCAAATGAGTGGCGCTTGTTCATTGACGGTAGTAAGGAGAGTTTGAAAGCAGTCCTACTGCATATTGGAAATGAAAAACCTTCTATCCCCATCGCTCATGCCATCAACACTAAAGAATCATACGCCACAATGGCCAGTTTGCTAAAATACATTCAATATGAGCATCACAACTGGAAAATATGTTCCGATCTCAAAGTCGTCGGCATGTTGTGTGGAATGCAGGGTGGATATACAAAATATTGCTGCTTTCTTTGCCTCTGGGATAGTCGCGCTCGTGAACATCATTATAGAAGAAAAGACTGGCCAGAAAGGGAGAACGTCACAGTGGGCAAAGACAATATTAAATACGTGCCTCTTGTTAAAAAAGAAAATATAATCCTTCCAGCGTTGCACATTAAACTTGGCCTCATTAAAAATTTTGTGAAGGCCTTAGACAAGGAAGGCCAAGCATTTTCCTATTTGAAAACCCTTTTCCCGCAGCTTTCATTAGCAAAAATCAAGGAAGGCGTCTTCGATGGTCCACACATAAAGAAATTGGTAAAAAGCACAGATTTTCCAAAATATTTAACACCCGTTGAAAACGAGGCCTGGAATTCATTTCAGCGGGTTGTTACCAATTTTCTTGGGAACAATAAAAGCCCTAACTGCGAGGGAATTATTACCGATTTGCTGAAGAACTACAACAAGATGGGTACGGAATGCCATTATTTAATTTAATTCCTGGTTGTTTTCTATTGTATTGTTTTTACCATTTTATTTATTTCTTGCAGGTGTAAATATGTCTCTAAAAATCCATTTCTTGCATTCGCATTTGAATTTCTTTCCGGACAATCTTGGTGACGTAAGTGACGAACACGGAGAGAGATTTCACCAACAAATTAAGACCATTGAGCGGCGCTATCAAGGATTTTGGGATGAAGCAATGTTGGGAGACTATGTATGGTTTCTCACTAGAGAAACGGATCCCAAAAGCAACCTAAGACAAAGCAAGAGCCACAACTATTTCTAACACACAAAAATGTCAAGAATGTATTGCAAGCGTTTAAACCCAATAAATTGTCGAAAAAAATAAAATATTCGGAAAATATGGGATTTGGATTTATTCACTCAATTGCTTATAACTTTGTCATTTTTCGGTCGATTTTCTTCTGGTTGGTCTTAGTTCTTACGTAAAAGTATCATCTTTACGTACATGAACAGAAACCAGACGTTTTTTTAACGATTTGTACTTTTCTGTCGGCACAGAATCACTGTAAAATATGATTTTTTTGAAAATGTGCCCTATTTTCATCGATATATTTTGAACCGCTTTACCAATCAAAGATTCGATTATACATATTTGTTCGTCATCTCAATACCTTGCATTTGGGTACCAAGAACGACCCAATCGGACATTTCTAGCTCGAGATATGATTTGTCAAGTGAAAAAAGGTCGAAAAAATGAAAAAATTACAATATCTCAAAAACTGTTCCATAAAAAAAAATTTAACCTTGTTTTTCGAATTCAGCGGAAGAAAATACATAAGGAAATCTATCTCTCATCAAATGTACATGAAAAAAATGTCATTTTGTAAACTAGTGTAAGAGAGAATTTTTGCTTTATATTACATTAAACCTTGCCATTTTCGAAAGATTATTAACTTAACTTCATCTTAACTTTTACTAGAGATACTTCAGCCATTGTAAACACAGAAAATTAAACACTGAAAAGAAAGATGCGACTATAAATAATAATAAATTGACATCGCGTATGACAAGAGCTTTTAACTTTTTTATAAACTAATGTTAGATTTTCATATTTATCGATGCGTTCTTCTCTACTGATTTTATCTTAATAATTATACTCACATAGACAGGCACAGTAAAATAGAAACCGGATAAAAACTAATTATACAAATTCTTCTAAAGAAGGGTAGCCGTCCTGGATTACTAGGGGTGAGGCTAAGTGTGCTGCGAGAGTTTAGTGTTGTTTCTACCATGTTACGGTTATAAGGTCAAAAAATTTAGACAATTTTACCCTCAAGTCAATTGTAGACCATAGTGAACGCGGTAGATGGCAACGTGAAATTACTGAATTTTTTAAAAATACCATTGTCAATCGAGAAGGAAACATGGAATATGAAGTAAACGATATAATAAATAAGGCAAAGAAAGTCTATCATAGCCTGAGAAATAAGTAGGAAAATAAAACAGTGTACAAAACCATCTATAGACCCATTCTGACGTATGGAAGTGAAAGCTGGATACTAAATAATGCAATGAAAAGCAGAATACAGGCTATGGATATGAAATATTTAAGAGCAGTTAAAGGAATTACACGCAAACATAAAATAAGAAACGAAGAAGTAAGAGAAGAACTTGGTATCGAACCAGTCCTCTAAAGGTATTAGAGAGAAACCAACTCAAATGGTTTGGACACGTGTGCCGTATGAATGACAAACGACAAGTCGAAACAATATGGGAAACAAAAGTACAAAGGAAGAGAAGACGTGGAAGACCAAGAAAATCGTGTAATGATGTTACATCGATTTGCAGCGATGTTGCAGCGATTCTAAAGAAGAAATGCAAGAATTGGATGGAGGCTAAAAGAATGGTGAAAGACAGGAAAGAGTGGGCAGAATTTACTTTTTTGTGTTGGATAATAAAAATGCACTTTTAACTATAATAATTCTTTATTGAATCCAACGTTTAATCTATTTAATTTTGATTTAGTATTGAACACTTGCTAGTTACTGATGTGCTATGGTTCGAATGAGACTATGTTTCTTACTTGTGACTAGGATACGATTCTGTTTCTTACTGTTTTTAAAAACACTACAAGCAGGCAAAATTTGCCATTTCCCCCACAAACGATTACATAACTAATAAATGCGAACCGCATCAGTTGTATAGCCAGATGACTTAATTTGTGGGAATTTTTATCGTCCTGGTAGATGGTACCTACTAGCAATAATACCGTGCTATATACTTTTAAACTATGCTAATTAAGTTCTAATCTTAAATCTAAGTACAAAGTTTAGGTTAAATTCCATTCATCTTAATGGAATTTATTGATGCACATTTAAGAAACGTGAAATTATAAACAGCCAGGGAGATTAAAAACTGGGTATTGAATTCGTTCATTAATTAAATAATAAAGCAAGGTAGAAATAGTCTAATAAAAAAAGCAATAAACTTGCAAATATAAAGGAAGCCGCTTCTTAGAATATAGAGAAAGTTTTAGAATTTAAATATGATAATTAAAATTTCGGTATACAGGGTGCCAATTTGAAGTGAACATTATTTAATACTAAATATAACTAACCTACACATATATGTATTTAAGAAAAAGAAACAAAACATACAAAAATTATTGTTCTCGCGCTTAACAATCTGACTGTTATCACATTTAGATTTTACTGAATTATTATTTTTCTACTCTTGGGCACATTTTGGTATTTTGATAAGGATGGCTCAAAAATTGGTTTACTATTATATCTATGGACTGCAAGGATATCTCAATTGTCTACTTCTAATACAAAGGTATTTTTAATAATATAAAATATTATTAAAAACCTGGTGTGAAGAACATAATAATATTTTAATATTATAATATTTTAATAATATTTTATATTATTAAAAATACCTTTGTATTATACAAAACTGGTGGGGTTTACCTACTCATGTATGTTTCAATTATTCTGATGTCTACTTCTAACTCAAAAGATTACTTTTAAAAGTAAATATATCGGCGTCTTTTATATACAAATATGTTAATTTATTTTGATGTTTTATTAATGAATAATTAATTTATGTTGCAAATTAATATTCGTTTAACAAGGTACACGATAAATGTTTCTTAATGATACATATTTGGGAAATATTGTATAGAAATTAAAGTCTTAAAATAATCTATCAGCTGTAATCTTTACAGCTCTGTTAAAGTTTGAAATATATAATTCTTTATATTATATAATATTTGCAAGACTTTTCCAATAAAACTTGTGTAGCAGAAAGTCGATCCTCCTTAAAGCAAAAAAAAAGAAAGAAAAATTACTCCTCCAGTCACGAAGTTTTAGATTAATTAATAGCAGAAAAGAAGCGTCTGTGAGTGAATCTCGAGTATCCTGTTTGTGAAATATTAATTACAGTCTTGGGTATTATTTGATCGTAATTTATTTAATTAAAACCTTACAAAACGGTGTGTGTATGTGTGTGTGTGTGTGTGTGTGTTTAAACGTAAATAATAAAATTCGAGTTACTTTGAATCTGTAATTATGTAAATAAAAATGAGAGAAAGAGAGATAAACAAAGATGGATAATTAAGATTTTAAATAGAAGTACGTAAAATGAAGCGAATATAATGCCACGAATTAAGCAAAATTTAATATTTATTTAAGAAAGTATTTAACACGGCTTGAAAATTAAGATAATGTATTGGGTTTTTGAAAATTACACCAAATATCGCACCGTCAAACGTAATTGTATCATCAACAAAATAAACTCACTGATCTTAATGAGTATGAACAACATTCAAAGAGAGAAATGCTGGAAATAAATGAAAAATGGCATTATGGTGCTAGATAAATGCCATTTTAGTAAATCGAATGGAATGGTAAGAAAGTATCAACAGAGAAATTGAGTAAACCTTTTTGGGAATAATAATAATTTTATGCTGAAAATACATAGTTATTGGAATACGCAATTGGGAAGCCATTAATTGCATTAGGGCAATATATTTTTCATATTTTTATTAAGATTGCAAGATTGTTTGTTCTGCCCTATATTTGCTATTGATATTTGTTAAGATTACATGACAACCTTTTCGCCACACAGTGGCTTCTTCAGATGTTTGAAGTAAGCTAAATTTAACTTAGAAAAACCCTAAGGAGATCGTATTTATACAATGGGTAATAAACCTTTAACCCAAACACCAACATATTCAAATTATGAGGAAATACTTTTTTCGGGGCAATTAAATCTTTTCTATATTTATATTATACGAACATATTTAGTGAAGATAAATTGCTTATCTTTGTTTGTTCGCTTATTAAAATATTTTTAAAACTATTTAATAAATTTTATTTTACCTTTGCTTTCTATGATTGTTGTTAATTAAATGATTGTTAAAAGAAGAATTCGTATTTTAAATTTATGAATGAATTATTATATACTGATATCCGTTTATTGAAAGATCTTGCTGTTTGTCCAATATAAACATATTTACTCATATATTATGGATTTTGTCTTTGTTATTTTTAATATATTTTGAAATGTTATTATTTGTTCTGAGAGCTACTTGGACTTATTTAGTTTTTCATAATTCGAAATAATTTACAATTGTATAGATAAAAGTACATTTGTCTAAACAATGAAAACAAGAACAAAAAAGAACTACAAATCCATTACTTCGTTGTATTCTATACAAAGACTGCTCCATATACGTACTAAAAGTGAATATGAGGTAGTTGCATACTTCTAC
Source organism: Melolontha melolontha (assembly GCA_935421215.2). Lineage (NCBI taxonomy): Eukaryota > Metazoa > Arthropoda > Insecta > Coleoptera > Scarabaeidae > Melolontha > Melolontha melolontha. The sequence goes on from OW285244.1 coordinate 19,180,745, forward strand.
ATACGTTCAAAGAATATCTACATCACAATATTTTTAGACATTTTCGTTGAAAATCTAGACATATGTAGCACACACACACCATATATGTAAAAGTACATATGTAACTACGTATATTCGGTTGAAAGCGTTTCCGTCGGGATGTGATGCCACAGAAATCAATATAGGGATATTGTATTACATACTAAATTAAATTTTGCAAGAGATTTAAAACTACATTTAGATAAAACCGTATTATTAAATTACAAAAAAAATACGCAATAAATGTGGAAAATTAATAACAGAGGTATTGTTTCTGACAAATTAATTATGTATTTAGAACAGAAATTTCGTGGTACCATGTGAAGACAATTTCACCTAAATTAATTTTATTATAGCCGTCTTTTTCATTGTCTGTTTTTCCGTAAATCTGAGGGAGTGCCCTCGCTTCTCAGAGTTGTCTCTGACGTTTCCGTATTCTCTTTCTTTTTTAGATAAAACACTGGGACAACTCTATATAAGAATAACTTAATTAACGCTAAGAAATAAGTAATTAAACTTCTAGTTTCAAAAATTCTTTTATTGTAAATACCACTACAATATTGTTTCGCCATACAATGGCTTCATCAGGTGGATGAAATACTGAATATATACAATACAAGTTTGAATATTTATGTGAAAATTATTGGGGAAATGGTGGGGGAAAAATTTTTACAATCTTAAATTTAGTAGAGGGGAGTTGTTTAAATCTAGTTGGTCATTTAAAGCTAATCCTAAACTATTGTATCTATTAATTTCTAAGTTTTCTAACAGGTTAAGTTTTTTACTTTTTTCTTGAATGTGTAAGATTTTGAAATCTATATTAAATCTATGATTGATATCTGTACAATGACTAGCGAAAGTTGAATCTGTTTTCTTTTCTTTATGGCTTCTCTCGTGTTCTTTCATACTAATTTTGAATGTCCTCCCCGTTTGTCCTATGTATACTTTATTACAATCTTCGCATGTTAACTTATATACACCAGAGTTTGATTCTTTGTCTATTTTTAAAAAAACAACAAAGATAAAATAGACAAAGAATCAAACTCTGGTGTATATAAGTTAACATGCGAAGATTGTAATAAGGTATACATAGGACAAACGGGGAGGACATTCAAAATTAGAAAGAACACGAGAGAAGCCATAAAGAAAAGAAAACAGATTCAACTTTCGCTAGTCATTGTATAGATATCTATTATAGATTTAATATAGATTTCAAAATTTTACACATTCAAGAAAAAAGTAAAAAACTTAACCTGTTAGAAAACTTAGAAATTAATAGATACAATAGTTTAGGATTAGCTTTAAATGACCAACTAGATTTAAACAACTCCCTTCTACTAAATTTAAGATTGTAAAAATTTTTCCACCACCATTTCCCCAATAATTTTCACATAAATATTCAAACTTGTATTGTATACATTCAGTATTTCATCCACCTGATGAAGTCATTGTATGGCGAAACAATATTGTAGTGGTATTTACAATAAAAGAATTTTTGAAACTAGAAGTTTAATTACTTATTTCTTAGCGTTATAGTGAAGTTTCAACAAGTATCTCCTTCGTCAATTAACTATTTAATAACTTAATTTTCCACTTTCGGCATCAAATTTGATCGTTAGCGAAACGTCTTAAATACAAATGCATTTCGGATTTTAAATTATTGCAACACCTATTAAAAAATGGTAGCAGTGTTGCCAGGTCCAAATTTATATATGAATGCGTGACTGTTACCCTGTTTAGTCATTACCAGAGAGCGGACTCGAGCGATTAATGATTCACAGCCCATAGGCGTCTGCCTTGTATTCGCAATAGGTTTGTTTCTGTAAGTGAACCGTGAGTTTCGAACAATTTGATAGGTGTGGCTACTGCATAAGTGGCACATACCTACATATGCAGTTAATATGTATCTGTCAATGCACAACAGAGCGAATGTAATAAACGGTTTGATAACCGGCAGCAACTACTACTGAAAGGAAAGTAATGCTGACAAGCCAATTGCGTATCGAATTTTGATTAAAAATAATTTACAAAGAACAAATCTCAAAACTATATATTTTCTATGAAACATGGAAAGTGTAAAACATTACTATGAACAACAAAAATTTTTTCGAGGTGTTCCTGTGTTACATTAGTTCTTTTAGATGTTAAAACGTCTTTAAAAATAGAAAATGACATCAACTTTTTGTCTCAGCTTGTTTCCAAATTCAGAAAGCAATTTTCATTCGATTGATAAGGGTTTCTAAGTTAATTATCGCCTCTTTTAGGTTAATATCTTGATCTTCCATGTAAGTAATCGTATCTGTAAGACACTGGAAATTAGCTTTCATAAAATTTAGCTGGTTTTGTAAATTTTCAATTTGTATCAGGTGTTTACAATTAGAAATGCTTTGCGTATCATCATCTTGAAGACAAAAAACAAAATTTTGAAATACATCCAAGTGTTGCAAATAGAAAAATGCTGCTTCTAGCTAATGAAAATAAAGAGAAATACTAAGAACATAAAGAATTGGACTAAAAAGAAGAACGGAAAACCACTCCAAAAATATGGTAGCAAATTAAACTTTATATTTCTAAAAAAATTATAGGACAAATATACAATATAACAATATGAAACGGATTTTTTAAAATACTAAAAGTTGTAACCAAATAACACTGAAAGAAACGAAACCAGAAACACGCCACTATAAAACATAATTTTATGAATGAATAGACAAAATAACGACGGAAATAACAACATCTGCTCGACGAATGCAATCGAGCAAGCAAATAGTGGGGTTGTTATAACATGCATACTATATATGATACCGTCACAACGTCTTATAGGGGCAATTGGTTATTCAATCGCTTCAGTCCGCTCTCTGGTCATTACCAATAATTGTATATTTGCGTTCAGTAATAGATGAGTGGGCCAGCATTTCTGCATATCAGGACTGAATTTAGTACGTATAACAGCGCGCAACGCAGAAAGAGAAGCAGTTACATTTTGTGTTAGTTCATCTTGGGTCTCGACGGGAGATAGTCGAACGTTTCACTGTTACCTTTTATCCATTCTAAATGTAAGTCATAGTAGTATGTCGGGCGTACAGAAACGCAAAAAGCGACCATCGCTTGATAATGTAAAAAAGTATATGGGTAAATTGCCGGATGGTGCAAAATTAGTGCGTAAAGTTTGCGATAAACCGCTATTTCAGCAATCTTATCCAAATTGTACTACGTAAATAAGGCAAGCCGGTTATGTATGATATTTATAATTAAATAAATAAACTAACATTACTAACAGTACCTACTGTGAGTTTAATTGTGGGGCATGAAGTATTCAGAAATAGTATTTGTCTATCAGGAGTGTATTCCAAAAATTGTAAAGCGGCAACAGGTGCTGTTTTAAATAATTAATATTGAAAATATTAATCATCGAAGTTTATGATAGATATATATGAACATTTTATTGAGAGAGTTATGATACAAGTATATCTTCTGTAGAAGATTCAAAGTCCACTTCGCTCACACTTGCTTCACAAGCCTATGGCCGTCACATTATCATCGACACTATGTTCTATATGAACACGAATACTTAATATGCCTTATACGAGCTACCTATAATAAGTAGTGTATAGGTACTACTGCTGACAAAGTAATATTAAAATATTCAATACTTAGAGAATTTCTAGTATATATAAACAGGTAATTAGAATCTTATCAACAAATACCTACAAATGTTTTTCAACTAACTATTTAGAAAAATAAAGGCTAAATTCATAATAAACGTAAATAATACATTTGGAAGAACATATTTAACAAATAATCGTTACTTGATACACATTTCTATACATTCCCGTCCCTTTTAATCTGCCCAGAAACTAATAAACTAATTAGTTTATTAAATGTAAAGGACAATATTGTAAAATCAGGCTTAAGAATATTCCACCTTAATGCGATCCTGCTGTATTTACTACTGCTATTTACAGATTCCATTCGGGTAATCTTTAAAATCTTATTACCTTTATACAAGTCATTTTAAATTATCTTGACGCGAACTATACATATATAGAACTTAGTACTGTCCTGGCGTGTAGACAAAAGTGACCCACTCTAGTAATAGAGCAAGAGAATATTGTTATCTATTGTCCAAGATGTATTATTTTATACCAGAAATGGACAAGAACAACCATGCGATGTAATCGAAGGTTTTACGAAGACTTTTAGCTTCATAACCCCATTTCTAATTAAAAAAAGCGAAGCAATACAACACTAAATAAAATCTAAATATAGTAACAAGCTGTTTCGCACAGCCAAAAAATATCTTAGGAAAAATGAAAATCAGGTAATTATAACCGTTATATTACGAACTATTAATTTCTCAGTACTGGTCTGAAATATCGGTGATTTCTAAGATTCATATTAAGAGCAAACACATAGTATATACCGTGTCCACCATTGTTATTATTAGAGCTACTAGTTTAGTTAAATAAGCAAAATTTTGCAAAAACAAATTAGCATATCGATGCGACAATTCACATCAAGCTTTGATACAAAATAATACAAATCTGTATAAAAACAAATTTGTATCTGTATATACATGGACACACAGTACGTATTTACCAGCGTTTGCTTCAACCACCAGACGCATGTGTTTCTATCTCACGACTTTGCCAATGGCGGGTTTACGAAGACAAACGACTGTAGGTACACTTCGCGGTCCTGTAGCAAATTTTGTCCTATCAGATGACACCAGATAACCTTATGACATCTGACGGACAAAACCGACCACGCCGATGCAAAGTGTTTCCTCTCGAATAGCTACGCTATTACAGGAAAAGAAAAAATACGCATATTACTGTGAGTCAATTAACTCGTCGCCAGGTGGCGTAATATAGCAAAAACAAATTAGCATATTGATGCGACAATTCACATCAAGCTTTGATACAAAATAATACAAATCTGTATAAAAACAAATTTGTCTCTGTATATATACATGGCCACACAGTACGTATTTACCAGCGTTTGCTTCAACCACCAGACGCATGCGTTTCTGTCTCACGACTTTACCAATGGCGGGTTTACGAAGACAAACGACTGTAGGTACACTTCGCGGTCATGTAGCAAATTTTGTCCTATCAGATGACACCAGATAACCTCATGACATCTGACGGACAAAACCGACCATGCCGATGCAAAGTGTTTCCTCTCGAATAGCTACGCTATTACAGGAAAAGAAAAAACGAGTTAAATTAATATTTCGAAAATCTTAATATATAAAAACGTTGGTGCAGTAGTATGTAACGTCATCACACCTACACCACTGAACGTATAGAAGTCATATTCACACCATGTACTCCGACAAGTTTACCTATTTTTGGGTGGCGCTAGAGTCAAAATATTCACGAAAATGTATATTTATTGTCTGATTTGAATATTTGTACAACATATTTTTATGTAGATATACTTCCGATAGGCGGCGTTTAGGATTTCACGTCACTATTAATATTATGCCTTCAAGAGATGCATTAATCGAAAATGTTTCTCCAAATATTCGAGCTAATATCAAAAATCATCAATGGTGGAACGCATTTTCCCACACAATTTTTTAATTTTCTAGATTTGCCACATAATGTACATTCAAAAATTAGTTCACCAATAATTTTGTTACAAAACATTGATGTGTCAAAGCTATGCAATGAAACAAAATTGGTTGTTAAAAAAAATGGGGACATATCATTGAGGCAACAATAATTCATGGAAAGTGCATTCATATCATTGAGGCAACAATAATTAATGAAAGAGAACATGCTTTGTTACCACGAATTTCAATGATACCAACAAATGCACCAATTCAGTGACAAACATAAATCGAATAATAGTGGACGCAGATCATATAATAAATTTGTGTGTGATTTAACAATGATGTTAATTACGACCAATATACCAATGCAGAAAGTGGAACACCCAATGTTTCGTCAGTTTTGGAAGAAATACAATCCTACGTGGAAATTACCAGCAAGAAGTACGCTACGGAATTACGTACCGTCAGTGCGTGAGAGAATTGTAAATTGTACGAAAAATACGGTAAAAAAAAATTCCTGTGGTTAACAATAGACGAAACTACAGATATTAAAAAACAGTCCATCCTAGCCATTCTAATATGGACGCTGACTCCGCAAGGACCTTCTCCTCCTTATTTACTAACCTGTAAACGAATGCAAGGGTGTACTGCCAGAGCGATATATGATGTATTAATAGAAACACTACACAAATTTGAGATTTTACCGAAGCAAGTGTTAATGTTAGTTACCGATGCTGCCAAGGTTATGTGTTCCACGGCAAACTTACTCAAAACGATTCAACCAAACCTGCTGCATATCACATGTTTGCTTCACGCTTTACACCTTGTAACAAACACTATACGTACAACTTATCCTGATGTGGATCAACTGATAGGACAAACGAAAGCGGTTTTTCTTAAATCTCTTGTACAATTCTTATACGATGGGGTACTTGGCTAGAAGCAGCATTTTATTATTATAAACATTTTGAAAAAATTAAATCAGTGATTTTACAACTAGATGCCAAAGAAGCAGCTGCAATACGGCTCAGCCAGGTTCAATTTAACAATCCTCAAGTTGCAGCAAATTTAAAAATTATTTACGACTGTTACGTTCCAATACTGGACGCAATAAAAAATTTACAGAACACTGCTCTGTCCTTATCGGACTCATTAGCAATTATTGACCACGTAAAACTAGTGCTGCATATCCTTGAAGATGAAAAAAGTGATTGTGTCCGTGAAAAATTTAACAGTGTATTAGATAAAAATGTAGATTTTACAAAATTAGGGCAACTTTTTACCAATACTGAAGATCCGTTGTACAGATACAAAGAGCGCTTTAACTATGCAAATATAACATCTCTCAACGTCGAACAATCCTTCTCTGTATATAAACATATATATACGTCGCTACGTACGAACCTTTCCGAGACTAATACAGAAACATATATTATGGTGCAGTTTTTTCATCGCGCACATCCGCATTTTTTTGCAACAATGTAAACATGTTGGGTAAGTTATTTATGTTTTTTCTTAACGTTTTGTATAGGGATTCGATATATTTATTTTTAAGTAAGCGCACTGTTATTCTGATAAACTCTCCACGCAACGCCACTGCTGGGGCACATAGTCAGCCGTCTTTAGCCATGACTATCAATAACGCAAAAGGTCAGTATACCGCATGTGTCAAATATCATTAGGCATAGGGAATACGTATGAGTACATACGATGAATATGTATATGGAAAAGCCGATAAGACCGCGGCGGCCGGCAACGATTGTCTCCGATTGTTGCGAAAATACAAGTTAGCAGTAATCATTTGACCATCGACATAGGTACTTGCAATGCGTTCTAAAATAACATTTACGAATTGCAAGGGATTTGCTTTTCTTATTTCTTTCAGTAGATGCAAGAAATTTTTAAGCTGCGGTGCGTCGCATAAACAAAAGCGTAATTCTAATAAAATTAAAGAATAATACTAATAAAATAAATAAAAATGATTCTAAAAATTATAATAAATTATACAAGAAGTTAAAAAATTCCTCCTTGCACAGCAAGACATTGTCCTAGGCGGTCATAGAAATTAGCTCTTACATTTGCTAACATGTCGGCAGTTAATGAATTCGTAGCTTCAGTTATTTTTTCTCTCAAGGCAACTAGATTTTCTGCTCTACCAGGTTGATGAGTATAAACAATATTTTTTAGATATCCCCACAAAAAGAAATCATTTGGAGATAGATCAGGAGATCGCGGGGACCATTTAATGTTTCCTGTTCCAGTAATTAGACGGTCAGGAAAAGTATTTCCTAGAAATTCCTTTACCCTCACTGCATTATGTCCTGGACAGCCATCATGTTGAAACCAAACGATTTCCTGATTTATTCCAATGTTTTGAATGGCGGGAGGTATTTGATTTTTCAGTAATTCGAGATACTTGTCGGCATTTAATATACCATCAATAAAATAGGGACCTATAGAATGGTCACCTAAAATACCTGCCCAAACGTTTAGTTTTTGAGGATACTGAGTGCGATTTGCAAAATGCCGGTGTTGATTTTCCGAAGCCCAATATCGAAGAACAGAGGGATTGTGCTTTCCGTGTAATGGAAAAGTTGATTCATCGGTGAAGAGAATATTTTTAACGAAATTTTCATCTTAATGTATCTTTTCCATAACGTCTTGACAAAACTCCATTCTACGGAAATTGTCCTCGGGAAATATTTCTTGAGTTTTCGAATATTTGAAACATTTTAAACCATTACGTTTTCAAATACGTGAAATAGTTGTGTTACTTGTACCCAATTCCTCGGCAGCACATCTAGTAGATCTCGTGTTATCAATTTCCACAATACTACAAATCAATACATTCCGCCGTTCTCTTTCCTCAATTTTTTGTGGTGATACCTCTCTTGGTTTGCATTTCGTACAGTTATTGAGACAGAAACAAGTTTCAAATTTATTTATTAAATTATAAATTGTTTATCTGCAAGGTACAGAACGGTCTGCAAAAGTCAGCGCAAACAAATTCATGCACTCCATTGCAGACTTGCCAGCATAAAACCATTTTACTAACTGAAGCTTTTCAGTGGGTGTATAAAGAGCCATTATGCATTAATTTTATTGTACGCTTTCAAACTGTAACGGCCGCAGCTAGACTGAATGCAGAATTTCCATGCAATCGGTATCGGAGACAATCTTCAGTCTTCGCGGTCTTCGCTGGCATTGGACTGGCTTTCTCATGTACGTATACATTGTATATACTCATACGTTGATTCTCTATGCTTAATGAGTAATGATATTTAACACATACGGTATACAAATATGTGCCTTGGATTAAAAAAATCCGTGCTTCTCCCACGGGCCTGTTCGCGTGTTGTTAAATCCAATGATTTATTTGTTTATGTCAAAAATAGAGAGACAACAAACAATGTACACGAATTAGCATTACAATAAAATCTTATTATCTTTTATATTAACAAACATTGTGTTTCATTTGCAACAAAATATTTATTTTTTATTAAAAACAAATTACTTTTGGGCAGAACACAGCGTTTGCCGGGTCAGCTAGTATACATATATTTATTCTTATTGGTTTTAAAAATGCTATTTACCCACCCCTATTTAAGCACCTGACTAAATTCCTTGATAATAAAATCAAGTAGCCTCTAAATAACAATCCCAGCAAAACAATCCTAAAAAATTACACGGCGCAAACTTAAAAACTTGTTAAGCAAGAAGGCAATTATTTTGAACATTTGTTCCGTGTTTATTAATGTTTAATTATAAATTCAATCTTTTATAACTGCATTTGTTGTTTATTCTTGAACTTATTTTTCTGCTGCTTTTTCTAATAGTATTTATTATCATTTATCAATAACCATTAGAAGTTTGATTGCTTCTCGACTACTTATTTTAAGCTTTAACAAAGTAATGCACTAGATCTTTGTTACAATTTAGTTTTCGTTTTTAAAAAATGTCTTGTTCAAGATATTTCGAAAATGATGAAATTTTATTCTGAAAGTACCGAAATATCATACAAAGAAAAGGGAAATTAGAGAAATGATTAAGTGTTAGCAAGAAAAAAATTCAATTAATAATAGGAATGACATAAAGAATCTAGTAATATATATTACAGTTTAATATATAATTTAAAAGAAATAGTTTAAATAAAAATAAATCAAAAAATTTTTAAAACATTTTTAATACAAAATATATTTATTGTGTGGTATATGTTAACAGAATTTTATTATATGACATCAAATAATTAACCGTAAGAGAATTCTACTGTTTGTGCTGTTTTATAATTGTATTTATAATATCTATTTTTAAAAAGCCTTTGAAATAGGCGTAGCCGTCGAAACATGTAGAAATTGTGAAAAATAAATGATTAAATGAATGTTGAATATTAACAACTTTCAATTGCTCAAAAATTCGAGAAATCTCTTAATAATCGTTTTGGTATATTTGTATTCTATTGAAGAAATACATTTTATAGCTTAATTTAAAGCTAATGAATGAATAACTATACAAATTATTTATCCCATTGGCCGCAATAACGCGTTAATCCTTTTATCATCGTAAAAGAATAGGTAGAATTTCCGAGTTTTAAAAATCCTGAAATAGAGATAACGATCATTTAACGATGTTTCAAGCAAGTTTTAAGATAAACTTCTCAATTACGGCAATATTCACTTAGTTCGTTTCCGTATTCATACTAACAACACTGCAATTTGTGAGATAGTGGAATACAATTGTCAGAAATGCCTAAAACGAAAGAGTTAAATACAAAAGTATTTTTAATAATATATAATATTATTAAAAATGGGGTGTGAAGAGTTAAACGTTGAAACACCTACGCTTATAATAGCACATCATAATATTGGCAAAAATAATCATGTAATTGCCAAACAATTAAATTCAAGTAATTCTACCGTAAATTATGATATAAGAAAATATCATGAAAGTAGCAGTTTTCGAAATAAAAAAAGAAGTGTGAGAGCAACATCTACTGGTGATCTTGCCATGGAGTTACCAGCAAACAAAACAGACGAAAAACAACACTGGAAATAGCAGTAGAAATAAATACAACTCGTCAGAATCCAGTAAGCGTTTCTACTCTAAAGCGTCGTTTACAGAAAGTCAGTCTTCAATCGACGAATAGCGATAAAGAAGCCGCTGCTACGTTTACAAAACAAAAGAAAGCGATTAAATTGGGCTCGTGAACATCAACACTGGACAGTAGAAGAATGGAATAAAGTGCTGTGGTCTGATGAGTCTAAATTTGAGATTTTCGGTTCGCGAAAATGTGTCCTCGTGAGAAGATCTGTAGATGAACGTGCAACAGAAGCATCTATTATGCCTACCGTTAAGTACGCCGGCGGTTCGGTAATGATTTGGCGATGTTTTGGTGGTACTACTGAAATCGACAGATCAACATAAGCATATTTTGGAAGCCAACGCAATACCTTGTGGAACAAGAATTTTGGGTCAAAATTTTGTATTTTAACAAGATAATGACCCGAAACATTCTACTAAAATTGTTCGAGAATATTTAAAGCAACTGGAAAAAGACGGAAGAATAAAAATTATAGAATGGTCTCCCCAGAGCTCCGATTTAAAACCAATTTATTACTGTGCGAGGAACTCGAAGGTGCGGAAATCAGCACTAAGATCTACTGCTGATATGTGGAGTAAGCTACGAGACGCATGGACACAAATATCACCGGAAACATTGGCTAAACTAATAGCCAGAATACCCTGATTTTGCGCCGCTATTAAAAAAAAAGAGGAGGCCACAGATATGAAATAAAAATATTAAAAACGTTTTTTTTTACCTTTTGTAAGTATATATTTTCACATTTTTGTTTGTATTTTTAATGATTTCTGATTTTATGAGGGTGCCTAATTAGTTAGGAGCGGTAGTGTATGTCTTTCAAATGTAAAATACCATTTAATTGATCAAAGTTCTTAAATAAAAGAAAAATGCTATAATTATACAACGAAAAACTATTACATTTAATATGTTTTAACAAAATTATTTCCTTGGTAAAAAAAATATGGTCAAACCCTTATTTTACTGTGTTTGTAAAAATTGAAGTTTAAGTAAAAGCAGATAAAATTAATTCGTATAGATTCGTAATTTATTTTTACACTCTGTATATTTATTGTCATTTTCATTTCAACTCTAGCCTTCAACAAAATTAGTTTTACTTTCATCAAAGGATCCTAGAGTTTACAAGCTCTTCAGCTAAGTGCCCTCTTTCCTCTTGCGCCCTTAACCAACAAACTTGCTTTAATTGGAAACGGAGTGTCTACACCCCCTAAATGATATCATTAGAGATGTGTTACATTAAAATGTTTGGAAGTACCTGCATAATTTTGAGAATAGCAAATGTATTTGTTTGTTAAAATTGCATTTTTCTTTGTAAGAAATACTACAATACATCATATACTTTTCAGAATAGTTGCTGCTATTTTTCGAGCAAATATATATTTTTTATAGAAAAGCGATGAAGCACAGAAAATATGATTTTATTATCACGTATAATCAATTAGAATTTCTTCTACAAAACAAAAGTTTCCAAAGATTTTCTCCAACAAGCCAGTTTATCTGTTTATTCTGCAATTAGATTTTTAAGTAATATAGATTTTAGACAAGATCACAACAAACGTAAAAATTGCCTGGTTAAAATTGCAAAATTCTTTTGATCGAAAAAATTATTTAAGAAACTAAACAATTTCTATGATAAATTGTTTTGTACAGTCGGAAAACTAGATGTTTGAAAAATTATGAAAGTTTTGTAATTTTTTATCTCTTAATCTACTAATAATTTAATATATTATTTATGGCTGTAACCCGTGTGATGGACCTGACATCAACTTCGTAGGAGTAGGGTGAAAAATATGGATTTGAGCTTTTTGAATTTAGCTTAATCAAACTTAATAAATGAACTAGCTCATTATGATTTTTAACCTTAACAAATTTCTCAATGTGAAGTATACTAACATGTTCTAAGAAATATAATTCACGTTTTTAATGACTATTCCCAAGATTAATTATTCAGCCGCTACTTATTTCTGTTGATAGATCTAACATAGTTTCCAATTTAATTTGCTATTCAAATAAATAACTAAACAAGTTTTAAAAATGTCGGAATATTTTATAAAAACTTTAAATTGAGCATTTAAATATAATAAAACATTAACTGTCGTGATAACCTTCGTCCTTTTTTGGCAATATTTTCGTTTGTACCATGCAACAGGTTTCATCTGATTAAATTTTTTATTATGAGTAAATTAAATAATTTTAACATTCCAGGAATATGTAAGCAAAAAATCACACTCAAATATTAAATATGATATCATCGTAAATACCAAGCTTCCTCTATATTATCTCCTGCACGTAAAAAAACATCTAATTTACCTAAAACAGTTGACTTTTTATGCGATGTAGGTGTTAATTGTGTTGCATGCTATATAAAATACTGTATGTATCGGGACAATTTGAAAATTTAAATTCACCGATGTCAACTTATTTAAATAAGAAAATAATTAGACGCACTTCAAAATATCGAAGTATAAAATGTATGTTATTATTTATTTTGTAAAATAAATGTTTATTGAATATTTATTCAAGAACAAAAAACAAAATAATTCTACGTCATTTTCTGATATCGTCACGATGTAACAATATAACTGGAAAATTATTTTCGAGATATTCAACCACCTTGTAACCATATTCGGAAGTTTCCATTAGTTCTGGGACGGGATACCCAAAATCCTTATTGTTTTTGTCTGAAATTTAAAAAATACAAATGTGATTATACTCTATTTTTAAAGTAGAGAGACGAATTTCTGAACAGACCACTTTGACAGTGAAATCTCATTGGTTGAAAGCAAGGCCAAATTGCTTTCAACCAATGAGATTTCACTGTCAAAGTGGCCTGTTCAGAAATTCGTCTCTCTACTTTAAAAATAGAGTATAGTTATATTTAAAAGATATCCTCAATTTACTTTAAATGATAATTCTCAATGTAATTATGGTTTTTACTTATTTATATGTATTACTAAGCGACCCGGAAGACTAAAATAAAGAGTGTTGAAGTTAATTAAGTCACATTTATCCGAAAGAATTAATAGGAAGAGAGAGAAAAAGCTACAAATACATTAAATTTTTAAAATATTTTACGAATATATAAAATGTTAAATGAAGGTATAAGATTTGTTGAAAATAAAACTGCAGCAACTCAAATTAAGAGTCCATTAGATAAGTAAAAATTGACGTTAACGAGTGTAATAAGAACGAGATTCCAGTAGAGATTCTGTTTGGAAATTGGAAGACATAGTTCCTGTAATACTTCAAAGGCCAATGAGATTATGACATGCAACTTTTTTTTATAATTTAAACCATCGGCACATTAGAACGGTAATACGGTTAGCACTTAGAGCTTATTTATTATCATTACCTCCAAGCTACTCGTATTCGTCAGAATGTGTCTAGTTAGTGCTGAAAAACGTCTTCGATGTTCTAGACTGTATCGGGTATTAAACCCGATCTATCGAGTACATCAACAGGGCTTTTATAAAGTACTGGATTCCGTAATTAAAAGGAAACCTATAAAAGTTATGAAGTAGTACTACAAAACTTGAAAGTGGAAAGGAACTTGAAAATAATTATTCTGAAAAATACGATAAATGATAGAAACAATCAATGTCGATGTGATAACGGCAGCTGCAAAACAAGATTTATAGAAAAATAGGAGTGTTAAGGGTTGCGCATGTTAATGGCTTAGGACACTTTTTGAAAATTTGTGGCACGTAATGTTGATGCTTGATATGTTAAAATAAAATATTTACACCCATGAACCACCTTCAGTTATACCGGAAGTCACAGCCAACTTTGATATTTTAAATGGAATTTTATACTTTTTATTGCTTTTTCAGATTCCTTGTTCAGTACTATAACACTTTAGGTTTAACACTTAATAGGTTTCTTTTGCAAAAAATTAACCGTTTTTGAATTATTTTGATTTTTGTGCAATTTTTTGTTTTGTCAATATACTTTTTAAAACCATCTATCTCCGGCGTATATGACCTAAACTACGTCATATTTCTACTGGAGACAGCGAAAGGTATAAGATTGCGAGTAATGTCGAAACATTTAAGAAATCTCTTAGAGGTGTTCGAAATTTATTGATTATTTAAATAATTTTTAATTCGAAAATCGATTTTTTTTAAATGGAACAACCTGTAGATGAGCACGCCATAGCAAATAAACATTTTGCATCGTACATGTATAGATTTCCGTATGTCTATCTCTCATAGTTTTAGAGTTATTATTATATTATTATAATAAATCTAAGTAGATTTATTATAATATCGTCTCTTACCATTTTTTAACAATTAAATAAATTTTACAGTTTTTGAAAAAGATACTATATATAGTATCGAAACGTTAAATTAAAATATATATAAATATATAAGTATGTATATGTATATATATATATATATATATATATATACATAAAGTAAAACCAGACCTTAAATCGCCAACTTATTAAATCTACCATAACATACATAGGCCACGAAATAATTATCTTTATATATATATATATATATATATATATATATAGCTTTTATTATAATTTATATATCGATTTTTATATATATTCAATTCGAACCCACAATAAAGTATATTATTAGCTTTTAATGACGTATATACTGGTCTATAAATTCTGCTTCGGCTTTCGTTCCTTCTATTCTATTATTTACTTCTCATTAAAACAACTCTCTAATATTATGTTGCTGCATTCAAACAAGTTGATAAAGTGTTTATTTGCAGTCACGTGACCAAATTTAAGACATAAGATTCCCTTAAAATGACAAAAGTGTGTAGTATTACAGCGTATATTTAGGTGCATTAGAAAGAGATAAAGTACAATTTGCGGTTGACAGTTGGGAAGTAGGAACCGCAAAGAAACACTTTATAAGCTGGATGTATCCTCAAACTACTTTTAGATTAATTTTTTTGTTGATTTTTCTTCTTCAGTATAGGTATATATTTTTATGGAATTTTAATCTTTCGATTTACTTGAATGAATTAGTATTTTTGATCATTTTATTGATGGAGCATGCATAAATGTAATTGATATTGATAACAATTAACATGTATTACAATTTGGACAATAATATATATATATATATATATATATATATATATATATATATATATAAATGTTTTCTTTTAGGTTTCCGCGGGTAGTAGTATGTGTTTTAACTGGATTCCGGGGTTTCTTCCGCGTTTCCACTGTTTAGTCTTCGTAAAGACCGGTGCTGGTTTCTGGACGACGTTTCGGCAAAACCACATTTGCCATCTTCAGGTCTGCGATAACTTTCTGCTTCTGGTTACTCGTATAACAGCAGACAAGTTATCGCAGACCTGAAGATGGCAAATGTGATTTTTCCGAAACGTCGTCCAGAAACCAGCACCGGTCTTTACGAAGACCAAACAGTGGGAACGCGCTAGAAAAACCGGAATCCAGTTAAAACACACACACACACACACACATATATATATATATATATATATATATATATATATATATATATATATTTATATATACATATGAAAAAGTGGCAATGGCATGTATGTGAGAATTCAATGATTATGAGTTCTCATTGGCATTACGTTTAACATATATATACGAGATATATATATATATATATATATATATATATATAGGTAAATTCAATTGGTTGGCGATTTAAGGTCTGATTCTACTTCAAAATATATATATTTAAAACAATCCTACATGTTTCGGCAAATGATGCCTTTTTCAAGGAATATAAAATATAAATGACAGTATATTAATATACTGTCATTTATATTTTATATTCCTTGAAAAAGGCATCATTCCGGGTTTTCTTCCGCGTTTCCACTGTTTGGTCTTCGTAAAGACCGGTGCTGGTTCCTGGACGACGTTTCGGAAAAATCACATTTGCATCTTCAGGTCTGCAATAACTGTCTGCTTCTGGTTACTCGTAAACAGCAGACAGTTATCGCAGACCTGAAGATGGCAAATGTGATTTTGCCGAAACGTCGTCCAGAAACCAGCACCGGTTTTTACGAAGACCAAACAGTGGAAACGTGGGAGAAAACCCGGAATCCAGTTAAAACACACACACACATATATATATATATATATATATATATATATATATATATATATATATATGGTAAACCTAATCAGTAGGCGATTAAAGGTCTGTATATTACTTCAAAATATATGTATTTAAAAAACTCTACATGTTTCGGCTGTATACGCCTTTATCAAGAAAATACAAAATATGAGATTCATATTTTGTATTCTCTTGATAAAGGCGTATACAGCCGAAACATGTAGAGTTTTTTAAATACATATATTTTGAAGTAATATACAGACCTTTAATCGCCTACTGATTAGGTTTACCATATCATACCAAGGTCACGAAGTTATTATATATATATATATATATATATATATATATATATCTGGTAAATTCAATTTGTTGGCGATTTAAGGTCTGGTTTTACTTTAAAATATATATATTTAAAACAACCCTACATGTTTCGGCAAATGATGCCTTTATCAAGGAATATAAAGGCATCATTTGCCGAAACACGTAAGGTTGTTTTAAATATATATATTTTAAAGTAAAACCAGACCTTAAATCGCAAACAAATTTAATTTACCATAACATACAAAGGTCACGAAATAATTATCTTTATATATATATTCGTAAATCGTTCTAGCGTAAATTTTATGAATTCAAATATATTCAAGTAAAATTACTTGCTTCTTATAAATAGCGACTTCATGACAATCCCTCGATGTCGTTGATTGGAGATTAAAGCAACAGAGAATACAGAAATAGACCATGGATTCTGTTATACAGTTCATAAAATATCTCTTTGCAGTCACATGACCAAATTTAAGGCATAAGAATACCTTAAAATGACTAACGTGTATAGTATTACAGCGGGTATTTATGCGTGTCAGAAGTACAATTTGTGGTTCGTACTTTGGGCGATACAAACTGCAAAGAAATACTTTATCAACTGTAAACTAGTGAATTTCTAATTTCCAGGGATAAAATTAAAATTCACTTCAAAACGATTATAAAGTTATTGATTAAAATAAAATTGGTCAAACTAATGTATGGTTATTTATAATTCAATTGATAAAATTGATAAAAAAATAATAAATATTATTTACCTATAGGTGGTGGCCATTGTCTTTTTCTATGGCCTGGTGGTATTTTACTGCGACAAGGTCCTGAATTTTTCTTTTGTTGCCCTGGTGGCATACCACCTTTCTTTCGTAGGCCAGGAGGAATCCATTGTTCATCGTTGTCACATTCTGGCGGAAGTACTGTTTTTTTATTTCTTTTTACACGTACAAATGATGGCGTTTCAAAATTAATATTGTCTCGTGGATATGGAGATGCTCTTAGGGGCACTTGCTGGGGTAATTCTTGGCGTTTTACTCTTATAAGTTTATCATGAATGTTATCTTCTTCATTGTCCAATAACTGTCTATTTTTATTAATATCTCGTCCGTAATGTATATTATCTATTCTTGATCTAAATAATGTAAGTGTATTCTCAGCTAAACATTTCAAAATATAAATATAAATGTTTATTAAAGCGACATATTTAATGAATATCTTACCGTTAATGGATAATAACGTAGACGCCAGCAGGAATAATTGTAAACTTATGACTAGCCAGCTCAAACACAACATTATGATTAGCGTTACTAATAATCATTTCAATTTTTCGAGGATACGATAGCATGATTATACCATATTGTAGGAAACCAGTTTTTATTTGACAGTAATAAATACGAAATACAGTGAAGGATTTTTAGGTTCTTTGTTGTGTAATGGAAGAATTACGAACGCTGCTATTGAATCAATATAATCTGCACGCGTATTGTGTAAAAACAAAACGTTATTAATAGCGTGATGTATTTGTATTCTTGCAATAACTAGATCATTGTTTCTAAAAATCAATACAGAAATGTTTTTATGAAAGTAGGAAACTTCAGTATGAAAGTTTTACGATGTTTTATAGTAGTGCTATTAAGTACGCAACATCTGGAAGAATGTAATATTAAAATGTGTAAGAAAGGAAGGACAAAAATGTCTCTTCCTCATACTTCTGTACAAAGTTTTAAAACAAGTAATATTTTAGCCGACTTGATATTTGCGTCTATTAACTTTACACTTAAAAGATTATTATTTTTTTTATTAAAGTTTTATTAAATCACGATCGCATTTGCATATCATAATGTTATTATTGTTAATAATCGATAATTCAATGACTAATATATTATACACATGTAACATTAAACGAGGATTTAAATAAAAATCCTTGTCTAGTTCCTGTTCAAAAGTAATGACATAATTTTGAGATATTTCTTGTACGGTTTGAAATAAATACTAAATTCTATAAAAAGCAATTTTAATACTATAATAATACTTTAATAAACATTTTAGTTTATCTAATAAATATGTTTTGTGTAAATAAGTATGAATTAAGAAAGAACATTATAATAAAAGATAATTTGTACGTACATAAGCAGTGACAATTAATTCTAAGAAATAAAAATATCTAATCTTACTAAGAATTTTTATCGTTATTACAGAATAAGCACTTTATTTGAAAATTATAGGTTCTTCATAATTTCCAATATGATTGAAGTTACTTAAAAATTCAATGAATTGGTCTTCCCCAAAGTAACGTCTGGCCCCAACATCTTTTAACATTTACACAAAGAACCAATATCGAAAACAACAAAACTAATTTTATTTGTGTTGATAATTTGGCTACAGCAGCTCAGAGGTGTGACTTTGCAGTGATTGAAGAACTATAGATGATCACATTTAATACAATTAATTTGTATTACGGAAACGGTTAACTTGAACCAAACTGTCTCAAAGTTCAGTTGCTTGCTTTCTACGAGAAATTGTAAAGGTCAAGAAAAGTATATAATCAATGAAGAGACTAATATAGAAATTACACCGTGCTAAAATTTTTTAGTGTGATTTTGGATTATATGCAATTTTAAGAAGCAATGGGAACGCCAACTGTGAAAATATTAGTATTGAAGTTATCTACTCTGTAAACGAATATACCAGTCAAATATGATACGAGGGATAAACTATAATTATTGAGAATAGAAAAATCTAGTTACCTATGAAAAACAAATTGTTATTTATTAAATAATGCATTATTTTATCTGTCAAATGCAGTTTTATATGTGCAATTCGGTTGAATAGTGTCTGGAAAATAACCTATAGAATACGCTTCTGTTATAGAAAAAATGGAATTATCACGAGAGAACTTCCGGGTAATGATTTGCTATGATTTCAAGAAAGGCTTGAGCAGCGCGTATGAGTGTGAGGAAAGTTTAAAATCGACATTTGGGGATCTCGCACCATCATTGGCTACTGTTTATAGATGGAATAAAGAATTTGAAAGAGGTTGTAACTCGGTTGTACACAGAGTTGGCACTCCTATAACTGTTGTTAATCCCAAAAATATTGCTGCAGTGAAGAAGTAAGTGGAAGAGGACAACTGCATTACCTATGCAATGATCCAAACTGAAGATTGGATCCTCGCAAGTAAGATTAATATTGCACGAACATTTACATTTGAAAAAGGTTGTAGCTCGGTTTGTACCCCATCATCTGATAGATTTACAAAAAGCAGAATGTGTTAGAATTTGTCAACAAACTTTATAACTCTTGAATGCGGGAGGTCATCAAATTATTTCTAAATTTGTAATTGGCGATGAAACGTACATACCGTGTTTTGATGTTGCCACTCGCCGAGAAAGCTGAATCTGGATACATGAAGATGGTGAAAAAACAGCGAGCAATGAAAAAAGTAATGTACGCAGTATTTTTTAGAAGTACGGGTTTGGTAGCCGCAATTAAATTAGAAGATCACAAGACAGTTATCGCTAAATGGTATGTTGAAAATTGTTTGCCTACTGTGTTCAGTAAAGCGCCAAGAAAGGGAATTATGTTACATCATGATAACGCGTCGTCCCATACAGCAGAGATAACTGTTCAGTATTTAGCTGAAAACAAAATCAAAGTTATAGGACATCCTCATTACTCACCGGATTTGGCGATGTGTGACTTCTGACTATTTTTTGAGTTCAAAAATATTTGAGAGAGAAAAGGTTCCAGTCAGAAGAAGAGATTGATATCGCCGTTAAGTGTTTTTTTGATAGTACCCCAAAAGACAGCTGGCTAAATGCTTTTGAACTATGGAAGGAAAGAATGGTTAAGTGTATTATTGTTGACGGCAATTACTTTGAACATATTTAAAATAAAAATTCTGAAAACTTGTATCAATCTTTCTATTCTCAATAATTGCAGCTTGCCCCTCGTATATGTAGGTTTGAACGTTTAAACAATACTGCTAAATTGGTTACGGATTATTTAGATATGTAGAATCTCGTTGCGGAAATATTTTCGAGAAGTAACAATTAATAAAGAATAGGTAAAGGAAATAAATGAAGTTGGTCGAGAAATTCCATCATCGGAGTTCAACCCATAAAAAAGTTTCCGGGTTGAAAAACGGGATATTTATTGGACAAATGTTATGCAACAGGTGTATCGATCAGTAAACGAATTATAAGTGCTGCCTTTATTTAGAATATCTTTATGTGATTTTGATAATTAAAGCTAAAATTATATGCAAGTAAAAATACCAAATGCGTCCATATATAATGCACATATTTTGACAAAAATATGCACAAAATGTTGACAAATATGCTCTAATATGAAAAAAAATGCATCCATATGCTAATCTTGTTTATAACATTATTATATTATTATAACGAAAACCAAATTCGGTTCTATGAAATAAAACGGTATAGATATGTTCTGCGTTCTGTTAGTTGTAAATATAATCTCCTAGTGTAGCTCCTGTGGTATCTAAATGACCCTCTTCAACCTTACCAGGACGCCATAAACCATTAACCTTCAGTCTCAAGATCGCAGCCATGGCTTCCGCTTTCACAAATAGCTCCAACGAAGGCGGACACGATGGCCTCCATGAAGGTGGTTTCCGTACTATTTATGGCTCTCGTGATTTCCAACAGAGCTTGTCGCTGGAGAGTCGTAAGGCGCCCCATTGCCGATGTTAGTTCCGTGCTCTTCCAGCAGACAACTGTCCCATAGGAAATCGTTGATCTTACTACTACTGTATACAACCAGTGTTCCACACTTGCTTTTAATCCCCGGGTCTTGCCAACAGCTTTTCTACATACCCATTTATAATTTCCACAATTCATCACCCTGTCTGTCAATTTGACTGCTCCAATTCATTTTCGCATCAAGTTTTATACCTAGTTACTTCGCTTCAATGATTACTTCTAATTTTTGTCCTAACTGTTTTGCGCTGCCCAGACCATTTAGTTTTCTCATGTTGGTAAAAGCTACTAACTTTGTTTTTCGTGGATTAACATCTTCTCAAGGTTCCACCACAATTCTCTGAGCATTGATTCTCGCCACTGTCCCAGAGACACGTTGATAATGTCATCAGCAAACTCCTGCGTGCATATTCCCTTTAATGTGCTGATGAGATTATCCGCTACTAGACTTCATAATAACGGTGACAGTTTAATGTCCTTATGAGATTATCCACTACTAGATTTCAGAGTAACGGTGACAGTACTCCTTCTTGAGGACACTCTCTTGTTGTCCTCATGGAGATCGCTTTGTTTTGCATTTGGAGATAAACTACTTTGCTGCGCAGGATCTTATGGGCCCAATTGCATGTGGTGCTCTTTATTTATTGATCTTTTAAAGGTCGAATGATCGAAGACGTCAAGGTATTATTAAAAGCTCCTCCTCTCTCTAAGAAAACTGCAAGCGCAATTTCCTTATGGTGTAGACTCATTTCGAGCCTACACCAGCGAAAAAGGTATATGTTTCTCTTCTAGGTTTAGGAATAAACACTATCTTAGTTACTCTCCATGCCCTCAGGATATATCCCATGGCATGGCTAGCCTTGAATATCTACAATAAAGGACCTATAATTTCCACAATTCCCTCTTGCAGGATCTTGGGAAATACTTCATAGAAAATTAGATAAAGCTAAGTAAGACAAACGTAATTTCTGTATCAAACTTTCTGGATGTTGAAGCACCTAGGAAAATTGTAATTTTAACAAAAGGATTTAGAAATTTAGAAGCTTATAAAAATATGAAAAATAAGGACCGTGTTAGTCTAGTGCATTGATTCCCAAAGTGGTCCAGGTGGACCCCCGGGGGTTCACGGGAGACTCGACGGGGGTCTACGTTGGCGTGACAAAAAAATGGGGGTTCACAATTCGTAAGCGGGGGTCCACGAAAATTTATCTGGTTTCGATAGTGAAGAACTAAAATGTTGGCTTGAGTTCACCTATCAATGTAGGCAGATAATATTTTAAGAAGCTCAGCGACTGTTACTTGTAAAAACTTGCATATTCCATATTCAATACAACGTGTCGAGACTTGCAAGGCGCTGCCGCTGCCGTCGTCCGCAATGCTTGTTCAGACGTGCAAAGGGACGAAGTACGACTTGTGGTGTGTGTGCTTGCAATCTTGCATGAACTTGTTTGATTCTTCACCAATACAAATACGAATGCCACGGATAAACGTTACTCATTTGTTTCCCGAATTTCGAAAAGAAAAGTAAAGTAAAGTGAATCGATGTTAGTGTTTGCCACTGTCGGAAAAGTAAGTACTTACCTGCCTATTTGTTATACATAATTTTATTTTATTTATTATTTATCTATTTATTTTACAATTTATTGTACACGTAAGTAAACAAAAAATGGGCAAATTACAAAAAATACGTAGGTACAAAAGGTGAGGCTTATTCCTAAAAGAAATCTCTTCCAACCCACCTGCGATAGGAGATATATTTATGTTGTAATAAGTATATTTGTAATGTTTGCGTGTTAAATACTGAACAGAGCCATTATTAGATACTTCCATAAAAGAACAGAAAGCCGAGAAAGGTTGAACTTCTTGTCCCTACTTTATTAGTAATTTTTTTATTACCCGACTGTGTGGTGGTTCACTAATAATTAAATATATTTTCATAAATTGTACGTGTCTTTATACACTACATACTCGTAACGTGCATCAAAGTAATAAATAAATAATTAAAATCGCGAAGTTTTGATATCAAAATATGATTTACAAGTATTTTCTATCGAATTTACAGAAATATATCAAAATATAATTAATGAAAAAATGTTTTACATTACATTAAAATCGGTTCAGCCGTTTTCATAAAACTCAATTATTGATCTTAGCGATTTATTGCTTTTAATAATTAGAATCAGTTTGCCGCCGGTACTTTGTTTATTTCATTGCAATAATCAATTAATCCTGTTGAAATAGCCATATCCTGTTAAGTAAGACCGCCTTAAGATTACTACAATAAAGTTTTTTTTTATTTACAGGTAGGTAACTGATACGAAACATGGCTGAATCTAAGAAGAAATGTCGACAGTACAGTGTTGATTATTTAAAATTTGGTTTTCTTCCATCAAAGGCAGACAAGCGATTGCCCATATGTCTTTTATGCAACAAAATTTTGAGCAATGACTCTATGAAACCATCGCAGCTCGAAGATCATCTAAGAAGGTGTCATCCTGATAAAATAGGTAAAGATTTGAAATATTTTCAAACATTGAAGGAAAAATATGAAAAGAGACCCACCGTGCACAGTATGTTCGCTTCAACGTTGGAAAGTAACGATGATGGCTTGCGGGCATCTTACAATATCTCCAAATCTGGAAAATCGCACACCATTGGAGAACAGCTAATTTTACCCGCTGTTGAAGAGGTTTTAAAAACTGTTCTGCACAAATCTCCATTTGACATACTCAAAAGAATTCCTTTGAGTAACGACACTGTACAAAGACGTATTGACGAAATGAGCTCTGATATTGAAAGTTTCTTGTGTAATTATCTGCAAACAACTCATTTTTCTATTCAACTGGACGAGTCAACTTTACCTGGTAATGAAGCATTATTATTGGCATATGTTCGATTTGTTATGGACGAAGAAATTCATGAAGAGCTACTATTCGCGAAAACTTTGGAGACGGACACTAAAGGTGAATCAATATTTAATGTCCTGAGTGATTTTTTTAAGGAAAAATCGATTCCATTCACAAACGTTATTTCGGTGGCAACAGATGGAGATCCTGCCATGGCCGGGCGATGTCGTGGGTTTATAAGCCATCTTAAAGGAATTATACCAGAGGTAACTGCAATTTACTGTGTCATCCACCGACAACACCTAGTAGCGAAAAAATTGGAGTGCTAAATTGCTCCAATCGCTTCAATTTGTGATTAATGCAGTTAACAAAATAAGAAGCAATGCATTGAATACGCGTTTATTTGCACAATTGTGCGATGAAAATTATGAAGACTTCCAACGATTGCTCTTACATACTGAAGTACGCTGGTTGTCGAAAGGTGCATGTTTAACAAGATTTTTCTCACTTTTTAAATCAGTTTTAGAGTTTCTGGAAAGTAAAGATCCAGATTTAAAAGAAAACCTGATCAATTTGAAAGCAGACATCGCGTATTTGACAGATTTGTTCAAAAAATTTAATGACATTAACTTACAATTACAAGGGGACAGCCTCAATTTAATAAAAATAAAGGGTGTAATTTCAGCTTTTCTTGGAAAATTGAAATTTATGAAGCAAAATATTAGTCGGCGCGAATTTTCCCAGTTTTCAAACTTGTCACAGGTAGAATGCCTTGATGAGGATATTCACACATACGTTCAACATTTAATTGCCCTGCATGATGACTTTAAATCAGATTTGAAGATATTCTGACGATGGAAATACCACAATAGATCATAAATCCACTTGATGAAACGGAAGTTGAGAATGTGATATTACAAGAGGAGCTACTCGAGCTTAGCACTAATGAGGAACTGAAGGTGAAATTTAACTGCGAGAAAGCTTTTGATAGCGTTTCCCTCGTCATATCTTGTCGAGAAAAGTTTTAATGTCGTTACAAACCTTTTAACAAAAAAAAAGGAGCAGATTGAATATCACAGAACGGGGAGATTTGCGGTTATTCCTAACAAAACTGAAGCCAAATATTGATAATTTGCTGTCAATCCATCAAGTACATCCCTACCACTAAAATTATGACTATTTTGTGATTGTCATTGTAGAAGTTACATTACGTTATTAATATTTAATTTTAATTATATTACGACTGTTATCATATTACAATGTAATATGATAACAATAATAATTAATAGTGTAATAATTACATATTTGAATAAATACAACACAAGGAAATATATTATTTTTCTTTTTATTTTTACCACTCCGAATGGGGAGTTTTCTAAATAAAATATGTGAGAATTGATTGGTTTCTTGTGCTGCGAGTAGATGTCAAAGGAGTAAAGTTGGATGGAATCACTTTTTTGATTGGCTAACTTTTTTGACATCCACTCACAGCACAATCATTTAATTAATTAACCAATAACTCAGCCGCAACGCAAATTTCCATAGTTAGATCTAATCTTCACATTTTTTGTCGAGTTTTGGGAATATGGTAGAAATGTAGCTGCAGGGGGTCCACCGGAACCAGCAAAACTTTCAAAGTGGTCTATGAGAAAAAAAAGTTTGGGAGCCTCTGGTCTAGTGGTAGGTCACTAGAATATGAATCTGGACCAGGCTGAAATCCTGATCTAGTCAGTAATATCGACGGCGTTTCTTCGCCAGAAAGAACGGATGTTAATTTTTTAAGAATTGTCCATAATTATCACGTTATTTTGTGCCCTTTGGTTTTTATTCCTTCAAAAAATGAGTTAAACCGTGCGAAATATTGAAAATCAGTCAGCCAGTTAACACCTTTTCTCACATTAAAGAAAAGAAAAATTTTATTTAGTTTTAATTTAATCAATTATAAACTATATATATATATATATATAGCTTTAAATAGCTTCGAGAAAATAGAATCTAAAATTTACAATAATCATTTCCTAACAAACAAAAATAAATTAAAAAACAAAGTAGATAAACTAATGAAGAAACAACACTTAGAGATAAATTACAAAATTAACAATAACTGGATTATCAATTTAACCAATATAAATATTCCCGATAATGTTAAATACATAATTAGCCTAGGACCCAAATTTAATATGCCACCTAATAAAATACCCATTAATGACTATATAGCTAACATTGAAACAGGAATACAAAATTTACCACAAGACAAACAGAATGAAATACGTAACAAAATTTGTAATATAATCACTAACCATAAACATAAGAAAGTAAATAATAAAAAACATATATCAAATCTATATATGCATAAATTCATTAAAGAAACAAAAAGATTTATCCACGACAACCCTCATATTATAATAGCAACAGCAGATAAATCAAATAAAACAGTGATCATTCTTAAAGAGGAATATGATCAAAAAATAGAAAAACTATTAGACGATAAATTCACCTATAAAAAAGAAAGAAATAATCCAACAGAAAAAACTCAAAAAGAAAATAATAACTTAATAAATAAATGGCATAGACTTAACCTAATAGATTTCAACACTAAAAACAAACTTCGCATTTTTAATTCCCACCCTCCTTCAATATATGGTCTACCTAAAATTCACAAAAATAATATCCCTTTAAGACCAATAGTATCTAACATACAAGCCCCTACTTATAATATAGCAAAATTTCTAGGTGATAGCATATCTAAGATGTTAGGAAAAACTGAATATCATACTAAAGACTCATGGCAATTTCAAAATTTCATGAAAGATCAAAAAGTCCCAACTAATCACAAAATTATATCACTTGATGTAGAATCTTTATATACTAACATTCCTACAGATCTAGCTATAAACATAATAGAATCCAAATGGGATGAAATTAGTCCACACACATCACTAAATAAAAACGAGTTTATTAGAGGTATACACTTCTGTCTCGATAACACATATTTTCAATACAAAAATTCTTTTTATAGTCAAACATTTGGTATTGCCATGGGCTCTCCTTTAGCTGCTCCTATTGCAAATCTAGTAATGGAACATTTAGAACAAAACGTTATCAATTCATTAGACTTCCACCCCATTTTTTTCAAAAGATACGTTAATGATATCATAACATGTATTCCGACCAACAAAATAAACTATCTCTTAAATAAATTCAACAGTTTTCACAACAAATTAAAATTCACTATTGAAGAAGAATTTAATAACAGTATTAATTTTCTTGATATTTCTTTGAGCTATGATAGACAGGGTACTATTTATACAAATTGGTATAATAAACCCACAGCTTCTTTTCGATATATGAATTACCACTCAAATGCTCCTACAGTATTCAATAAAATGATTATAAATAATCTGACTGATAGGGCAGTAAAACTATCACATACTAAATACAGAAAAGATAACATCAAAAAAATTAAAACAATCCTAACTGATAATAATTATCCACCACAACTTATAGACCAAACTATTAAAAAAAGAGTACACCAAATATACAACACTGCAGACACCAATAAAAATTTGAACAATGGCACAACATATATCACAATTCCATATGTTCCACAACTATCGGAAAAAATTAAACACACTTTAAAAAAATATGATATAGCTACAACATATAAACTTAGTAATACTAATAAACATTTATTTTCAAAACTTAAACCTAAAATAGAAAAAAATCGAGAAACACATGTCGTATATAAAATACCATGTCGCGATTGCGATAGTTACTACATAGGCCAAACGAAACAATATTTATACAAAAGAATACAAGCCCACAAATACTCTAGAACAGACAAAACTGCATTATCTACACACAAACTACAACGCGATCACCATTTCGATTTTGAAAACACACAGATAATTGATAAAGAACAACACCCAGTGAAAAGACAAATTAAAGAAATGATCAGTATTAAACAGGAAAAAAATTCAATTAACAACAGAAATGATATAAAAAATCTAAGCAGTATATACTATAATTTAATTTTGTAACGATCTACAATTTACCATCATATTATATTTTTTTTTTGTTATAT
The DNA here is from genome assembly GCA_935421215.2 of Melolontha melolontha. NCBI lineage: Eukaryota > Metazoa > Arthropoda > Insecta > Coleoptera > Scarabaeidae > Melolontha > Melolontha melolontha. Next base: position 19,209,446 of record OW285244.1, read on the forward strand.
ACCTTATGTTATTTAAATATCATTTAAATATCATATACTTTTGCTTATCATGATGACTGTTCCGTGTTTTGATTCCTGTCTAGTTGTCCGAGCAGGTTTTCGTGGTTTTCCTTCTCGTTTTGAGCGAATGCCGACAACTTTGTATCTTAAGTCGCTCCACGGGCGCATACGTAATAATAACTCATGTCTTGCTTTTCCCCGCCTATCCCTGTTTTCTGTTTTTTGCTGATGTGGTCCTCTACTGGGTTGCAGCCTAGCATATGCGCTACAAAACTCTAGGGGGGTCTGCCCGTTGGGCAGTCAGGTGCCATTCCGCCTTTCCAGCAAGAGTGAGGAACCATGCTACGCGGCGCTATCTCGTCGCCGCGCAATGCACACACCACTAGGACCGGTACTGGGCGACAACCTGGCTAGGCTGCCGTTAACAGCACACACACGTTCGACGTGTGTGCTATGCCCCCGCTTCGGCGGAAAACGTTAAGATGGCATAAGTGTGACCATCGTCGACCGAGGTAGCCACTAAGAGTGTTCCCTTAGTTGCGATGAGCAACCCCGTACAGGGTGCGCTTCGCCTGTCTGCGCCTTGCCTCGTTGGGGCGGGGGTCAGACCGTCGAAGTACTGCACGGAATTGTAAAGAAGTTGTCGGGAAAGGGTTGGCGGCCCTACGCAACGGCTGGTTATCCGACCTCTCTAAATTCATGCGACCGATCACTAAACACACGCACGAACGCACCGACATACAAAACCCTACACTTACGCTCTCACACAAAACCACACACCCATAGAGAGACGCAAGCTGCCAGCAGCAACCAACACACAAGTTCATACCCAGAAGGAGACACAAATTGCTAGCAGCGAACAACACATATTTTCACACCTTGTTATCTATTTTTTGGAATACTAAGGCATGATTTATTATTATTACTAGAATGTATCTTTGAATAATTTAAACCATAGCAACTTAATTACTTGACATTTATATCCTGTCATTCATATTTTGTATTCTCTTGAAAAAGGCGTATATAGCCGAAACATGTAGAGTTTTTTAAATACATATATTTTGAAGTAATATACAGACCTTTAATCGCCTACTGATTAGGTTTACCATATCATACCAAGGTCACGAAGTTATTATATTTATACTTAGCACAAGGCGTGTAGTGCTAACCAAATGGAACAATTACACCATGAAATTTACAATCATATAAACGATGAAAACCAGAAAATCCTCAAGGAATATATGAAAATTAGGAAAAAACTGGCAAACCAGATCAATAGAAGAAACTTTTTGGTAAGATGCAGATCGTTACAAATAACACCTACATTTATAAAAATGAAAAAACTTGACAGATTTCATTTCACTATTTCAAAATTGAAAACTAAATTTCAAAAAATTATGAATTCCTGTTATTTACAAATTTTAAACATTACAATATCGCAAACCATTTGTAACATAAATACATTCAACCAAATTATTTCAAACTTGAAAAATATTATCATACAGAAATTATCTCCTCAACTTTTAAATAGCTTCGAGAAAATAGAATCTAAAATTTACAATAATCATTTCCTAACAAACAAAAATAAATTAAAAAACAAAGTAGATAAACTAATGAAGAAACAACACTTAGAGATAAATTACAAAATTAACAATAACTGGATTATCAATTTAACCAATATAAATATTCCCGATAATGTTAAATACATACTTAGCCTAGGACCCAAATTTAATATGCCACCTAATAAAATACCCATTAATGACTATATAGCTAACATTGAAACAGGAATACAAAATTTACCACAAGACAAACAGAATGAAATACGTAACAAAATTTGTAATATAATCACTAACCATAAACATAAGAAAGTAAATAATAAAAAACATATATCAAATCTATATATGCATAAATTCATTAAAGAAACAAAAAGATTTATCCACGACAACCCTCATATTATAATAGCAACAGCAGATAAATCAAATAAAACAGAGATCATTCTTAAAGAGGAATATGAACAAAAAATAGAAAAACTATTAGACGATAAATTCACCTATAAAAAAGAAAGAAATAATCCAACAGAAAAAACTCAAAAAGAAAATAATAACTTAATAAATAAATGGCATAGACTTAACCTAATAGATTTCAACACTAAAAACAAACTTCGCATTTTTAATTCCCACCCTCCTTCAATATATGGTCTACCTAAAATTCACAAAAATAATATCCCTTTAAGACCAATAGTATCTAACATACAAGCCCCTACTTATAATATAGCAAAATTTCTAGGTGATAGCATATCTAAGATGTTAGGAAAAACTGAATATCATACTAAAGACTCATGGCAATTTCAAAATTTCATGAAAGATCAAAAAGTCCCAACTAATCACAAAATTATATCACTTGATGTAGAATCTTTATATACTAACATTCCTACAGATCTAGCTATAAACATAATAGAATCCAAATGGGATGAAATTAGTCCACACACATCACTAAATAAAAACGAGTTTATTAGAGGTATACACTTCTGTCTCGATAACACATATTTTCAATACAAAAATTCTTTTTATAGTCAAACATTTGGTATTGCCATGGGCTCTCCTTTAGCTGCTCCTATTGCAAATCTAGTAATGGAACATTTAGAACAAAACGTTATCAATTCATTAGACTTCCACCCCATTTTTTTCAAAAGATACGTTGATGATATCATAACATGTATTCCGACCAACAAAATAAACTATCTCTTAAATAAATTCAACAGTTTTCACAACAAATTAAAATTCACTATTGAAGAAGAATTTAATAACAGTATTAATTTTCTTGATATTTCTTTGAGCTATGATAGACAGGGTACTATTTATACAAATTGGTATAATAAACCCACAGCTTCTTTTCGATATATGAATTACCACTCAAATGCTCCTACAGTATTCAATAAAATGATTATAAATAATCTGACTGATAGGGCAGTAAAACTATCACATACTAAATACAGAAAAGATAACATCAAAAAAATTAAAACAATCCTAACTGATAATAATTATCCACCACAACTTATAGACCAAACTATTAAAAAAAGAGTACACCAAATATACAACACTGCAGACACCAATAAAAATTTGAACAATGACACAACATATATCACAATTCCATATGTTCCACAACTATCGGAAAAAATTAAACACACTTTAAAAAAATATGATATAGCTACAACATATAAACTTAGTAATACTAATAAACATTTATTTTCAAAACTTAAACCTAAAATAGAAAAAAATCGAGAAACACATGTCGTATATAAAATACCATGTCGCGATTGCGATAGTTACTACATAGGCCAAACGAAACAATATTTATACAAAAGAATACAAGCCCACAAATACTCTAGAACAGACAAAACTGCATTATCTACACACAAACTACAACGCGATCACCATTTCGATTTTGAAAACACACAGATAATTGATAAAGAACAACACACAGTGAAAAGACAAATTAAAGAAATGATCAGTATTAAACAGGAAAAAAATTCAATTAACAACAGAAATGATATAAAAAATCTAAGCAGTATATACTATAATTTAATTTTGTAACGATCTACAATTTACCATCATATTATATTTTTTTTTTGTTATATACCTTATGTTATTTAAATATCATTTAAATATCATATACTTTTGCTTATCATGATGACTGTTCCGTGTTTTGATTCCTGTCTAGTTGTCCGAGCAGGTTTTCGTGGTTTTCCTTCTCGTTTTGAGCGAATGCCGACAACTTTGTATCTTAAGTCGCTCCACGGGCGCATACGTAATAATAACTCATGTCTTGCTTTTCCCCGCCTATCCCTGTTTTCTGTTTTTTGCTGATGTGGTCCTCTACTGGGTTGCAGCCTAGCATATGCGCTACAAAACTCTAGGGGGGTCTGCCCGTTGGGCAGTCAGGTGCCATTCCGCCTTTCCAGCAAGAGTGAGGAACCATGCTACGCGGCGCTATCTCGTCGCCGCGCAATGCACACACCACTAGGACCGGTACTGGGCGACAACCTGGCTAGGCTGCCGTTAACAGCACACACACGTTCGACGTGTGTGCTATGCCCCCGCTTCGGCGGAAAACGTTAAGATGGCATAAGTGTGACCATCGTCGACCGAGGTAGCCACTAAGAGTGTTCCCTTAGTTGCGATGAGCAACCCCGTACAGGGTGCGCTTCGCCTGTCTGCGCCTTGCCTCGTTGGGGCGGGGGTCAGACCGTCGAAGTACTGCACGGAATTGTAAAGAAGTTGTCGGGAAAGGGTTGGCGGCCCTACGCAACGGCTGGTTATCCGACCTCTCTAAATTCATGCGACCGATCACTAAACACACGCACGAACGCACCGACATACAAAACCCTACACTTACGCTCTCACACAAAACCACACACCCATAGAGAGACGCAAGCTGCCAGCAGCAACCAACACACAAGTTCATACCCAGAAGGAGACACAAATTGCTAGCAGCGAACAACACATATTTTCACACCTTGTTATCTATTTTTTGGAATACTAAGGCATGATTTATTATTATTACTAGAATGTATCTTTGAATAATTTAAACCATAGCAACTTAATTACTTGACATTTATATCCTGTCATTCATATTTTGTATTCTCTTGAAAAAGGCGTATATAGCCGAAACATGTAGAGTTTTTTAAATACATATATTTTGAAGTAATATACAGACCTTTAATCGCCTACTGATTAGGTTTACCATATCATACCAAGGTCACGAAGTTATTATATATATATATATATATATATATATATATATATATATAATCAATTATAAACTAATATAGTCACTTTTGGCATAGTAAACAATTATGTTAATGAACGAAGTTATGGTAATTCTTTTAGCGTTCGCATCTCCAGAAAGCTAATTTGAATCAATTAGGCGAGTGAAACCTCTTTAATATTTAATTTAGCGAATAACCTTTACGCAATCAAAAGAAAGCTTATAATTATCTCTGTTAAATTTATCGTAAAATTTTCAACCCCACGATAATATTAAGTGTTGTTTATTTGTATATATATATATATATATATATATATATATATATATATATATATATATATATATATATATATATATATATATCACACCGTATCACCAATTCATTCGCTGTAATGAGATCCTTAATGTATATATATATATATATATATATATATATATATATATATGTATTACATACGTAAATATATGTAAGTGTAGATACAACATTGCGCAGGCATATGATTTATGGAAATTATGGATTCACATTTCTGTATTCATACATGCTACTACAGGTAGCCAGACACAACAAGAGACTAATAACTGTTTCCCCATCCTACTGGTAGCAGCCAGTAGCTCCAGGAACAGCATTCGGAGAGCTATTGATCGTATATTCCAGAAAACCCGTACTTTAGGGTTAAATCTAAATTTATAAAGGTTATTTGCGTCAAACCTCGAAATGGAAACTTTGAAATAAGTATTTAGAATCACAATCGATAACTAGAAAATTAAAGAGAACATAAGTTTATAGATCTAAAATTAGATTACACGGAAAAAATATAAACATGGAAATATAATTTTTTTTTTATATTGTTTTTAAAAACTAATATTGCCTGATATATGTAGTTTATGACATATAGAAGAATCTGAAAGAAAACCCACAATAATATATGTACATACAACATATTTTAGCAAGTTACTTATTTTGCTCTTTTAATTTTTTCAATCAAGTAATCTTCTTGCAATTCAAAATGTATTAAATAATATTAAAATGTCAAGCATTAAACATTAAAAGTGCAAAAGCACATAGGATATTTAATTAACTTGAAGAGATATTACTAATGTCAAGATTCTTACAAAAAAATTCTAAGACAGTGGTAAATATTATTTCAAAAATATAACGAACTTATATTTTACAAATCGTTCTCGAAAATTTTCAGAGTTGATACGAATAATACCTAGCTCCAAATATAAAAACATCTAAAGCAACTTACTCAGCGAACTTTCAAAGTTAGTAAATACCGCCTGACAGTATGTGATTATCAATTACATATTTAAACGAAAGCGATTTCCAAAAATTTGATGGTATTTTTTAAGGGTATGAATGGTGTGAATTCTCGCGAACCGATAAAACTCCCTTCATTGAAGAACAACAAGATCTATCGTCACTGGGCTCCTCTATATCTTCACGAAGCTAAAGAGAAAGTTTTAAATATACGAGGTGGGACTATAAAATAACTTTAGATTTCCTCCCCTCCCATGTCTGTAGACATAATAGTCTGGCCGTACTTTTCGTTTGTATAAGATCTATTTTTTTAATTTGCCGGAAAAACATCTGTTTTAATAGAATAACTTGAGAAAACCGCTACTGAGACTTATCAATTATTAAAAGAGGTATATACATGAATCACAACTACGCAAATATTTGAGTGTTTCAGGTTTTTCCAAGATGGCCAAGAATACGTTGAACATGACGCACGCTCGGGACGCCCTTCCATGTCAAAAACGGATGAAAATATTGAAAGAATCGGTATCTGATCCGATCTGATCGCCGGTTACTATCTGTGCGATTACTGAAATTGTAGGAATTAACAAAGCATACGTAAGGCAAATTTTACATAAGAATTTAAACATGCAAAAAGTGTGTGCGGAAATGATGCCGAAAATTAACATATTGCATTGTCTGTCAGGACATTTTAGTCAAGTATATCATCCCAGTGTAAGACCATCCGCCTTATTCGCCTGACCTAACACCATGTGACTTTCATCTATTTTTCAAGGTCATATCTGCATTAGAAGAAACAAAATTTCAGATCGTTGAATGCTGTGAAAGAAAAAACGGCACGCATCATGAACGAGTTCACAGAAGAAGACTTCTAGCATTGTTTTGTACAATGGAAAATTTGAATGGAGCAGTGTAGGGATAAGATAGGGGTGTATATTGAAGGAGATAATAATTAAATATGAATAAATTTAAAATAAAAAGTTTCAGAGCATCGGTCTCGTTAATTTAGTATGATAACTTATGGGCTACTGTTACAGTTCAAGATTAAGTGTGAGTTTAAATCTCCTACTCACTTTACAACACATCGCATTCCGGCAAAAAAAAGTGACACAAGTCAAAACCCTCACCTATATTTACCTGCTAACATCTCACATTCGACGAGAGTGGAGCTACAGATACATGTTACTTTTCAATAGAATATAATAGAATTGACCGCCATAAAAAATTGCCTAGATTATAAAAGAAGCTTATACTATTTCAATATAAGTTTTATAGAATTCTTTTAATTTATTTTTCTTAAGTGCTGCATTTTTGAGTTATGCCACTGTCCTTGCCGGAGTGCGACATAATGCATACTTCATACAGTAAATAATAAAGAATAAATTAAAACACTTGGCTTGTTTCACTATGAGATTTATTTAAATTCTCTAACATCTGTTTCGGCTGTTATGCCATTCTCAAAGAGATCTATAAATCTAACTTAAAGACTATCGCACTTGTTCTTATATGTTGTCTGTTCTTGTGTGTAGTGGGGGTGGTACTATATTGTGTATTACGGTGTCTATAAAGGTGTATTGGTATATTCTATCTGTGTGATTGATAGATTTTGTTTTTTCGCTAGTTTTATTTCTAATATTTCTAGGAGGTACAATCTCTTGCTTTTTGTGATATTGTGTATTAAGTCGCAGTTATCTATATCGGGGAAGTGGTTGAGTTCTATACAGTGTTCGGCAAAGCCTGTGTTTTTCTCACTATATAAAATTGACTTTTTGTGTTCTTTAACTCTGTTTTTAATGGCTCGTCCACTTTGGCCGATATAGATAGCTTCACAGTCTTTACATTTTAATTTATAAACACCTGATTGGTCCATTTTATCTCTTTTATCTTTGTTGTTGCTAATCATTGTTCCCAAATTTGTTTTATTTACCCAGCTTATTTTTATATCTAATCCTTTTACTATTCTGTTTATTTTATTAGTGAGTTGGGGTATGTATGTAATTTTGTGCCATCTTTGTATATTTTCTGTTATTTTCGGGTATAGGTATTTGTTCTTATTATTTTGTATTTCTTTACGTTTTAACAGTTTATCTACTATTTTAGGGTCGTATCCATTATTATTATAATAATGGATATGGTGTTTATAAATTAAAATGTAAAGACTGTGAAGCTATCTATATCGGCCAAAGTGGACGAGCCATTAAAAACAGAGTTAAAGAACACAAAAAGTCAATTTTATATAGTGAGAAAAACACAGGCTTTGCCGAACACTGTATAGAACTCAACCACTTCCCCGATATAGATAACTGCGACTTAATACACAATATCACAAAAAGCAAGAGATTGGACCTCCTAGAAATATTAGAAATAAAACTAGCGAAAAAACAAAATCTATCAATCACCAACACACAGATAGAATATACCAATACACCTTTATAGACACCGTAATACACAATATAGTACCACCCCCACTACACACAAGAACAGACAACATATAAGAACAAGGGCGATAGTCTTTAAATTAGATTTATAGATCTCTTTGAGAATGGCATAACAGCCGAAACAGATGTTAGAGAATTTAAATAAATCTCATAGTGAAACAAGCCAAGTGTTTTAATTTATTCTTTATTATTTACTGTATGAAGTTAAAATGTTTCACCAAGAAGTATCTGCAACAACAGCCGAGAATAATGCATACGTTAAGACTTGCGAGAAATTCGTTTTAAAAGTGTAAAAAATCGAATCCCTTTTTTAAATTATTTTCAAATTCGTTTTAATAATGATAATTGTGCTTTTAAATAGCAATTACGAATGCTACGATTCTTCATATGTGCATTTGGCCAATCAATCGTTCTATTATTTTGAAGTACACTGTAAATATGCACGGATATAATATTCAACACACATGTATATTTACTACAAGTTTTTAATGTACTATTCAATAATAATTATTAATAACGCAGAAAAAGAAAAAAAACGAGTGTCTTGACGTGCATTTTGTGTTGAAGACACTGCCACAAATAACCCATTAGCGAATACGCCATTAGTTTTCGTGGCATTATGACTTGATGTGAATCACATAAATACCACGTATACATGCGGAGAATGGCAGAATGACCCGAGCCATTTTCAAGGCGAACTCTTTACAAATTATATACTTTGGTACAACATGTCTACGAATGTATATAATAGCAATCTTTTATTACTTCGGAAATAAAAAAAAAATGGGAAGGTTACAATTTACGTTTACAGTTGCAAAGAAAAATCCTTTACATCCAGTTACAATGTACGGACAATATAATAAATTAATAAAAATCAATAAAGGTTCGTTAAATTTGAACAACCCTTGTATATTCAAACAGTTGTGTAATAAAGTTCTATGAACCGGAACTAATTTAACAAAATTTTAAATACGAAATAATAAATGACAAACAAAATAAATAAGTATCTTTTGCATTGTGTTTTTAAATTTTGTAATGAAGTATATAATCGTTATATCATAAGATATATACTGTCAGATACAAAATGTTGGAATTACTGATTGTTTTCAGCATGTTAATAAATTGATTATTATTAAATATTACAATATATGAGCATGTCACAAAATAGGAAACCAAAAACAAACACATGGCCAAAAGATTTTTGACGGGAACGCGACTTTTAAAATTATGAAAAACTATTGCTAATCTACAAAAAAACGTTGTATTTTTCTATATAATCATCTTTCAACTCTATACACTTAGACCGGCAATGTTCTAGCTTTTTTATGCTTTCCAAAAAGTAAGATTTTGTAAATTCCATAAAATGCAACCCTCTGCCCATTTCTTCAGGTTCGGAAATAAAAACAAAAAAAAGAACTTCAGGTCAAGCGAATATGGAAAATGAGACACCAATTCGAAATGTAATTCCACCAATTCAGCGATTATAGCTATAGACGATTGTGTTGGTGAATTGTCATTGTGCACCAACACTTTCTTCTTCGCTAGATGCGAATGTTTTTTCTTTAATACAGCACTGCAATTGTTGAATAAATTAGCAAGATATTATTCTGTGATCGTTCAACACTTTTTTAATTAAGCGATGTAGATTATCTCGTGCTAATCTTAAAACACCGTAGCCCTAACCTTTTCGGCAGATTGAACCGCTTTTGTCTTCTTTAGTGTTTAGTGTTTTTAACGTAAAGTGACGGATCTATATTTCATGCACAATTATATAGAGAATACCATAATGCAAAAGTATTTTTAATAATATAAAATATTATTAAAAATCTGTTCATTATTAAAAATACTTTTGTATTATACAAAACTGGTGGGGTTTTACCCACTCATATTTGTTTCAATTTATTCTGTTACAATACCATAATGCACTGATAGTTTTCGGTATGGAATAATTTTTTTATTTATGGTCAGATTTTGAATTCGTTTGCGAATTCTAATCAAAACAGCATGAGAGTTTGTTTGAAATTAAGTGTAATTAGTTGTCGTGAACAATTACACGGTTTGGCAGCGCGTTTCTAGTGTTACGCTCAACATGAAAGAGCCTTAAATTTAAAGAAAAATAGCGTTCATAGAATACTTAGGTGTATTAAATTCCATCTCTATAAATTGGCACTCGTTCAAAAACTAAGTCTAGTAGATAAATCAAATTTATTTGAACTTTCCAAACAATTTTTATATCTGTTTGCTGGTGAACCCAATATTGCATGTTTTCTGTTATTGAGCGACGAGGCTCACTTTATCTAAATAGCTTCGCTAATAAACAACACTTTAGATAATGGGCAACAACAAACCCATGTCAACTTCACGAACGACCACTTCACGAAGCGAAAGTAACGGTTTGGTATGCGTTATCAGCCACGGGAATTATTGGCCCATATTTTTTTTGAAAAGAACAGGCATAACGTTACAGTAATATCAGGAAGATATTGTGACATGATTGATAATTTTTTCGGCCAAGGTATGAACAACTTGATGGTAAATACTGGTTGTAGCAGGAAGTGGCAATGAGCCACATTGCGAGAATCAGTAATTTCTCCCAACGGGGGCATAATATGGCCGACTTAACAGCGCCAGACTTTTTTTGTGGTGATATCTAAAAACTCGTGTGTATAATAATAGACCTCCGTAATATTGAACATCTTAAACAAAACATTTTAAATAAAATTGAAGCAATTCCACTGTAATGCTAGGCAGAGTGATAGATGATTTCGTGCAATGGCTAGAATGTGTAGCAGAAAAACTCGCAGAGTTATAGATTAATATAATAATTAATGTTGTCGTTGTAATTTTTTAATGTTTAACGAATAAAAATTTATTCCATATTAAAAACCGTCAATGCGTTTTGGAATTGCCTGTATAACTTCTTAAAAACTCACTTGGATTGTGTTCGTATATATTTAAACATTGCTTTGAAATTGTCAGACGATTCATTTTTAAGTAAATGGAGTGACGCGTTGACTGTAGACGACCAAAAACAAAATCGCTTTATCTTACCAATAATTTTCTCATACTTAATGTTCAGCAGAGATGTTTACAATCTGAGCTGTTTCACGCATCTTTTAGCGATCTTTCAACACCATATTACAGATTTCGTTAATCATTTCCTCGGTAGAAGAAGCAAAGGACCTGAGCGAAACAACAGAATCACAATAGTTTTTCAATTTTCTACGTTTTTTTTCTACATTTCGACATTTTATCAACAGACGAAATTAATTTTTTTTCTATATTTACAATAAAGTACGACCCTATTCATTTTGGAAGTGTGTGACACAATAACAATTTGATATATCTACTTGAAATTTTGTAGGTGGGTACCTTTGTTGAAATTATCAAATGCCAAAAACATATTAATTTTGATCAATCTAAAAAATCGCGGTACCATAAAATGAGATCTCGTATGTTTTGCTTTTGTTTGAATAAATTCTAATACTACGTTGAACTTTTCGAAAAAGATTTTGGAAAACGAATGGTCTCGATATCTTCTTGAAATACGTATTCACATCCTGACGCAGCGTTATATAATTTGAAAACTAAAAAATATTATTTTGGCAAATTTATGAAAATATTAAAAAGACTAATTGTTCACTCGATTTAAATCTTATAGAGATTTCTGAGAAAAGACGTGCGATAATAAAAAGCAATAGAAGTGTGTTAATAAACATGTATATGAAATAAATCCATATTGGATGGATTTCAGTTCAATAGGCATTAATAAATTCAGTCAGAATTATAAATTTGTTGTATATTGATTTACTTAATGTTGTGAATGTGTTGAAATTTCACACTTTTAATTAAAGTTATTGTACTTAATGTTGTTAAATTTCTACACAACTCTTTTTTCCTTGTTACTTTTCTCTGAAGTAGTCTGAAGCAATATTTTTTATTTAAAAAGTTATATAGAAGTATAGACGTTTCGGATCTGTGCATACATATACACACTATCGGGCATAAATAAAGGATTACTGACATAAATGTTGATACAGTGCTTATGTTTCTTTGCCTGCGTTACTGATCGTAATTGAAGTTAGATAACAGCTGTTTATCGTTCCAGAAGCATTAATTTGCGTTTATAAACTCTCCGGGTAAGTTATGACATGAGTTTTCTAAAATAAAAATAGAGACAAGTTGTTAAATGAAGATGCTACGCGTAGTATATACATATAATACTTATAGCACTATAATAACTTCATAAAAATAAAATATCTTATTGCAGAAAATTTCAAAGAAGTCGGAATTAACACGTGAATTTCAAAGAATTACAAAATGCGACGAGACTCATTTAACGAAATAAAAAAAAATATTTCAGCACATTAAAAAGATACGAGCAAGTGCCTATTTGTAATATTTTCTAAAAGAAATAGCGCCTTATAACTAACCGGATTGTAGCAGTTTAATGAAAGCCATTCAAGCAGACATTACTAAGAGTCTTATGACTTGAATTTTATACATTTCTATATTTTGCAATATTTGTGTAATGCATTACTTAGTCGACATTTCCTTTAGAAAATTAAAAACTCGACAAAATCCTTCTTGGAAGTATATTTGAGAAACATTTGAGAAATCAATATCATTTAAGAGGAGGGCAAATAAAATATAATGAATGCATGAAAAAATAATTAATAGAACAAAATCATATATTTTTCAGGTAACGAAATTATTGATCATATAACGCTAATTTATTAATTGGTGACTTGAATAAATACGTTCCTGGTGAAATGGAGGAAATGGAGAGGGCGAACGACGAAACTATATCCAAATTTATAAATAACACATTTCATGAAAAAGAATTAACATATACGACTAAATTTGCAGATAATTTAAACAAAATTTACTGTATGTACATATTTTAATCGCAATGACATAAGAACGAATTTCAAATATATTCAAAAGTAACGACCAAGAAATTATTACTCCATACACCACTACTACTACAACCAATCATTGCTAAATAACTAACCATTTAATATTTGATGGAAGGTGAGACTCGCATATCACTGTTCGTTTGTGAAAACAATGGTGCTATTTTCGAATGAACTATGCTTTTACAAGAGGTTATTTAAATTTTCACTATTGTATGGCGTTTAGTTTGACAAATATAGTTACTTAAAGAAGAGTGTGTTTAGTAAAAGTTGTAAAATGAATAAAATCGCTATTCATGTTGCAATTCAGTACTTATTTTTTAAAAAGATGAACACAACTGAGATATGGTGAATACGCAGCAGATATTGAGCAACGATGCTCCTTTGAAGGCCACGATTTGTTACTGGGTTGGTCGGTTTGAGTGACATGAGTCTCGAAGATGAAGAATGTCCTGGACCACAAAAACGTATTATCATTCCAGAAATGCTTGTAAAAGTTCATCATGTTGCGTTACGTGACCAAAGGGTGAAGCTGGAGAAAATCCTCAAGATAATGGATATGTCCACTGAACGTGACACCACATTTTGGATGTCGAATTACGCATTTCTAAGCTCTCTGCCAGATAGGTGTGTCGTTTAATGAATGTAGACAAAAACGTGAAAAAGCGCGAACTTGAATGACAATTTAAAGCTCTTTAACATCAATGCAGTAGATTTTTGCGTCGCTTTGTTACGGTCGATGAAACATAGTTTCATTGCTATATGCCAGAATCGAACGGCAATCTCCTCCGCCAAACAAGGCCGAGACGTTTCCTTCGATTGAAAACGTAATGGCCACGATATTTTGGGATTCGAAGGGGATGCTTTTTGTCGACTATCTTGCAAAGGACTAAACTATCGACAGCATATATTATACTGCCCTTTTGGACAAAGCGAAAGTTACCATTACCTAAAATAGACCGGCGATGGGTTAAAAAGAAAGTGCTGTTCCATCATGACAATGTCTCGTCACACACCAGTGGCATTGTTCGGGAAAAACTGGAGTGATTATGATGTCAATTCTATTCAACCATTCTATTCACCGGAACTAGACGAGGATGGTTTTGCAGAAGGAAACCAGTATTTTTACGACCTTGATGCTAGTGATTATAAATTTGGTAAAGCACCGCGTGTCCAAGTGTATTAATGTTGAAAAGGAATATGTTGAAAAATTTAAAAAAACGGAATTCAAGTGTTTCATTTTAAGTCTCATCTTTCATCAAATCATCCTCGTAAATATTAAAAAAAATAGTTTTATGATTTATCAGCTATTAATGATTGGAGAAATATTTCAAGAAACGATAAATTGAAAAAAAAATACTTACATAAATAAAGAATTAGATAGTAGTAAACAATATCACAGAAAACAACAAATGTTTTCTTAAAAAATCTAGGATTCAAATAACTAATAAAAGTTGCACAAATTTTAGATCAAGTTTTTCAATTCATAAAAATGTTTTGTCAGAACAAAAGCAATTATTCGGAAAAATACTAAAATAATAATATAAAAGTATTTTTTCTATTTTGCGTTCGAAATGAACTCATTATGAAACCCAAAACAGTATCGAAATGAGCTTCATTTCGATACGCTTTTTTTTACTTTTCAATGTTGGCGTTGTTCGAATACAGAAATAAATATCATTGCTGTCATTTGATTTTAAGAATTTATGTACATTTGACAGATATGATATATGTCCGTATTTTACACAAACAACGTATGTTGTATACAATTGACAACAACATATTATGTTTCTATGTCACTCATGTTTATATTTTTAAATGAAGTATCAAGTAATGTTAACGAAAATTAGTAAATAATATGTAATATAATATACTTCGCGGATAGCAAGATTTAAATTTAAAAATGTCAAGTATCAATGTGACCAACTGCATGCTTTATATAAAAATTAAACTCTGAACTTTCAAATTAAATAATTCCAATTTAAGCAATTTATTAATGTAAAAAACGCCAAATAGAAAAAATAGTATAAAAAACTCGTTTCATAAGGCCTTTTGCCGCACTCGCTCTTTAGAAAACTCGCCGCTATCGCGGCTCGTTTTCTAAACTGATCTCGTGCGGCAAAATGGTGCCTTATGAAACTTGTTTTTTAATATACTATTTTCTATTTTGCGTTCGAAATGAACTCATTATGAAACCAAAAACAGTATCGAAATGAGCTCTATTTCGATACACTTTTTTTCATTTTTCAATGTTGGCGTTGTTCGAATACAGAAATAAATATCATTGCTGTCATATGATTTTAAGAATTTATGTACATTTGACAGATATGATATATGTTCGTATTTTACACAAACAACGTATGTTGTATACAATTGACAACAACATATATATGTTTCTATGTCACTCATGTTTATATTTTTAAATGAAATATCAAGTAATGTTAACGAAAATTAATAAATAATATGTAATATAATATACTTCGCGGATAGCAAGATTTAAATTTGAAAATGTCAAGTATCAATGTGACCAACTGCATGCTTTATATAAAAATTAAACTCTGAACTTTCAAATTAAATAATTCCAATTTAAGCAATTTATTAATGTAATAAACGCAAAATAGAAAAAATAGTATAAAAAACTCGTTTCATAAGGCCTTTTGCCGCACTCGCTCTTTAGAAAACTCGCCGCAAGCGGCTCGTTTTCTAAACTGATCTTGTGCGGCAAAATGGTGCCTTATGAAACTCGTTTTTTAATATACTATTTTGCAATTAAGGTTGCTAAGAGACCTATTAAAGCACTCAAAATGAGTGCCTTAATAACTCATTAAAGCATGGAACATTTAGCGGATTCAGTTTTAAGTTGGTCTGGAAGTCAATAGTCATAGTGATAATTTAAGGCTATGATTAAAATTAATAAACATTTTACTATACGGTAATTATATTTACAATAAAATATTTTATTATGAACAGTAAATTTCAAGTTAAATTAAATCAACCATACGCAACTAAATCCAAAAATTTTAATTTTATTCTAAACATACGCGGACATTGCCAATCTCCACAAAATTTCCCTAAATTATCAAATTTCTCATTTTCTGTTAAAAAAATACATTAAGAAAGCTAATTGCAGAAAAAATGCATAAGAAACACGTTTCATAAGACATTAAAGCACTCACTCATTAAAAAACTCGGTTTTTAAATTTGAATTCGTGCTTTAAAACGTGTCTTATGAAACTTGTTTTTTTAATATACTATTATGCTTTGTTGCTTTATCCAAGCTTTTGTTCAATGTTATTTACTATCACATATTTATTGACGCATATTGTAAAAGCTTTGTTCCATATTTTATCAAAATATGGACCATGTTTGTATATGCGCATATTTTTTAATCTTATATGCATATAAATCTGTGCTTTATTTATTACAATAAACAAGCATTTGGTTAAGACATGGTTAAAAACGAAAAGACTGCCAGAAAATAGTTATTAGAACTGTAAAATACAATTACAATGGATTAAAAAATAGCGATATGCCTTGCGGACGGACCAATATATCTTTCAAATATTTGACATTTTTTTGAATGCATTTACACAATATGCAATTTCGACGAAGTTGAGACAAACTTAAAGCTTCCATTTACAACAAGATAATGACTGCATGACTGTATGGTTTCAAATTTAGCGGAGACCGGATTTAACCACCATAATTGTCTTTTCACAAAATCACATAAACAAGTTTGGACACATCTTGAAGATTCCTGGAACAATATTCCACCTCTTGAAAACTAGTATCTAGGTTATCGAATTTTGTAAGTAAATTATTAAGTATAAACATGGATATTTTGACGAAAGTAAATTAAAATAAAATAATAGGTATTTTGCGTAAAACATTATAAATATTATTATATTTTATAAGAATTCAAATTTGTTTTTATTAGAATTGTTTAATTCGAGCATACTTATTGTTTCGTAAAAATGTGGCCAGCAGTGTGTATAGAATGCATTGAATACATTTTATACTTTGAATGGATTATGACAGCTTTGAATGCGTGAGCAAAGAAAGATAACACACGAAGTTTTAGAGATCTTCCATTAACGGCTAATTCAAAGAATTTTCCACGTGACCATTGAACATTTTTCTGTTTATATAATTCCTTACCAACAGATACTTCCTTTTCATAATTGTGAAGCAGGAGCCTTATTGACATAGCATGAGTTTGTCTGGAAAACGTTCACAAAAAGTTATTGATCCAGATGGTGATTATATTGACGAATAAAATTACGCTTGAATAGGAAAATAATTGGAAACTTGAATTAATTTTCTCGGAAACCGATGTTATCGTTTTCACTGGAATTAAAATTCCAATTTCTCATTAATGCATATGTAAAGTTAAAGATGTTCGTTAGAAATTTTTAAGCAAAGATTTTTATAGGGAATGCAATGAAAGAGATTGTTGTGAAACAGCTAATTCTAATAAGAATAAAAAAAATATTACTATTTTCCAGGAATCGAATATAGAATATACTTTTATCAGTTAATAATAAGTTGTAAACCCAATATAGCAAACGCCAACTTTCTAAAACTGTCGAAAGAAAATTTATTGATTGAATTCATAAAAGAGCAGATTCTTAACTTTTGATAGTACACAGATTGAACTTTATTTCATAACACAGCTGCAGGCCTGTACTCAAACCGAATTGCGGAAAATAAGTGTTCTGAAGTTATATACCAAGGGATGAATTTATATGAAATTTTATAAAAACTGTTAGGCTTTCGCTACTCAAAATCACACAAAAGAATTTTATTTTAAAGAAAATTTATAATCTTTCAAGAAAAAATATAAAATAACAAGATAATCGTAACTAACTACGTTTAAAAAAAAATTAACAAAGTATAAAAACACACGTGTTTCTTATTAAAAAAATGCAAATAAATTTCTTGTTGGTAATAAACTATGATTCGAATATAATTAATTAATAGGAGTAATAAGTAAAAAAGTTGAAATTTCAGTAAGAAAAATAACAATTTACATGTCAGAGCTATGTTTATATAAAGGTAAACTACAAGTGAATATCCAGTTACTTCGCGATCATCCGTGTTGTTAAGTTAAAACAGGCTGTGGTTCTTCAACTCTCACAATGTACCCGGCGCATCTGCTAGTTTTACTTGTGTTACTAGTTCATGATTTCCAAACTGGTATGATTTTTTTTTATCTTATTTAGAAATAGCAATGTTAACCTAAATCGAAATTTAAATCGGAAAAATTTTAGAATGTGCTCCGACAGTGACGAAAATTACATACCAAGATATTCCATTGAAGCCTGGATACATACCGGTATACATCAGAAACGGTAACACACCCCTCGAAGATATAAATCCGGATTTAGCAGAGGCATTCAACAATTACGCTTACAAGCATTATAAACTTGACTATACGAAACTGAAGAATAGTCTGGAGCATGAGGAAAAGAAAGAAGAAGAAAAGAACGTGATATTAAATAAATGAATAATGGTGATATAATTTAAAACAACACTTAGTTATAATATTTACTAAAATGTAATATTAAATTATTTTATTTTGCAATGTAATATATATATGTATGTATATGTATGTATATATATATATATATATATATATATATATATATATATATATATATATATATATATATATATATAGATATAGACATAGATAGAATGTATAATGATTTTATTATCTCTAAATGGTAGGGATGATATATATGGAAGGCTTATCATTTTTTATCAGTTTGATATTTACTTAACTGTTTCGATTCATAATATAGTTTTCTCGTGATTTAAAATCTATCTATGGTACGTATTTTTTTCAACATTTTTATTAAAACCTACCTCATGGAGTCTAAATACGAATCTTAAATAATATTTCTATTTTTTGAATGACAGTGATTAACACAGTCTCATTAATTTGTGTTTAGTACATTTACAAGGCTACTAGAATAATATAGTTTTTGAAATGGCGTAGAAATACATTACACACATTCAAAATTATGAAATTATATATTTGAATAACAAATTATAGTATATTGTCTTGGAAAACTTGCATGCAGAATCGAACATTTTGACAAAACAACGCCCAAAATTAGAATAGATTTCATTATCTGTGTAAGATAAAAAATAATACTGTTATTAGCCAATTCTATTAAAAAAAAAGTAATCAGTTATATAAGTTAGTTAGCTATTTTAAAAATATGACAATAGAAATTGAATCAATACAATTTGTTTTATTATTAAATAAAAAAAAATAATTAAAAATATTTGTTTAAATATCTTTTCGCGCCAAATTATTACCTAAACAGTAGCACCCTGACTACCGTACTTTAAAATAAGCCCATGCTAATACCAAAGTACATACTATATACAAAATAAATACAAAAATCTCTGAAATTGCTGTAAATTCTCTGGAAACGAATTTTCAGAATATACTTACTTCAATAATAGACCAAGTAAGTCTGATGTTATACAATGTAATCTTCGTTGAAAGAATGATGTCATGCATAATTTATGTAAATAAACTAATTCTAATTTTAAAAACAATACCAGAATCATTTTAAATTTCTATGTTTTTGTATCTCACTCAAATATGGTCAAAACATTCTATCGGATATCAGTTGTACTAATCATACAATATACAAATCGAATATTTTGTGAATAGCGAATGTTGGAATTCTTATTAACCTGTAAATTACAGGAGCCTAAACGTTTTCTATATATACATTTATTAGAAATCACGATTATTTATAAAAAAACGAAAAAGATAATTTTGAAAAGTCGATATAATGATAATAAATTTACGTCAACATTTATCATTGAATATTCAACAATTTTTTTAACTAAGTAAAAATAACATGTTGGATAAATCTTATGGTATAAAAATGTAGAGGAATTCTGACAACTTTATTAATATCTGTTTTTTTAGAATTTCATTTAGAGTTTATATCCAAATATTTCGCTCAAATTTTTTCGTAATCCCAAATCCGATTTTTAAAGGCATCTAAATTTAGATGTGTGATGCCACATTTTTGAAAATGTGTGATAATATACATTAAGATAACGGCCAAAAAAAATTTTTTTAATTAATCATTGCAATAACAATTTCGAAAACAGTATTTGAAAAATTTACATATATTTGTCTGCCTGTAGAAATATAGAATAGCCTGATCATATTATATAAACGTAAATGTCGATAAGCAATGGCTTTTTAATTTGTCGAGTTGCTAAATTAGCCTCACATAAATCTTGTGAGCAGGCGCGGCTCGTGATGACGTATTTTGGTTTGCAGTACAATGATCCGAGTGCTTCGTGTATTCTCGTGTACTAACTGTAACGTTTGCTTAGTAAACACCGAAAACACACGAGGCACTCGTATCATTGTACTGCAAACCAAAATACGTCATCACGAGCCGCGCCTGCTTGTGAGGCAATACTAGGGGTTCTATTTTCATACGAGTTGTTTCTAGTATCTTAGGTAGTGTTTTTTTAGTAACTTTCTCTGTATTTTTTAGGTAGAGTTAAAAATTAAATTTTCCCTGATCATTAGTTATGCAGCTGTTATATTTATTATAGCGAAGTGTGATTCTCAAATAAGCATATAAAACAGGTAGACGAAATAAAAACAACTTAAATCGGCACAAAGTTCAGACACGCCCTAGATGTTAATGTCCCATTTCGGCACACAGAAAATTTTAGAGTACTAATTGAATATTTTTGGGGATAATAGAAACAGGCTAATTCGTTTTGTAATGCCTTTATTATTTTTCCAAATTAAAATATTATATCTATTAATTTACATAATATACATCTTTACATATATACATCTTCACTTATATAGATACAAATAATATTAATTGTTATGTGTATAATAATGTATATAATATGTATATTCCAGTTTTGATAGCGTGTTATTTTTATACTCAATAATTTTCTGTTCGTATAATTTTTGAAGGTTTTTCTGCGATGTTATTTTCAGCTTTTCTTTTGGCAAAAGAACTTACGATTTTTCTTTTTGCATTTTCCATCAACGATTCATGGGTATGGATTTCATTTAAATTAGTAATAACTCGATCCCCTATTCACCAAGCGTATGTATAAAAGCTTTGCGTTTGTCCTTAATGCATCTCCATTTTGTATCTCCTGAAGCCATTGTCCGATTATGTTGTTTAAATGTACAGTTTCTAAACAGAATAAAAGTTTTTCCTCTTTGGCTAAACACTTCAGATAACTTTTTAGGATCTTCGCTTGCCTCCGCCATTTTCCCAATTAATATTTAAAAACGTTAGATGTAGACTTCTCAGCATAATTCTAACTCCGTTATTAAACTGTATTAAAATATTTAGTATGCAAAGTGGGTACCTACTTTGCATACTAAGGTCTTTAGCCATGAAGACAATTAAGCAATACGGAAATTACTTGTTTATCTGTTCGAGTAACGTTGTGCCGAAATGTGAATAAATGTCATTAAGTAAGGGGTTACCAATTTCATACCTACAGATTTTGTGCCGATATGGGCTACACCCCATCCAGGCGTAGTTGTCTTTGAAGACACGCATCTTTTAGATTATGATTATTTTCTAATTATACATTGTAGGAAGGTATTGCATGGTAACAAAAGTTTTTAAACCGAAGGAAGTGGCAGCTTGTGGAGCACAATGTCAAACATGTTAATTAATGATTAATTATGGTGCAAGCATGATATCGCATTCAATAATTCATTATTTGGTCAAATACAAGGAAGTATTGATATCTAGTTAGCCTAGGCCATTTTCCTTGAATAAAACAAAATCTTGTTATAATGGCAAGAAATAATGAAGTGTCACTGTAAAATCTTACGTCAAGAAGTTGAAGTATTGCTGTACTGTAAATTTTGAAAGAAAGCATTGTGATAATCGATAAATTGGAGTATCGAGGCATCATCAAATACTTGTATTTGAAGAGGTTAAGTGGTAAGGAAATTTACGAAGATATGCTTAACACACTTGCCCATTATGCGACTGTCAAAAATTGGATTGAGCCATTCAAAAGAGGAAAACTTTCCGTTGAAGATGAGAAGCGATCAGGAAGACCGATTTCGGCGTCCACCCCCGAAAATAGTGACGCAGTTCATGACATGATATTATCAGACCGTCGAATTGAGCTGAAACATATAGCTGAGGCACTAAATATTTCATATGAACGCGTCCATAATCTAGTTCACGTCGATTTAGATATGAAAAAGTTTCTGCAAAATGGATTACTAAATGCTTGAACGCCGAACACAAACGAGCAAGAATGAAAGCATCACAGTCAATTTGTGGTTTTGAAGGAGATCCAGATTTTTTGAACTGTCTTGTGACTATAGATGGAACATGGGCCCATTTTTACGACCCAGAAACAAAACAGCGATCGATGGAACGGAAGCTTCATGGTGCTCCAAGGCCTAAGAAGTTTCGAGTTCAAAAATCCGCTGGAAAAGTTCTTGCTTCGGGTTTTTTGGGATATCCGTGGAATAATTATGATCGATTACTTAAAAAAGGGTAAGACCATTACTAGAGATTCTTATTCTAAATTACTAACCACCCTGAGAGAAAAAATTAAGGGAACAAGACGTGGCATGTTAGCGAAAGACAATACCCCTGCACACAAATCGCGCATTACCATGAATACAATTCGGGATGTAAGTTTCAAATTACTGGAACACACAGACTTAGCCCCCTCAGATTATTATCTGTTCCCTCGATTCAAAAAAAGTTTGAAAAGACGTCAATTTTTGTGCAACGAAGAGGTAATAGAAGCTGTGAAGGGCTGGTTTGCAGACCAAGAAGAATCTTTTTTTATATTTTTAGAAGGATTGAAGGCGTTACAGTATCACTGTATTAATTTAAGAGGAGACTATGTTAATTAAAAAAATATTCTCGAAAATCTCAACTTTAAATTGTTTCAATAGTAGGCTAAGAATATATCAATACGCCCTCGTAGTAACTAGTGGTACAAAAATTCTAATATTTTAACATATCAATCAATCTTCATAAGGTTGGAAACTTATATTATTTGAATTTGAAAGTTGTCTATGTGACCTTTAGTAATCTCTAATTTGGGAAATAACACAAGTCATAAAATAACGTATATTTTATGGCAAAGGAAACAAATCATCAACGTTTATTTTTTTTGTTTTTTTTGTATACTTTTATTCATACTATTACATATAAAAATTTTTGAAATATTATTATTTTATGGAAAGCATCCACAACTTTCCTTTAACTGTTTGACAGTACTAACATAATTCCATTTATTTTGATATCGTTTTTCTCGATGGAACGCATCACTATACTTGTTATTAATATCACCCATATTTTCAGGAATGTGCAAGAAGAATTTGAAATGCTTTTATAATATTTGTTACTAATATTTTATAACTACTTGCTTTAAGTAATTTTAAGAAACTTTCTTTAAATTAAACCCGACGAATTTTTCATAAACTCCTCTTTGATAATTACAATCTTTCCTCGAAGCCTATAATCTATTGTAATATAAGACACTTCCATTATGTAATAACACTTTTTGTAGACAGCTTTTGAGTTTCAAGAGGATTTCTTAAATACCCAGTATGCCCCTTATCTCTTCCTTATAGGATACAATTTTTATAACAAAAACAACGAAGATCGTGTTATGTCTCTAACAAATTTCGTCCTTTATTTTCTCCGTTACCGAACTCATTCAAGACCTTTATTTTTCCAATAATTTGCACTTTATACGTGCTTTTAAATTATATCAATAATTGTGTCTGGATAAAAACCTTATTGGCCAATGCAAATGGACTTTGATTTTTTTTTACTGATTTTAATTACTAACTATGAAATTAGATATATATCGTTGGTGTGTAAAATTATTATCTACGACAAATATTGCTAAATATAGATACGTACATTTCACATGGAAATCTGAAATCTGAAATATTTGATTTATTACGCAAGTACAACAAATTTATATGCAACCTTCAAAAACTCAACCTGTTAAAGTATTTTTCTTTACTTATACATATAAGTAAAACATTAATACATTATTTGTTCTACCATATCGAAAAGTAATCCTTGTTTACATATAAGTATCTAAGTAAGAAAATTGTCAATGTTGAAACAAGATAATTTTAAGATAAGATAATTCTTAATCAAGCGTAAATTGAATAATATTTATATTATCACCTGTCATCAGAGTTCGTTGTATTTATTAAAAGCAATAATCAAGAATAATGACTCATAAGAAAAATATTTTGTATTATTTTAACATATTTTAGAGCAATTTTACAAAATTCTATGGACAAATAATTTTTTGTAATTGTGTACATATAATAATATAGGACTACATATTTAAGAACTAGAAAGATTACATGGGCAGTTCTTAAATTGGCACATTTCTTTTAAATCATATGGTATGAGCTCTGATGATTCATGCTGATTACGATATTGTTTTTTTTGTGGGATTTAGGCTTATTATCCCAAGCGTTAATATTTCTACCACGAAAACAGATAAGACCTGATTTTATCCTTTTTTAATTGAATTGGAAGAACTTTTAAATAATTTCATTAAGAAAGGTAATGTTTTATTTCTGCGAACCGTTTATTTTTATTTATTTTCAAGTACACTAAATAATTGGGAATTATTGATATTTAAGTCATAGACCCGTATCTCTACTTTTTACTAATTAAACTGTTTATCTGATAAAACATACCCCCCTCCTTCCCCATTGTAGAAATACCATTCGTTATCTCCAAGCACTTACGCATAGATACATAATATTCACACGTAATATTTTTCCACAACTGTAGTTTTGAATAATGAAGAATATAATATTATGGTTACTGTTATTTTGTGTGATCGAAATTGTTGTGGGTCAACAAAACGCCGGACGATCAGTAGCGCCAGCCCTACAGGAATGCTATAACTCTACAGTTTTACTTGATAGAGATAGAAGACTGCCATCGACTATAAACGTCCTTATAGACCTTGTACGAAAAGCTGAAAATGGACGAACTACACAAGATGCACGACAGTTATCTATAGAATTAATACACAGGTAATTGATTGAACAACCTTTTATATTCAATAATAAAATAATATTTATATCGTTTTAGATTTCGACAAGATGGTATTTTACGATCACAAAATGTCGTAAATTCACAATTATCACTACCGTTTAGCCCTAGAGGTTTCCAGGCGGAAAGGAACATCCAGCAACTCACTGACTTCATACCTGGAACTGCTGTTAATTTTCCTAATGAGACGCTAAATTCATTAGAAAGGGTATAGTTTGTTTGCCTTCAGTTATATTTTTAAATATTATTTCAAAAGTCTGCCACAAATTTAAAAAATAATGTAATGTGAATACGAGGTCTATTTTACTTAAATATACTTCTGCTGTTGACCAATACGTGAATCTATCTATCTTTGAATAGTGGTAAATTCACAATAAACTTGACCATAACTCATTGTAGAAATTGATACTACACTATTTCGACTATTTTAAATTGTGAATTAAAGTTTTGCTATGGATATTTATGATTGATTTTATTAGGAGAGTATAGCAAACGCCAATTAAGTTGGCGCAAGGAGGGGGAGCGCAGAAAACGTTATTAAAAACGTCTACCCCCACTACTCAAGTAATTGTCAGAATACATTTGCCATTGACGTTTGACGGAACATAATGTATTTGCTAGGGGATCATAAAGTGATATACGCTCAGAGGTTAGAATTATCTGACATTTGATGTAAAACCAAAAAAAAATCTCCTCACTACTTCTAATCCTGCGCGAACTTACCCCTCCTCGCGCCAACTTAATTGGCGTTTGCTATACATAAACAAAAAATGCAAGAAATTTACCTTTACATTTAAGATTAATTTTAATTTTGATGCGTTTCTATTGTAATCATGATTAAAAGTTCAAAACATGTTTACTAATTACTTAATGGTTATGCCATTTAGAATAAATATTTAGAGAAAAATTAATATGCCTCCGTTCAGCTAACACAAAAATTCACTGATTGGTTTCTCCTAAAGAATTTCTAAGTATGTACTACTATACCACTTCATCGTTTCTGTTTTTCCCTTTTATTTTAGAATTTGAATAATAAACTTTGTGCAGTAGAAAGGTATACTAGTTAAACAAAAAAATTTTTCATCATTTTAAAGGAAAACTGTGAAAAACATATTATTCATGAATTCCAACTTCGAAGTTACAACTTCTCATTGCTGTTTGTCTTTTAATGAATCGTAAAGCCCCACAGAATGTTGTCTTACACCCAAATTTCTGTAAACCTGGACCATATACTAATCGTTAAGTAACATTGTTCAAATACAAAATAGAAAGTCTTTTTTCTTGGTCAAAGAGTATGCTACGATGATTCGGAAAAGTACTATATAAGGCCGGCTTTTGCATGGTTATGAAACCACACCAGCAAAGTTAATCACGAACTTTATATCTAACTACAGGCGAAGACAAAAAGGCCTGTAATTCAGGAAGATTGTTCTTATATAAAAGAAAAGTATTCACATCATCCTAAAAAATATGTACATGAGTTTTTTATAGTACTTATATCCCTAAATTGGTTTTTAAAATTATTTTCAGTGTTCTTTACATCACATGTTATCGAGTACTATTGATGTAACTGTACGTGGTGATGAAGCAACTGTATGTAACAGATTAGGACGCTATGTACGCAGAACTCGCAGCGTTGAAAATATGGATAAATTTGATCCATTCAACGTGTAAGAATATATAAATTAATTTCTTGTTACAAAAACTTAATACTTTCTTTTATTTTTAGCCAAATCAGAAGTAATTTAGAAGAAGAACCAACCGGTGAAGGAAATGAAAATGTTGAAACTCCAGGAGACCCTGAAGAAGTAGCAATCCCTGCTCCGACAGATGCTGATGCGGAAATAGTACCACAGGATACGAATTCGCGTGCAACAAATACTATAACCACTAGTTCTTGTCCTGTGGAAGGTGGAGTTATATACACAAGATGGGGAGCTGTACAAGCTGGAACTGTCATAGCTGGAATAGCAGCTGGTTTAGAACGACAAATAATTACAGAAGGAACTTTTAGTATTGATGGTCGATATGTTGTAACTTTATCAGGTATTCTTATTTATAATTTCAAAACAAGATAGGTAATAAATTTAATTTATTGGTAAATTATAGGAGATATATCTGAAGCGGCTTTATTTCAAACTGGCAGTACTGGTAGCGTACAAAATATTGGCGCAGATGGTGCCTGGAATAGTACTTTAGTACCAAGGTGGTATTTCATTAGTCGAGAACAATTTTTTGAAATGACAGATGCTGATATAAGAGGTGGACTGGATGGACTTATCATGGGTATGAACGTAGAGAGTTGGGTATCCAGTTTCTCTACTCTAAGAGTGTCGCAGATCCTTGACATGTACTACTCTAGAAGAGGGGTATTCAATGAAACCATAAGAGCTTGTAATAGATATAACTTGCAGTCAGAAGTAGCGTCACTAAGCGTTTTACAATTGCAAACAACTGGTTTCTCAGTACGATTCGATAATAGGGTGACATTCCCTGGAACGATCCTTGATGCCATGATCCCTACAATAGCTAGTACAGCTGTAAATTCATTCTTAGCTTATACTCGTAAGTATTGTTTAGAAATTATTTTAAGTTCATTATTTTAATATGTAACAATTTTAGCAACGATAAGTGACCTTTCTTGCCAGGCAGATACGGGAACAAGAAATAGAATTGCTACAGATATTATCATAGTTTTGGATACACAATGGCCCCACAATACTATTCAACCTGCAATTGCGTACGTATTTGTTAGCTATAACAATTATTTTAAACAAACGGATCCAAAGTTCTTTTTCTTCCCTTCTCCTATTTGGCCACAAGAATTAAATTTTCTTTTTCGCACTTAGTTCATTTATCTATATTTGTCAAATATGATTCTAACCTTATTATACATATATCCTTACATTTTGAGTCACTAGTTATTGTATATGTTCATTTCCAGTGTTATATACACAAGATATATGTGTGTGTGTGTATGAGTTGCTAGAAACAGTTGTGCATATTTTAAAATTTAGTACAACATAAATATCTTTGCGTTATTGTAAAATCGTTTCATTCTTCAATAAGTAAAATGATTATCTTACCTAAATGAATAGTTGCAGAAACATTATTCATATACCGTATATCTTTGAAATAAGAAGACAACGTATGAAAAATAATAAGATTAAATTATATAGAATATGTACCTAAAATATTTCTCCAAAATTTCTCCTCATAAGCGAGAAAAAAAATTACAAAGATACAAAAAAAAAAGTTTGTCACGCCACTGTGCGATGGCCTATATTATAAACGACACTTTAAAGTTGAATCCCAATAACAAAAAAATTGTTTTTTATTCTTTATCTCGCTTTAAGTTTCGTTCAGTTGTACGATGGTTGACTTTCGTACCAGGTTATTGAATCCTTACCATAACAAAACTTTGACGCAATGTTATTTTCTAGCGTTTTTATAAACATAAATATTGCCGCCTTTAAATTCAACAGCAATATTCTATTTTCTCACTTCTCCTAGCAAAAAAAAAAAACATTCTCGTAATACACCTGAATTGATGTCAGTTCTAAAAGTTCACAAATTATTTTTAGTATGATTTTTAAAATGGGATTGTATTTTAATGTAACACACATCTTAATTTTTAATAATTCACTTAGCATACAGGATGTAATAGTTTTTATAACTTCGATAGCTGTTACGTATATAAATATACGGTGTGCGTAACTTCAGTAGAGGTACGTATTTATTATTTATACACTTCATTCATAGGCGGAATATGGGACACTTTTCAGGGGTTTTTTAATTTTGGGGTTCGCGCCGTAATTGACTCACAATATTTTGGATTCCCATTCTATATAATTACATCTTTCCATTTTTCATACGTTGTCTTTTTATTTCAAGGATACCCTGTATATTAGACATTATAAGCAAAACGTTCACTGAGAGTTAGCGACCATTTGCCATACGTTTCTAATTGTATAACAAACATTACTCATGCACTACTTCATCGCGTTTAGTATATTACTAATTAACTATAATAAATCCTTACTTCATAGTGTTTAGAATATTAGTAATTTACTGTAATAAACCGCTACAATCAACAATAGCATAGTTGTTCTGAAAACAAGCGATAAGTAAAAAGTAACTGTTAAAGAAAACTATCAATTTTTACAACAATCCTCTCAATGTGTCTTCGTTTTAAGGACACTAAAGATAATTACTTTAATTACAACAAAACTGCATATTTTTAAATATTAATTATGATTAAAAAATACTATTACAATTTAGATTCCTTCTGGACAATTTAGACATTAATCCATTTGGAAGCAATTACACTATAATTAACGGTAATGATGGATCAGTAATAATTGGAAGTAGTAACACGATTTTGGATTACCACCAACAATTCAATTTAACTGTTCAACAACAACGTAAGCTTTCAAAAATCTGTTTTTAATCAATATTTCAGAATAATTATTTTTTCATGATCAGATCCAACTGGCTTCCAATATATCAGAATGTTCAATCAAATCGAATGGATGGTTAGGAACAGAACTGATCAAGATCGACGTACTGTAAATATTGGCATGAAATCGACGATAGCGATACTGGTTCCCTACCAAACAACTATTTCCGCAGAAGATAATGCTTACGCAATAGAAAGATTAGAAATACATAGATCCTTTATACCAGGTAATGAACAATCGTGTAATGCTTGAATAAATAATATGTTAAAAAATTATAGATCTTAACATACTCGTCTTGGGAGGTGGTACCAAAGATTCATACAGCTCCTTAGTAAGAAATGCCGCCAATGATATATTTATTTTAACAGATACTACTGATAGTAGTACCGTTACTAGTGCAGTAACGCCATTAGTGTCTAGAATACTAGAAGGTATATATAAAAAGCATTCTCTATTAATCATTTAATTTCAATACTTAATATTTTAGTGCCGAGAAGAATAATAAATCCCCATTGTGGTTCTGAATTCAATGGAACCTCCAATTCAGCTTCAATTGATGATTATGTAGAACCACAAACTACTAATTTCTATCGTATAGCGCCTAACTTCTTCTACGGTGATGGAGAACGTTTCTTAAGGATCCGTGGTCAAAGTTATGGAAGTTTTGTAGCCTGCATATCTCGTACAGATCCAAATCCAACACAGAATAGTACAGCGCAAGATCTCAACTGCGGATCAATTCTTGCGAACGAAGAAAGAGCGATTATTCTGACCGATTTTTGTAATGATGGACTTATTAGAGATTGTAATCCTATATTTTTATCTATCCAATCCACAACAGCTAATCAAAATTTCCGTTGTTCTGGTACGTATTTTAATATAATAGAAGTTTATTATTTATATATACTACTTTCGAATTATTCACATGGATCGCCATAGGAAAATTTTGGAAATACTAAAATTTTATGATAGTATACTATGCTAAAATATTTTGATTTGGTAATTAATTATGAATTTAATTTTGTTTTTAAATTTTTGTAGAGAATTTTACTGATCAAAACTTTCTGGACAATCATTGTAAACTTATTGGCATACTATTTGTATGTAGTTTTACACACATAATAACACTTTTTATAGATTTTTACGAAACAAGTTCTCGAGTTTATGGGCTGGATCGAGTAAAATCTTAATAATACGAGGTGCTATTAAGAAATTCCCGGAATATTAAAAAAAAACGCAATAAATTGTTCTTACAACTTATTGACTACCATCCTCTTCAAAGTACTCTGATTCCGCATCAATATACCGATCCCAGCGACTTGTCCATGAGTACCGGAAGTCTTTCTAGTACAGCAGTACTGGAAGTCTTCAACACTGCCTGTGATTCGATCTGGGTCTCCTCAATCGTCTCAAAACGGCCCTTGAGCTTCAGTTTCAACTTCGGATACAGGAAGAAGTCACAAGGGGCAAGATCTGGGGAGTAGGTAGGGTAGGGTAGTACTGCCGTCTTGGTTAAGACTAAACACTAACGCATAACAAGCGATGTGTGGGTTGGTACATTGTCGTGGTGTGGGATCCACAAATTGTGGCGCCACTTGGCAAGCCGCTTGCGTCGAATGTTTTCTCTTAGTCGACGAAAAAACTAGCAATAAAATCGTCCATTTGCCTAGTGGGATAAATTCTTTGAGCACGATGCCATCAGCGTCAAAGAAGGAAATCAACATCGACGCTAAGAAACACCGTACGACAAGCCGACAATGTTACATATTGCTATGGATTGTAGAGTTGATAAATTATTTAAATTGGCCCACAATACACAATAGCTTGCTCGGTTTTACTCTAGTCGGTACAGCCTTCCAGGAGCTCTTGTATCTTCAGGGTTACCCTCAAAAGGTATGTGTTAAATAAAAACAAAAGGTATTAGCAAAGAAACAAACATTAACAATACAAACATATAATAAAAAAAAAGAAAAAGAAAAAAATCGACTTTATAGAGTATAAAGAAGTGCTTAAGCAACAATTGTGCAACAGCGTGAGGAAAACTTGTATAAATATTGACTTGTACACAAGATGAAAAACCTCACGTGACCGCGAGCTAAATTAAAACTAATTATATAGTTGAAAAAACTTTCAAACTTTAAATTACGTTACCCCACAACTTCAAACGTCAAACAGAAAATTATCTGTCAGCGCGCAACTCAAAAATATGACAAGATCATGCGCTCTATAACATGATAAAACTCCCACCAAATTTCCTTGACCTTCAATACAACTACAGCCAGCCAAAAGCAAAAACTAGCTAAAAAAAAATAAAATGTTGAAAATGTTTCTGACTATAAAATATTATAAACTAAAAATTTACTGAATTTACGAGCTCAATCAATATACAAATAACATAACTAAATTAATATATATATATATATATATATAAGGTAAACTTAATTAGTCGGCGATTAAAGGTCTGGTTATTACTTCAAAGTGTATATATTTAAAATAATCCTACATGTTTCGGCAATGATGCCTTTGTCAAGGATATAAAAAATAATAATTTTATATCCTTGACAAAGGCATCATTGCCGAAACATGTAGGATTATTATAAATATATACACTTTGAAGTAATAACCAGATCTTTAATCGCCGACTAATTAAGTTTACCTTATCATACCAAGGTTACGAAAATACTATATATATATATATATATATATATATATATACTTGCAAATGTATGTACACGTACATTAATTAATGTGGTCGTCACACTTCACTAAAAATTATACAAAAAGAGAGATTTCAGATAGGTCGCACAAATCAAAAATTACAAGTATCAAAAACTCGTAATTAATCGAGAATTACTTTAAACACATCAGAATAACGCAACTAAAACACAAACCGAAATTAACTATAATATACTGAATAAAAACGAAGTCTTTATTCAGAAAAAATTAACTCAACCTATCTGTCAAACGGAAGAAAAATCTCTCTTTTTGTATAATTTTTAGTGAAGTGTGACGACCACATTAATTAATGTACGTGTACATTTGCAAGTATATATATATATATATATATATATATATATATATATATATATTAATTTAGTTATGTTATTTGTATATTGATTGAGTTCGTAAATACAGTAAATTTTTAGTTTATAATATTTTATAGTCAGAAAATTTTTTTTTTTTTTAGCTAGTTTTTGCTTTTGGCTGGCTGTAGTTGTATTGAAGGTCAGGGAAATATTTTTGAGTTGCGCGCTGACAGATAATTTTCTGTTTGACGTTTGAAGTTGTGGGGTAACGTAATTTAAAGTTTGAAAGTTTTTCCAACTATATAATTAGTTTTAATTTAGCTCGCGGTCACGTGAGGTTTTTCATCTTGTGTACAAGTAAATATTTATACAAGTTTTCCTCACGCTGTTGCACAATTGTTGCTTCAGCACTTCTTTATACTCTATAAAGTCGATTTATTTCTTTTTATTTTTTTTTACTATATGTTTGTATTGTTAATGTTTGTTTCTTTGCTAATACCTTTTGTTTTTATTTAACACATAACATACCCTTTGAGGGTAACCCTGAAGATACAAGAGCTCCTGGAAGGCTGTACCGACTAGAGTAAAACCGAGCAAGCTATTGTGTATTGTGGGCCAATTTAAATAATTTATCAACTCCACAATCCATAGCAATATGTCATGGATTGTCCTCCTTCGGCCTCCCAGAATAGCATCACGCACTTTTGACACATTTTGTGGCGTGTTTTCCATCGATGGACGATCAAAACCCTCATCATCATCGATCGATACACGTCCATTTTTAAAACGGTTGTGCCACTCATAAGTTTGCGTCTGCGCTAAAGTTTCCGCTGCCGTTTTACCAAGTTTGAAGTACAATTTGATGCACGCTCTTTGCTCTTTCACATCAGACATTGTCGCAGAATGACTCAAACACAACTCAACAAATATAAACACAAAAACTATTTGTCTCCACCTAGCAAAGTACCGTTTGACAGACTGACTTAGTACAGACGTAGCTCACACCATCTAGCGTTACATAGTTGTCCTACTATCCCTTCGCGCGCCACATTCAAATTCCTGGAATTTTTGGGCAGCACCTCGTAAATATCAGGTTATATGTTTTTTAAATTTACTGTCGAGATTTATTCAAAATTCTCTTCAAATTATAGTGCATTGCCTGACTCCTGGTTTATCTTCGGTTAGGTTTAGACATTTTTTGGCCGAGTAAATTGACTCTCTCCTTACTGTCGTAATAATAGGTATTTTCAGTTTTCTAATCCTGCCAGCGTAACGTACAACGAATATTAGAAAATAGTAAACTTCATTTTTGACAATAGATCTTGTAAAACTTCTACTAACAAAATAATGTTCTATAAAATGTTCTTGCTCTTGTGGAGTTTGGCGGTTCGATACCTTAACTACTATTTCTTCCGCGAAATTAAATATAATAGATAGTGACTTGTAATTTATTCACCGTTCAATAAAAATATTTGTAACCTGAAAGGGATGAGAAAAATGCTTTCCAATAAACCAAGAAAACGTAACAGCTGAGTTGCTCAGATATGAAAGATTGTTCGCATGGGTGTATAAATTATTGTAATATTTTTCCATTTGGAAATTTTATTCCTGATTGGTTGATTATATATTAACATTAAAAGATAAAAATTTGGAAAAATTAATAATGTGTATAAGCCGCGTTTCAAAATTAAAAAATAATAATGATGCTTTTGATCGACAATAAAATGTAACAGTATTTCTCAGCAAATTTTTCATTTCGTTGGATCTCGATCCTGGATGTTATTATTATTTTTATGGATCTTGCTTTGTTTATATTTTTTATATTCTAATATCTTTCCGCTTATCACTTTTTCGATGTGCCTCAACTACATTAATTGATTTTTCTCTACAGTTTGCTCTACTACTCTCGTGGTTGGTCTATTACTTCTTTATTCGTTTGAGTTAAATTCTAATTTTTAGTGGGCATACTTTTCTTTGTATTTTGTGGTACCTGATCATGATTCAAATCTGTAACTTGACTTGTTCTTTTACTATATTAATATGTAAATGAATTTGTATTGCTATTGCTGTTTCTCTTATTTCTTTGTTGTTGTTCTATTCCCCAAATTTTTCGATCTAATGAATGTTTCCCTCAATTAAAAAACACTAGAAATTACACTATATTATTTGAATTAAATTTTTTTATCATAATTGTTCATGCAAAACGACTTAATATACGTTTAAAATCTCAGTCAAAAATGCCCTAAATACTCGATAGATAGATATTATAATTATGTAGTTATTGTTAAATGAATGAAATATCTAATCATTATTTTATCGGTAAACAAGTAATTTATGATTGTCGATGCTAGATAATGTGTATTCTAGAAAATACATATGTACTCAATAATTTAAAACTTATTTTTATATACGCTTTTCTTACAATTAATGCTATTTCAAGGCACTAAATGCAGATAGTCTAATAAATAGTAAAAAAAAACCAACACGAGAAATAATTAAATCATTTACAAGCAGACATAATTAATTCATGAGTAACAGAGGCATGAATAATCGGAATTTCACTCTCACCTGAAAAATATATAAATACTAAAGGACGAATGGGCTAGACACAATTTGAGATGAATTTGAATTTCTATTGTACGACCCTTGTCGGCTTCATTTTTATTTAAATCTATTTCGCGAATTCTACCCTATTATTGACGTTTCTCTTGAATGTAAATGTCAAAACGAGTTGACCAAATCGACTAGAAAAAAAAAGCTAAAAAGAGAATAAAATTAGATGTTCATTTACATACTATAAATAAATTTATTTCAATTTTAGATAGCGGATGCAGATTTCCGGATAACATCAAATTTACAGTGACAGTTGAAAACTTCAGTTGCAGAAGTGGAAGCGTAGCAATGACAGCTAGTTTTATGTTAATAGTAGTTCTATTTTCTTTACTGCTTCTCTAATATTTAAGTATTTTAATATTTAGTTGTTAAAATTAGAGATTTTCTTTCATGAGTTTGAATTTTTTTAATATTTATTATATAATACATTTTTTCGTGTTAGATAGTGTTAGTATCATTGTGTTGTATTTTTCTTTTTTTCAATAAATTACTTTTAATACAAATGAAATAGTTTTTATTACAAAATTAATCACCTTACATTTGTTTTTGTTATAAATCTATTTCGAAATGGTGTCGAAGTTTTTTTATTTAAACTACTGTGCTTAAAATTACTTTTTTCTAGTCTTTGTTATTAATTTTGATGCAAAAGACATAATGTGAAGTTTGTAACTTATGTTATTTTACTGATTACAAAGCAATTTGAAACATATTTGAGTAGGTAAAACCTCGCCAAATTTTGTATAAAACAAACATATTTTTAATAATATAAAATATTATTAAAAATCGAGTGTGGAGAACACAATATAAGTGCATGCATATATTTATGACTGACGATTCTGTAGTAAGATGAAACACGTATTTGCACCCCTGGACAGATACTTTCAGAAATATATGAACTTGCATTATGTTCTCCATACCCGATTTTTATTTTATATTATTAAAAATATTTTTGTTTTATACAAAATTTGATGAGGTTTTTTCTACTTAAGTATGTTTCAAATTACTTTGTACAAACGCATTCAGTTTGTCCGATAAAGAGTGGAGGCACGTTGATATACACTTTCTGCAAGTTGCGATTGTATCCGTCAGATGGAAGCACCTGGGTAAGTTTTGCACTTATGGAGACAGTGATAGTTGTTTCGGCGTTCGTCAACTAGCAGCGCTGAATGTTCTTCTACGCTCTGTTTTAATAACTTCTGTAAGATAGCAAGGGTGTTGTTTTTGTGAACGTATCTCTCCCGTGTACTGACGATTCTGTAATAAGATAACACGTGTCTACGCCTCTGGAGAGATACTTTCACAAATATATGAACTTGTATTGTGTTCTCCACACCTGATTTTAAATAATATTTTATATTATTAAAAATATTTTTGCTTTTTACTGATTACAATGTTTAACAGCTCAAAAATATAATATTTTAAAATCTATAGTTCTAATGCAAAAATCTTTAAACAAATAAACTGCTCTATATTTTATCTAAAACTGTATAACTTATAATTCTATCAGAAATTTGTTGTTGCATCCATAAAAAGACGGTAAGGACTGCTGGATTATTTCACTAGTTTTTACTTTTTCAGCATCTTGTTTTCAATAAACACTACGCATCATGTTTTATTGCATTAATAAATGTTGTACTGAAAAAGACTTTCTATATTTTATAAACAAAACAAGATTTTGCCAAAATGCTTAATTCCTAAGTTTTAGCATATTAAAATTCTATTCTGTGCTTATAAAACTCTGTCCATATTATTTTGCAATCTCATTGGCTACAGTTATCGAAACTCATCGAAATTTAGATAAATTCTTTGATATTTTTAAACTTCGTGGTTTCCATTTATGCAAAGATAAACATTGCTGAATCGTTTTGAAATAAAATTAGTATTGCGGTTGTAATAGCTTTTGTATTATAATTATTTTAAAGCTTTATCGCAATCTAGTAAGTATTGTTTTCTTTTTTTTTTGTCGCTTAACATCTCCTGGATGATCAGGGCGAAAAACGTCACGTTCTGTAAATGTTCTCAAAAATTACTTTTACCCAAGTTATTATAGTAAATAAAAATGACCTGCCAACGATGCCTTTGCAAACACTGACTGCAAAAGTTAATGTAATGTATTTAGTGATATGGAGTGTCTTAATTGTGGTAAATAACAATAAATATTTTTTATCTAATTTAAACTAAATTATAGGAGTACGTCACATTATTTTTGTTAGATTGCTTGGTATCGCTATGATGGAAATGTAAACACATTTCTCGTTAGTTCTATTTTTATAAGTTTTATAACACTTACTAGTAAGGTTTTCACTCAAATATAATAAACGATATACAGTAATTTAAAAACGTCTACAAAATGTAGGTTATTGGAGAAACAATACTATTGAAATAGTTTGAGTAACAGGGTGCAGGTTGATACTTAACCATCTGGTGCAGACACAACGTGATCTTCAGTATTTCTTTATTTTGATTGACTGATATGTTATAAGAAGAGTATGAGGATGTAAATATAAGTAATGTACTTAAAACTTCAATATAATTACGAAAACACAAGTATCATATGATCGAAACCTTTTATATTCTAGAAACTTCAAAACACTTTTTTCTTCAAACTTAAGTTGACAGAATGATAATATTAATGAATATTTTTTGATAAATAAAATAACGAAATACAAACGTTTCAGCTGAAAAAATAAAAATTTTGATAATAA
Source organism: Melolontha melolontha (assembly GCA_935421215.2). NCBI lineage: Eukaryota > Metazoa > Arthropoda > Insecta > Coleoptera > Scarabaeidae > Melolontha > Melolontha melolontha. Next base: position 19,247,736 of record OW285244.1, read on the forward strand.
GAAGCAGTAGCAATGAATGTTAAAAATGGACCGTCACCTGGCTTCGAGTGAAAGACCCTGTGTTCGGAATTTCTCAAAAGATTGTTGAATCATTTGACGCAAACCGAAATACGTTACAGCAAAATTGCACATTCTACCCGAAATTCTTCCATACATAGCCGCAAAGAGTATAACCATTCTTCATATTCTAGTTTTACACCATTTCGAAAGTAGCTTTCAATAATGGAAACTGCAATCTACCGCAAACATTTTTAAAGTGTCAATAAACTAACACAATACACACAAAGACAGTTGTATTTTATTTGTCAGTGCCAATATATTTTAAAAGATTTCGATCACATATTAATATACATATATATATATATATATATATATATATATATATATATATATATATATATTTATATATATATATATATATATATATATATATGTATATATATTTATATATATGGTAAACCTAATCAGTAGGCGATTAAAGGTCTGTATATTACTTCAAAATATATGTATTTAAAAAACTCTACATGTTTCGGCTGTGTACGCCTTTATCAAGAGAATATTTGTATTCTCTTGATAAAGGCGTACACAGCCGAAACATGTAGAGTTTTTTAAATACATATATTTTGAAGTAATATACAGACCTTTAATCGCCTACTGATTAGGTTTACCATATCATACCAAGGTCACGAAGTTATTATATATATATATATATATATATATATGTATATATATTAAAATAATAAGCTTTTTTTGGTTTAGCGACCTTTATTGAAATTCAATTTATTTAAATAACGACGTTTCGACTTTTTGTGTGTAATTGAGTCTTTTTCAAGTGATTTAGAACAATTTTACTTCGATGTTTAAACACATGCCCAGTGCAAATTGCATGGTCGGAAAACAATGTCGACCCTTCACACAGCGTGCGACCGTGTATCTTGGAATCTTAAGTGTAACTGAATATTATGCACACGGCCAATAAAATAAATAAGAAATAAATTTTAATTTCTTATAAACACTAAATATATATATATATATATATATATATATATATGCAATGTGTTCGGGAAAATGTGGGAAATCTCTCGGATTCAGATAGAACATTAAAAAATAAGATGACAAGTTCCCATAATTTTTTTCCTAGCGGCCCTCCCTACGGAGATACGGCCTCCTAAAGGACGCCACTGGAAATCAATTTTTCTTGAATAACTTTTAAACTACTTATTATAATTTAATGAAAATTTAATATGATAAACAGTAAGGACCTCTTAAAATACTGCCCTTAAATTTAAATTAGCTTGTTTAGTTTACCAGGGGTGGACTAGGTTGTACATTTTAATGCTTACATTTGTAACACCCTGCATGATAAGGAGTTAAAAAAACATATTTGGATACCTTGAACATTAAGCTAAAGAAAAGGTACTCTTGTTCATTGTCGATAAAATGAACCGTTTTCGAGGAAAAAAAAATAAAAGAATTAATGTTTTATTTCTATTAAAAAGAACCATGTTTTTTATTTTTTTTTGTCTGCAACAAAGTGTGATGCAAAAGTCTGAAATCAAACTGTTTTCAGTACTAAAAAACGCATTGTTTTTACAAACGTTACTATGGTACCCACGAATTAATAAATATCTTGCATTGACCTGTAAATTTTAAATCTTGTAATCTTTCATATTGTTAACACGTTGATCCTTTACTTCGATATTAATTAATTGAATTTTGAATATCTTGGTAAATTTAATTTGATAATGGGATACACATTTAGTGAGTATGCAGATATGCATCTTATGTACGGTCTTGCATCTTGCAATGCTTTGGAAGCAAGAAGGTTGTATGAAGAAAGATATCCTAATCGCAATATTCCAAATCAGAAAACATTTCAGCGACTTGACCAACGTCTAAGAGAGACTTGTGGGCGATTCCAGTTAACAAGGTAACATTCTTGACTTTCTTTAATGTTTTAGGAAGTTTTGCGAAAAAAAGTACTGATGCTGGTGTGAGAAGAACAGTACGTACGGTGCAATTGGAGGAAAATATTTTGGATACTGTAGATGATACTCCTTCAATAAGCACTCGAAGATTAGCCGCGCAGCTTAATACGTCAAAAACGACAATTCATGAAGTACTTAAAGAACAGTTGTTTTACCCTTATCATCTGCAAAAAGTGCATCTACTACTTCCTGAAGATTTTCCTCGTTGAATCCAGTTCGCAAACTGGCTGTTAGATCAGCAACGAACAAACCCAAACTTCATTGGCACTATTCTTTTACCGATGAAGCAGGGTTTACCAAAAATGGTATTGTAAATTTACATAACTCGCATGTATGGGCTGATGAAAACCCTCATGCCACTGTCGTTCATCATTATCAACATCAGTTCCAATTAATGTTTGGGCAGGAATAATTGGCAATTTTTTGATTGGACCATGCGTATTGCCGCCACGATTGAATGGTGAACTTTATTTACAGTTCCTTCAGAACGCTTTTCTGGATTCAATAAAGCAATTGCCACTTGCAACCCGCCAAAGCATGTATTTTATGCATGATGCCCCCCCCCCTCATTTTAGCGTTGCTGTACGCGATCACCTGAATAACGTCTATCCAAACCGTTGGATAGGCAGAGGAAGTTCCATTGCCTGGCCTCCACGGTCTCCCGACCTAACGCCAATGGATTTTCACCTGTGGGGTCATCTCAAAACCTTGGTGTATTCCTCTCCGATTGATACTAGGGAGGAACTTTTACAGATAATCACATTTCATTGTGATGTGATAAGAAACAATGCTGGGTTGTTGTGGCGAGTACAGCAGTCCTCTATTCGTCGTGCCCGCGAGTGTATCAGAGTTCACGGAGTCCATGTTGAACCCACTTATGAAGTTTTTAATTGATTATTTCTAATTAGCGTATTTAGGTTCAATCGTTGCAAGCTTTAGTGAGTACATTTCTAAACATAATTTTTGTTAAGGTGCCTTTCTGGGACAAAACTGCATTTCTAAGAATCTTTGTAATTTTGTCGTATTAAATAACCTAAACTAAAACTTTTTTGTTCCGGGAATGACTTTTGTATCACACTTTGTTGCAGACAAAAAAAAATAAAAAACATGGTTCTTTTTAATAGAAATAAAACATTAATTCTTTTATTTTTTTTTCCTCGAAAACGGTTCATTTTATCGACAATGAACAAGAGTACCTTTTCTTTAGCTTAATGTTCAAGGTATCCAAATATGTTTTTTTAACTCCTTATCATACAGGGTGTTAAAAATGTAAGCATTAAAATGTACAACCTAGTCCGCCCCTGGTAAACTAAACAAGCTAATTTAAATTTAAGGGCAGTATTTTAAGAGGTCCTTACTACTGTTTATCACATTAAATTTTCATTAAATTGTAATAAGTAGTTTAAAAGTTATTCAAGAAAAGTTGATTTCCAGTGGCGTCCTTTAGGAGGCCGTATCTCCGTAAGGAGGGCCGCTAGGAAAAAAATTATGGGAACTTGTCATCTTATGTTTTAATGTTCTATCTGAATCCGAGAGATTTCCCACATTTTCCCGGACACATTGTATATATGTATATAGTAGATTTAATTAGTTCTATATCTGGTCATTATCTTCATACACGTCTAATAGAAATAAAACTTCTTCATTGTATTCCTTTATTACTTCGTTAACTAGCTCTTGAGCGGTATTTGCAGATTCTGTAGTTATAACGTTGCTGTCAACATTAACAACATCTTTAAATTGGATGATCTTCTGCATCAAAATTATCAACGAAAACTTATAAATCTACATCTTTTATTACACCAGCACGATGAAAGCAATTTTTAATTGTATGTATTGATACTTTGACCCATTAAGTGCAAAGAATACTGATAGTATCTGAAATAGAAATTAATAGATTCTGATTTGTGGCTAGCTTGTCAAGAATTTCTAGCAATTATTCTCTTCTAAATATCTGTTTTAGACTTTAAATTATTCTTTGGTCTACAAATTGCAAAACTGCATTGACTGAGGTGCCAAAACTGCAAGTTTCATTTGTGTAGTTCAACATGAGGATGGGCTAGGCAATTGTCTATAAGTAACAGTACTTGGCGTTTTTCTTTACTTAATTCAAGGTCGCATTTTTTCAAGTAATTTTCAAAAATAGATAATACCATCATCCATGCTTTCTTATTGAGTATGTAATCCACAGGTAGAACTCCAATTTTTCTGAATCATCTAGGTTTCTGGAACTTTCTTATTACTAGTGGCTTTCTCTTTTCTGTTCTCGAACTATTGGCACATAGCATAGTATCTCTCTGAATTTGTGGGATCTACATTAAAGATATTGCCTGGCGAATATTGCTTACTAAGCGATGACCAGACATCTATAAGCCCCTGGCTAGTGACGGTTCTTAAACAGCACCGGATCCGTCACTTATTTTACCGAACACTATTCTATGTCGTTTTTTAAATCTATCTAATCATCCACTACTGCACTTAGACTCATCGCCACTTAACTTTCTAAATTCTTCAGTTAGAATTTGTAACTGGAATGTTATTTACTCTTTGCTGTTGAAACCATTTCAATAACATTGTACCCACTTCTGGATGTAACGAGTATTTTTGCGCGATTCGTCTTTAATTTTCGAGCGATTTTCCCATATATGTGATATTCTTGGGCTATTTAAATTCAAAGTCTTTCACTGTACTTTGCGATTTATCACTTTCAAGTGTTTCAATATTTTTTTTTATGTAACGGAAATAATTTGCCACAATTGGATTGCTTCTCCATTTAATCTGGATGTATATAAAATGAAAAGCATGTTATTTGATGAAAAGCGCACACACAACTGAAAATTACAGCTTAAATGGTTTGAATTTCAAAAGAGACAACTAATTTTATTGTACATATTTAGGGAATTATCAGCACCCAGAACACTCCGTTTGTAGTGGATTTGTTGTGATTCTGTACTTCATTATAACCTAAAGTCCATTATAAACGAGTGTATTGTAAAAGAATTAAAATACATTAGTTTAAATTGCATTTAAATCGGGACCTGTAAACTTTGTCAATTTTCCATTAAACACACGCATATATATATATATATATATATATATATATATATATATATATATATATATGATAATTTTGATGTTCTCGCGGTTGTATGATGAAATGATGGTTTCTCGGGTTCTTGTCCGCGTGTGAGATGTATCCTGAGAAGGATTGTTGTCTCGACGTTTCGACGGGATCGCACTCGTCATTTTCTAGAGTTGTTCTTTCACTTGACGCTGAAGAGTAACTGCCGATCGTGTCCTCGGGTGTCTGCTATTATGTTGCACAATGGGAGGTGGGGGTTGCGCTGCTGCCGTCGTGCGTACACGGCTTCGCGTGATTGGTCCGGGTGTCTGTGATTCCTGTGTGGGGGCGTGTACCTGTCTCGATGTGTTGTGTTTCGCATGAGTCTTGATTTGCATGCCGGCTAGGAGTGGCTTCCAGGTGTACGGTAAACGTTGGCCGTCGTCGCGTTTGTTTAGACTTTTGGGTCTCTTTTCTATTTCAATCGCTTCTCTAGTAATTCTAGTAGATAGACTTTCGCTCTTCGCTAGGATCTTCGTATTCTCGAAGTCAATAGTGTGCCCCGTTAGGAGGCGGTGTTGTGCTAGAGATGATGTTGTTTGTTTCTTGAAGACTGCGTTTATGTGTTCCTCTTTTCTCACGCTTATTCGCCTGTTCGTCTGGCCTACATAGGATTGTTCGCATTCTAAGCACGGCACTTCGTAAACGCCTTGGTCTTCAAGTGGAATTTTATCTTTCGCGTTGACTATTTTATCGGCTATTTTTCCCTGTGCTGTAAAGATGGTGTCTATGTTGTGTTTTCTTAGTATTCTACCGATTTTGTCTGTGGTACCCTTTATATATGGTAGAAAGGCCTTTGATGTAAATTCCTCTTTTTCCCGTTTTTCTGCTCTATTGTGTCTGGCTTTGTCTATTGTTCTTTGTGAATACCCGTTACCAAGAAGAGCGTTTCTAATATTTCTTCTTTCTTCGTTATATTAGAAACGCTCTTCTTGATAACGGGTATTCACAAAGAACAATAGACAAAGCCAGACACAATAGAGCAGAAAAACGGGAAAAAGAGGAATTTACATCAAAGGCCTTTCTACCATATATAAAGGGTACCTCAGACAAAATCGGTAGAATACTAAGAAAACACAACATAGACACCATCTTTACAGCACAGGGAAAAATAGCCGATAAAATAGTCAACGCGAAAGATAAAATTCCACTTGAAGACCAAGGCGTTTACGAAGTGCCGTGCTTAGAATGCGAACAATCCTATGTAGGCCAGACGAACAGGCGAATAAGCGTGAGAAAAGAGGAACACATAAACGCAGTCTTCAAGAAACAAACAACATCATCTCTAGCACAACACCGCCTCCTAACGGGGCACACTATTGACTTCGAGAATACGAAGATCCTAGCGAAGAGCGAAAGTCTATCTACTAGAATTACTAGAGAAGCGATTGAAATAGAAAAGAGACCCAAAAGTCTAAACAAACGCGACGACGGCCAACGTTTACCGTACACCTGGAAGCCACTCCTAGCCGGCATGCAAATCAAGACTCATGCGAAACACAACACATCGAGACAGGTACACGCCCCCACACAGGAATCACAGACACCCGGACCAATCACGCGAAGCCGTGTACGCACGACGGCAGCAGCGCAACCCCCACCTCCCATTGTGCAACATAATAGCAGACACCCGAGGACACGATCGGCAGTTACTCTTCAGCGTCAAGTGAAAGAACAACTCTAAAAAATGACGAGTGCGATCCCGTCGAAACGTCGAGACAACAATCCTTCTCAGGATACATCTCACACGCGGACAAGAACCCGAGAAACCATCATTTCATATATATATATATATATATATATATATATATATATATATATATATGTATATATATATTATAGAAGTAAACAGAAATTTACATGACGTATAGCACCTATTTGTTTTAAAGATATTGTGCTTAACCCTGCATGTAATAATTTTGATAGACTTGTAATCTCGCTACGGTCGTTTATGGGGTTTTCTTCTTATTTTTTAATGTGAATTAGTTCTAAAATTGACCTTGCTTTGTATTTTTTTTTTCGTTTTTAGTACTTTAACTTCTTTGTAATTGAATGTGTGTAGCTGACACTATATAACACTAGTAGAGCTGTACTACGATCCTTTCGCGAGACACATTAAAATTCCGGGAGATTCTGAGTAGCACCTCGCACGTCCTTCATTCTCACCTAAATATGATATTAATGACAAGCAGTGGATAACACCTTTTTCAAGTGATTTTAGAAATGGAGAAATAGAATTGAGTTAAATAACATTCGACTAAATTAGCACATTATTTTGGATTCTTAAACGAGAAGTTTGGAGTGTAATATTTTGTTCTTTAATGTATATTTTGAAATGTTTGAACCGCTTCATTGCATCACACGTATTTTGAACTACGAAAGGAGGTTTTCGTGTAAGTAGTGTCAACTCATTCTAACCACAAATGCTGAAATTGAAAGATTATTGAAGTTTTTCGTGAGATTTCAATACTGAACAATGATTTAAAACTTGAACATAGAAGTGCTATAAAATGTTGGACAAAAAAAGGTAAATAGCTCAAAAATTATCCATGAACTAATAATTGCGTCATATGTCGAGATTACTCCATCACATTATCAAGTAAAAAAATTAATGTTTCGTGTTGACTGATCATAGAATTAAAATTTCGGTTATTGTAATGGAAGTAAGTTCAGACAGGCTCCTCATACCAGATTAGAAACTTGTCAGGCGAGGAGATTGGACTCGTTAAAACAAGACAACAAACCGGGGATGCAACCTGTGGACCCTCCAATGAAACAAAAGTCAATGTAACAGGTGCATAAAAGCTCTCCATCACCAAAAAAAGGCGAAAACGCACTGTGCATCGGGAAAATGGATGGCAATGATTTTCTGGAACTCTGAGGAGATGCTGTTAGTGCAGTACATAAAAAAAGGTACTACAAACACCAATGATGTTTTTATAAAGAGACAATTAAAAATCCTAAGCTCCCATCTAAGTGAGAAGACCGAAAAATTTTGCTGAAAAAAACATACTGATGCACGGCAATTACAAAATGCGTAAGGCTGGTGAAGTTCGACAAGGAATTGCGGCATTTAACCTATATTCCGGATCAAGCACACAGCAATTACTATTTTAGCATTAAGTTGAAAAAACGATTACGAGGGCAGAGATTTTCTTCAGATGATGACTTGAAAATTGCTGTTAATAATTATTTTGAAGAGTTACCGAAATTTTTTGTTTCGAGGATCTCGTTATTGCAGAAACGTTAGAATAAATGTATAGATGTGGAAAGAATATACGTATACGGTATATTTTTTTCATTACTCTTTGTCCTTGCTTTCGTGTCCAAGCAGATTACATAAAAATATCCCCCTAATATTTCAGGATCAGTTTTCTTAAAAAAATTAGTGTATATTTTTTTTGTGGTAATGAAGATGAAACTTGTTTTCTGATGTATTCAATGCCGAACACAAAAATCCAAAAATCTTGCATTTCTAAATCTCTATGTTTTAGAAAACTAAATCTAAAATAAATTATAAATCTAGAAATCAAATTATGCAACAGAGAATACGAAATATTAAAATTTTCCACACCTGTAATGAAATATGTTTTATACAACCTATTATGCTCTATATTTGCAAGAAAGATAAGATAAAAGGTGTATAATGACAAATTTGTATGGTTAAAAGATGGATGTTTGTTTTGATTAAAAATAAAAAGACATGGCTGTTAAATTGAAAATTGGTTTAGTGCTAGCGATTTTACATTTAGGTATGTTTAAGTAATAATTTATATAATAGGAAAGATTACAGATATATATTTTCAAAATTTAATTTAGATTTTCGTAAACGTGTAATACACATAAGAATTTTCTTAGAAAATTTTATTATCGTATGACTCATTAATTTATTAATTTCATAAAAATCCTCAATAATAATATTGTATTTGCTAAAAGAATCACCGGGCGCGTTAAATTACCATTGCTGTAGGTATCAATATAAGTTACTAAGAAATGACGGTTGTTTAATCACCATCAACTCAATAGTTGAAATAGTCATACCTTAATAGTGTTAGAATGCATAAAATTTACATAACTGTACCTATAATTAACTATACAAAAGAAGTTTGGTATTTATTCAATTTAATGTTATTTTTGTTGTATGATAAGAGAAAGCAAAACACCACTGATTAAGGGTAAAAATATAATAAATACTCCAAACTTACATATATTAGATTTATTGAAATGTTAACATTTTTGGATATTGTTATTTTTGTACACACAACTTCCCAGGTTACCCCTTCTTCAGATATTTTCGTTATCATCCAATAATTACTGTCACATAATTTCTTCTAATTTTAGTAGGTAGATATTTACCTTTACAAAATATATTTTATACACGTACTTAAGAGGACTGACTGAGACTATACTATATACTTTTATAAATGATATATAACAAATACAAGGGTAGAAAAAAAGACTGTAAAATTTTTATGTGCATATTTGGTAGCCTAAGCTACATATACAATCACTTTAGAAGTGATATATGTTAAATTAAAAAAATTTGTAATCAAATTTTAGACACCAAAATTAAGTATGAAGAGCCATTATTTGAAGTATTTTTTAAATATACAGTGTTCGCAACAAAATAAGATATAAAATAAAAATTGTAGTACATACTTACATTTCGAATTGTAAAGGATTTTATTTAAACAATTATACCTAAGTATCAAGCAATATTGTTTTAAATGCCGAGAGATAAATATTCTAAAAGTTCTGATTTTCGTTTACATGAAAATCTCTAGGTAAATACTTTAGACCTCAAGTGTTATAGTTTGTTGAAATCGTGTTAACGGGGAGAATCCCAAAATGTAAAAAATACTTCAATTTAAAAAGGTATAACTTTAGTATATTACTTTTTTTAAACACTTTGTATAATTAAAAACTATTTTAAATGATGGCTCTTCATCTCTAATTTTCGTGTCTGAAATTTTATTACAATATCTTTTTTTAATTTAACAGATATTTACATGGTTCCACACACTTGCCCAAAACTGTACATATATATACTGTACATAAACTGTACATATATATAGCTGTACATATATATATATATATATATATATATATATATATATACAGGCTGTTCCCTGAGGTAACCGACAAACTTCCACAATGTGTTCTAGAGGTGATTCTGAACAAAAAAGTTCATATACACTTTAGCTTAATATCCTTTCTGTTCTGTAGATATCAACAAAAGGAGCAAACTGCTTCAATAATGTATTTAATCATGATATTACATGACAAATTAATAAACTAATATTATAACAATTGTTCGAAATGTTCGCCTCTTCTTTCTAAACATGTTGCTAGCCTTTGGGCCATATTCTGTTTCCAGTTAATATCTGCAAGTTCATTTCGTAAGGAATCTACAACTGAAACTATTCTTTCGATCAATTCTTCTCGCGTGTTTGGTTTACCGTTACAGTAAACACGATTTTTTAGATAACTCCAAAAGAAAAAGTCCAATAGCGAAGGGTAAAGAGAACGTGCAGGCTATAGTACAGGCCCCCTTGAATATCCACCGTCCAAGAAAATTTTGATTTGGAAAGTCAATAACTTGCCTACTAAAATGCGGTGGAGCGCCGTCATGTAACACATGGCGGCGCTCATGATACACATTTGTCATTTTATAAAATGACGGGCAACATGTTTAGAAAGAGGCGAACATTTCGAGCACCTGTTATAACATATGTAATTTTATGATTAAATACATTACTGAAACAGTTTTCTTCTTTTGTTGAAATCTAAAGAACAAAAAGAAATTAAGCTAAAGTGCATATGAACTTTTTTGTTCAAAATCACCCCTAGAACGCATTGTGTAAGTTTGTCGGTTACCTCAGGGAAGAGCCTGTATACAGTGTTTCCCGAAAGTAACGGATAAATTATATAAAATGGTTGAAAAAAATGTTTTAGAAAAATGCACACGTTGATTTTTATTTTAAAATCTTCTTTTAAAGATGTAATTTTCTTCTTCAGTTATTTATCAACTGATTTTAAAAAACTTTTTTTATTGTTTTTAGCATAAAAAATGCTATCAAATGAGTACTTTGCTATTTCAATTTTTAAAGTTGGATTTGCTATCAGTTGGGGATTGAGGGGCGGGGGGTACGAAATTACATCTTTAAATGAAGATTTTAAAATAAAAATCAACGTGTCCGAGCATTTTTCTAAAACATTTTTTTCAACCATTTTATAGAATTTATCCATTACTTTCGGGAAACACTGTATATAAATATAATCTTAATATTAAAATAATAGACTTTTTTATTGGTTTAGCGACCTTTAATAAATTTCAAAACCAAGACACGGCCAATAAAATAAATAAGAAATTTAATTCTTATTAACACTAAATATAATCTTATATATATATATATATATATATATATATATATATATGTATATACATATATATAATACATACATATATCTATATAAACATTAAATAAGTGTTTTCTTATAATTCTAGGTTTAAATGTAAAACATGCCGATTTCCAAATATCCACATCGGTACCGAGAAATTTACGACATTGTTATGAGAGAAGTTTCGCAGATCGTATGGTATATCCTCCATTGAATATACAAACCTTAATAGAACTAGTTAGAAAATTAGAATTTAACCAGCAAAGTCTTGTAAATACAAGAATATTGACAACGTCGTTATTACATAGGTATTTTGAATTATAATGTTATTTATCAAATAAGAAAATACAAAAATAATATTAATATTAGATATATATATATACATATATTCTCGGGTATTCTTCCAGCGTTCTGACAATTTCTCGATTCTATATCTAAATAGATCCAGTTTCATGATAAAGAATTCATCAAGTCAATGTTAGACAACAGCACTATTACTAAAGATGAAAATCTAATAGATAATTCAGAGAATTGAAAATATGGAAAGAGCTAACAGCAAAACTTTTAAGTAGACATTGGCGCTGGCAAGACATAAATTGACATTACCATTCAACAATATTGCTAGAAGGCGTCTGTTTGATCGTTTTCCTCAAATTACGATCTGAAGACCATAAAATTGTTGGTATTAAATGGCAGTAATAATTTATATTGCTGGAAAACAATACACTTCAGACGTCACCTTCTTTGGCGCACCAATACACAATGTAGAGTTAGTTTTGCATTAGAACTCAGTTATTACTGCCTGTCCTCGATGTTAATTTGAAAGCACTATTTTTCGTTATCAAGTACAATGTAAGACAACAACGATAAAAATCAAAAAAATTCTGATAAAATACTAATACCCATATTCGATATTTTAAGTTTCCTGGGTCACAATCCATTACATTGACCAATTTTTAATTGTTCAATAAAGTTTAATGAGCTTCTTGAGTGTAAATCCGTAATGTTGTCATATTCCCATAATTCTTCATAACAATTCCTCCCCAATTTCACAGACTGCAATTACTTTTATTTATAAAGACAATAGTCCCCCAGAATTTTTAAACTTGCGAATTTTCTTATCAATGACAATCTTTATGGCATTAATAATATATTTGTATCCTTTGTTTAAATTGCAAATTTAATTTACTTTATTTTTATATGCCCAATATAGTAGTAAGTAGATGTTAAATACATTTATTACATTTTGTATTATTATTGTTTATAGTTCACTTTAATGTTTGCTTTGAAAGCAATACTCCCAAATGAATTCGAAAATACATTTTTCTTTTATTGACGTAATCAATATAAATATGTATCTACTAGTAAGTACATGCAATCTAAGCAGGTATCGGACAAATATAGTATTCTAATGACAGCATATGTAGATTTTATATTAGAATAAAATTATTTTGGACAAATAATACAAAGGCAAACCAGTGAAATCTAATGATACGAATATTATTACACAAAACGAAAACACCACTCTTTGAAGTAAATAATTAAAATTTAGTTAAAAAGAACATAATAAAAATAGTATTTTAGGAGAAGGTGCTGATCATCTTGTGATATCTTTTTTCAATAATTTAATTTTTGTACAGCAACAAAACTATTAATATTGTCCACAACGTACTTAAATTTCTATTTTACAGCATACGTCTAGACGGTATTCAAAGAACAATATCTGGTGTCGAAACTGAATACTCAATTCCATTTGGCGTAACTGGAAAACAATTCCATAAGTTTAAACTACTAATAGACTACTTTACGTTTGGTGATAGTTTGCAATTCCATAATGAGACTTTAAATCCACAAGAAATATGCATTCTTCACTTCATCACCTCGAATACATTGGACAGATGGCAAAGAGGTGACGAAGCAACCAGTTGTCAAGTAAGAAGCATGCACCAGCGTCTAGACGAAGGTGATTTTATATGGCTGACAAGTAGACAAGCTAGCCAATGTCCAATTGAAAAAGGGGTCTTCAAAACTAAATGGGGAACCGTATCTGCCAGTCACATAATCGCTGGAGTAGCTTCGGCATTTCAAGAAACAAATGTAGTTTTGGCAAGAATCCTTGAAGATATCGAAGACGAGTTTAACGTTAATAATACTTTCACAACAAGAACAACAGAAATTGTATTAAATAATATATTGGTTTCGACCATTGTAGGAGATCTGGCCGAAGTTACCCTAAATCAAGCTTTTAGTAATCCGGTTTTTGGGGATATTGGACGCTGGAATAATTCGATATTTCCTAGGGTCTATTATATAAATAGTGAACAATGGGATATGACAAATGCTGAACTTCTTGGTGGAATCGATGGTAAGGTAACAGGCAATTACTAAAATATGTAGAGTATGCGAAACTATAACAAGATATATATGTTTTAGTACTTATTTGAATGTTTTTCATGAATGACATTGCAATTACATATCTGGAAATATCATCAACACTTGTATCTCTTTCGGACGGAGCCATAAAAATATTCGCATATATTTTTTTTGGAACTAATGGCTTTTACTTTACTCTAAACTTGTTTCGCTTAAGTAATCGAAATCTGCAGTCGACATATTGATTCAATTTTATATTTCGACCATTTTGCTTTAATAATACAGCGCATCGTTTTATAGAAAGGTTTCTAACTGTTGGCAAATAAAATATTTCGCTAGTTTAATATTGGAGAATGGTATTTTCATTCGATCCAACCATCACTACTACGATTACCTACTTATTTACAAAAAGCAATACTGTACACCTCTCTACAAAGGAATTATTTTCTTTGACATGGCTGTTATAAAAAAAATACCTTTAGTCCGTATAGATTTCGCTTCGAAACCAATACTCCACCAACTGAATTCCAAAATATATTTTTCTTTTCTTATTCACGTAACGCTCGCAATCAATATAGAAACTATCTAGGCAAGTATGGGACAAATATGGTATTTTAAAGACGTCAAAGATTTCTTATTGCAATAAAAATGTTTTAGGCAAATAATAGAAAGAGAAAAACTAGTTCTATCATTATATATAAGTATATATGTATATTGTGTATATTCTATCCAAGTTCTAAATGGACTTTAAATATATACATATACAAATATCACATTGTGTGTGTGTGCGCGCGCGTGCATAAGTATGAGTTTGTGTAGATGGTTTAAAAAAATATTATCCGACGTATATGACAATGTTGACCATGAAAATTAGCAGTATATAAAACAACCATGATATAGTAATAGAATACAAAGTACATATAAATAAATGTCAAGCAAGTTATTCACTTGTTTTGTCTGTTTTTAAGTGTAATTTGTACAGAATTATAATACAAAAATAGTTTATTTAAACTCATTCTTAAATTCATTGGAGTAACAGAGTGATTTTGATGAACATAGATGATAGTTAAGAAAAATATTTTATAATGTGAACTGACGTATAAATAATCTTTTTGTATTCTATTGGACATGTATAGAGCAACTCAAAAGAACAAGTACGAGGGTAGCACCAATTATTTCTGCAAACTAATAAAATAAAATGTTTTAGTCAAAATTTATTTTTATTATTGTTTTTTAAAATATTCGCCCTTAAACTCAATGCATTTAGACATTCGATAAAGCCAGTATCATAGCATAAATTCCACTCTTCAGATATAAGGTTTTTGAAGCTCTCCACTGCATCTTCTGGACTTGCAAATCGTACACCACGCATTTTATCCTTTAGTCTTAGAAATAGAAAGAAATCTGAATGTGCCAGGTCCGGACTATATGGCGGATGATCTAGTAATTTGAATCCGGAAGCTTTCAAAAATTCGTTTGTTTGACACGCAATGTTACTTGAAGCATTATCGTTATGAAGGATAATCTCCGATCTAGGGCGTCGTAAACGAGCCTTTTGAACAACATCTGGCAGACACACTGTCGTGTACCATTCTGCGGTAACCGTACGTTTATTTTCAAGCACAACTGTGTGATAGGTCCTGATTTTGAGAAGAAACTGGCTACCATTTTCTTTCCAACATTTTTTTCACTTTGACTGGATTAAGTTCTGTTGGAAGCACCCATTGAGCCGATTGCCTTTTTAATTCCGGTTCAAATGCATATATCCAGCTTTCATAATCAGTAATGATGTTGTAAACTGCTTTAAACCTACCTCCATTGTATTTCTTAAGCGTTTTTTACACCATTCCACTCGGTATTGTTTTTGTTCCTATGTTAAATTGTGAGGTATCCAACAACAACAGACTTTCCAAAATTATTTTGTAAAATCTTGTTTATTACAGTCATGCCAATACCCAAGGTGCTCACATTTGTTTCAGTAACGGCTGAAATCGGCCTTCCTTCGCGAAAATCGTCATTAAGTGAAACCCTTTGAAATTTAAATTCGTTATACCAGTTGTAAACACTTCCTCCGAGAAGGAGCTTCATCACCAAATGCAGCACAGTGTTTTGAAATACTTTGTTTTGGAGTTAAAGAACTTTTAAAATCATAGTAAATCGTGGCTCTAAAATTTTCTCTCGTTAAATGCATTTTTACTGAAGACCACTCGGTTTTTAGCTTGCCAAATAACTGTTGCAGTTATCAAAACTAAATTCGAACTGTCAAAATAGAAAACAATAAACATTTGTTTCATAGCATGTTTGATTCCTTTGATTCAATAGAAATATTAGTTTACAGAAATAATCGGTGCTACCCTCGTACCACTAATTTTATAATTTTTTAAACAACGGTTTTTTTTTTGGTAAAGCAATTCAAATATAGGCATACAATTTGGGGTGGCTCTTACTTTTCGAGTTTGTTTTCTTTCTTTGTGCTACCTCCCAGTTTGGTTCCATTACACGAAAAAATGAGCTTTATGAAATTTGGGCTAAATAGGATAAGGGGAAGGGGAGACGCTTGATCCTTAGATTTGAAAAGAATAAATCAAAAAATCACATCAAATATTGAATTTATTTTTTGACACGAAAATATAGCACTGACGTAGTGGTTAACAATAAATTATTATTTCCAATTTAATTTTTAATATTTTTGCTATTAATAAAACACGAGACGAGAAAATTAATTTTTCTTTTAAAAATCCGTACTCTTAGAGTCTCTTTCTTATGCTCTGACAATTTATGGCGATATTCAGATACAGTCCGAAGCACATACTGCTTCTGTGTTTCGTCTTTTGTTAATAATTTATTTTAATCCTCCATGAGCTTGATGCCTCTTTCAACCAGATCGTTCACAACTTTCAGTTTATTCACCAGCAGCTACGAAATCTTAATTTTCTTGCCACTGCAAAGAATCTGTCTTCAGGTACTCACAACTCAGATCAAATCTGGTAAAAAATCGTTTAATTTTACTAGAAACGAACTGCTCAATCCCATTGTTAATCATTACCAGATTTGATCACTTCCTATATCAACCCTTTTAATATTTCCTTTTGATGCTACTGTCTCATGATTCAATGCATTGATCATTTTAATTTTTGATTCAGAAGGCAAATTAGGAGAGAAGAATGCTAAGGCGACAAATTCGGAAGACAGGTACTACAAATGATTTTTTAGTTTTTCTAAAGCCACACGTGATATATCAGCCGTCGATAACCTGATATTTATAAAGCTTTCAGAGAACCTTAAATCCAAATAGGGCGCTTTTGCTGCAGAAAGAGTACAATAGCGCATCAACAACACACCGACAAGGAAAATACAAATATTAAAAATTGCGTTTTCTTCTTGTGATGGCAATTAAAATTGATCACATAATATAAACATTTTTAAGCAATAAATAGCAAAATTAAGGGATCAAAACTATAATGTTTTTCTTTTACTTTTAATTGCATCCTTCGATACTTATATATAATTACTGATGTACTGATTATGCTTTTAACAGTTATTGAAGAGTATTCTAAAAATATAAACGTTATCAAAGAAAATTGCAAAGTAACAGAACGATATAATTTTTTTTTTAATCGATTAATATCGTGTATGACCACCGCTTGCTGCAATACAAACTCTTAGCCTGGCAGGTATGCTTCGGATTAGGGTTGCAACTTCTTCATTTTTAATTTGGTGCCATATTTCTTGTAATCGCTTCGAGAACTCTTCTGGCGTCCTAGGAGGCGTCCGTTACGATATGCGCGGTATGCGGACGAGCGTTATCGTGTATTAAAATAACCTCTGGTCCGCGAAGAGTTGCAAAAGGTTTAATAATAGGGATAACCTCATCTCTATATCGTAATATTGTCATAGTGCCTTGGATTGCCACTACAAGATTCGTACGTTCATCTAAACTTATACCTCCCCACACCATAACCGACCCTCCAATCTGTCGATACCTCTAACAGCACATTGCATGAATCGCTCCTCTGGTATTCTCCAAACTCTTTCCCGTCGATCATTGGTAAAGAAGCAAAACTTTGATTCATCAGTGGACAACACGTCTCCATTTTCCAATAGTCCTATTAACATGTTGCCGAGCAAATTCTAGCCTATCTCACTTGTGAGCTGCAGTCAAAGTGGGACTCGTGGCAGGTCTATAAGGCTTCAAACCTTTGCTCGTTAATCTTCTTCTTACTATATCAGCGCTAACAACATTACCAGTAGCCAGGTCTTGTTTTAATTCCCTTGCACAGCAAAACCTTTTAGCGGCTAAACGTATAAAATGATCTTCTATAGGGTTTGTTTTTCTTTTTCTGCCTTGTCCAGGTCTTTAACAATAATCTATTGTCTACTGGTACCTAGTCCATGCCCTGCTCACTACACTTTGTGACACATTAAATCTTGCAGCAACCTCTCTTTGAGAATGGCCCCTCTTCGACAAAAGACACCAATTCAACGCTTGTTTTTGATAAATGATTATGATACTGACGGCGATTCATATTGTCACTTTAAGTTGACATTTGTAGTTTTTTTTGTTGATTTATTATAAAAAAAACAAAAAGTCGAAAAATGTGCTATAGTACTTAAATTCGCACTTTCAGCTATAATTAATACATTATTACGTATACTTACTAATATAACAATAAGACAAAGTTAAAAAAGTTATTCGTTGACAAAAAAATTACTTATTTACAGAAATTATTAATTTTTTCCAAAAAAAATTGTATGATCCTTTAATTTTGCGGCAGAGTTTCACTCGGAAATTGTGAATAGAAGACCTGTTGACTGCGAAATCTTTGGCATCTTGACCTAGCGCTCCGATAGTAGCTATTTGGATGTGAAATGCATCCCTGTCGCTGATGTTACATTTATCCAAAGCTGCATCAAGCTTAGGAGTTATTTCTGTTTGACGTTTGAACGTATAAAACTTGGAGGTATTGCACTGCGACCTATGGGTTTATTGTGCGCATTAATGTACGACGGTGAACAATGTCCATAATATAAATTGCATTTAATTAACAGGACTAAAGTAAACAACTTAATATCTACCTAATTAGTAAATGAATGAATTTCTAAGTAATATTTTGTGATGTTCAATAAAAAAAATTTGTTGATTTCTCTTTTTTATGGATTTTTCGATTTTAAAGGCGCACCTGTTCCTCTTACCCGATTGATCCCAAATTTTACAAAACTCATTTTTGAACAGAATGGCACAAAATAAGAGGACAGCCCAAAGAAAATTATCAAAAATTAAAAAAACATATAAGAGTCATTCTAATGTACAGTCAAGCTCACATAAATCTAGTATAACCTAACTTGTCAAAATTTTCTAATATTGCTTAGTGTTTATCACTCTTTTTTTGAAAGACAAATCAAATGTCAAGTAATTTTTTAATACAGTTTAGAAAACACAAATAAACTAATACTTAATTGATCCGCCATTTGCATCAATTACTACCCTTAACCTTCTAGGTACAATGAGGCTTCTTAAAAAATTAGGTTTTTCAACAATGTTTTCCCAGGTATTTTCAATAGATTCCCATAGTTGTTCCATATTAGTAAATCTTATACGATATCTATGAATTTGCTTTGTCATTCTTTTTATTTTCTCGCAAATATTCAAACAAATTGTGATCTTCTGCATCAGTTGATATTCTTTTAAGACGAGTTCCTCGTTCGCGACATATACTGTCTTCATTTTCACATCTTTTTTTAACTTGTAATACTGTAGATTTGTTCAAATGAAATTCTTCTGTGACTTTCCAAATTTAACAAAATTTGTACTTTGTCTGCCGGAGTCAGTTTTCTTGTTATTTTTGATATCAAAAAGTGGCAAATGTCATTTTGACGTTCCAAGAATGAATTACAACAAAACAAAAATTCAAAAATGGTTTATACTAGATTTATGTGAGCTTAACTGTACATACATATATTTTCTGCTTTATATCAAAAAATAGTACGTGAAAAATAAATGAGATACCTGAAATATATCAATGTAAAGTTAAGTAAAAACATATTATATACAATATTACGAATTAAGTTAAATTGTCTTGATAAATAATAATGCCTTTATCTATATTTGTTGAAAATTATAATTATAGTTAGTATATTTTCATGCCTATTCTTTTCTACTTGATAGTATTTTATCTCTTATTTTTCTTCAGGTTTAATACTATTTTTTTTTCATTTTTAAACACGTCTTAGTGAAAAAAATTGTTAATTGGAAAATATATTAGTAGATTTAACAAAAAAAAGAGTAAAAGTTTTAAATCAAAGTTCAAACACAGAATGAAGTAAACCAAATGCAGAATAAAAGGTTTGCGTTTAGAATGTATTATGAAAAAGGTAGAGAATTAATGACCTCTCCATTATGCCAAACCACTTGTGTCTTTTAATAATCGATAGTATTAAAAACGTTTAAGAAAACTGTCCATGAATCTAAACCAGCACTCATGTTTCACTCGAAGCATCAATTAATGTTGAAACCTCTATAAAATAAGCTCTAATCAAAATGCAATTTGCGCTGCAGCACTAATAATTAAATCGAAAATAAACATCTCTGTTAGGCAGAGAAAAGGATAGCGCAGAAAAGAGAAGGCTTAGAAAGAAGCGAAGACATCTTACTAGAAATTTAAGAAAATTAATAAAACAAGAGAGAATATAAGAAAATACTACAATCAGTTAATAATTATAATATCGCATATTTTCCAACAGGTCACCTCAAATATAGGAAAGTACATAATTGTTTCGAATATTAAAAGTAAGACACATATATTTATATACACACTTATATGATTTTATGAACTAAATACATTAATGATCTTGTCTAAGCTATAATATCAGTATGAATATCACATAGATGACTTACAGTACAAAAACTTGAAATAGGTAACCGGCATATTTGGCCTGATAAAAGGACAGTAAAATAAATTTTGGGGGGATATAAATTGAGCACTAACTTACCTGCAATTTTAATCCTATTGATAATTTGAGCACTAGTTAAAAATGCACCTGCAAATGGTATATGTAAACTGGGCATCTATTTAATTAAAGCCATATTCATGCCTTTATTCTAATATTTAATTGTTAGTTCATTTAGAGTTCTTAATTTTTGTTTTGTGCCTGTGTCTTCACGCTGGTGTATGTACAATCTAAAATTCTTTAAATTTTCGATAGAAATATAAATAGACGAAAGTGTCGAATAAAATGATTCATTTAATTTCTAATGAAACGATTCGCGTGTTAATGATCGATGGAGTTGCAGTAGCCCACATATATGATGGAAAAGGAGCATCGTCTATGTATGTCTCCAACAAATAACACCGATCACTCATGTTTACATTTCTAAATAAAATATCAAGTAATGTTAACGAAAATTGATAAATAATATGTAATATAATATACTTCGCAGATAGCAAGATTTAAATTTGAAAATGTCAAGTATCAATGTGACCAACTGCATACTTTATATAAAAATAAAACTCTGAACTTTCAAATTAAATAATTTCAATTTGTTAATGTAAAAAATGCAAAACAGAAAAAATAGTATAAAAAAACTCGTTTCATAAGGCCTTTTGCCAGATTCGCTCTTTAGAAAACTCACCGCTTTCGCGGTTTGCTTTCTAAACTGAAATCGTGCTGCAAAATGGTGCCTTATGAAACTTGTGCTTTAATATACTATTTAAGGCTCGTGTTACAGCCCAATTTATGGTAACTTCTAAGTTCATTAACAAGTGCTATATAATTGTTAGATTTTCCGTTTCCTAGAAAATTGTGGGTTACATTTCTAAAAACATTCCAAGCAACACTCTCCAAGTCAGTTAAGGTTTCTTCAAAAATCTTGTTGTAGAAGCTTAATTTGGGGTCCTACAAAAATTCCCTCTGTAAGTTTTGCATGAGATTTTGAAAAATTTTTGTCCTGACTGGCCAGTGTTTAACAGTGTAGTGAAAATTTCTTGAGCGATTAAAAGCATCGATTAAAAGACGCCGTTCTTCAGGATGGTGTTGGTCACTTAATGCCAACATCAAATCATCGACATTATTGCAGTATGAAAGACCCTCGTCGGTTGAAAAATACTGTGATAGTTCCTTCTGACGATTACGATACACAGAAATATATGTGCCTGGAGCTACCTTACCTTACCTTACCTTGGAGTCTAGATCCTAATATTTCAGCTTTAGTTTTTGACAAATTTAGGTACCTCGAATAAGATCATTTAATTCTAACTGATTTATTAGGCGTGGTCCGCCCTTTTCAGATGACAAATATTCGTCATCGTTGGTTGATAACTTGACACTTGTTTCTTCTGGTTCTATAACATCATATTCTTACTCGAAACACTTATGGGTCTTGGTTCTGGCAAGGCTTCCGAATGAAGTACTGGGCGAGTAGCAGAGGACAGACTAGCATAGCTTATATATTTTTATTTTTGTTAGAAAACCCGAAAATTTTCGTGTGGGAAAAGTAACACTTGAATGGTCCGTTTGTTCACGCCATATCATAGATCTTGCAAATGGCATAGCGTTTTTCTCACCGTTTGTCCAGTATCTTTCTTATATAAAAGTAACTTTCAAATTTTGTAAAATTTAATATGTTTTCTTGAGAAAACTATTTAAGAAAATATTTCAAAATTCTGACGATATGGAGCAAATTTTAAATCAGAATCTGAATCGGCATGACAAAAGACAAAAAGTACACATATTGGTGTATAAGACAACCAAACTGTGTTGACCAGTGTAATCGGCGTATTTGTCAACCTCTGCATGAATTATTTTTTTGGCAAACAAATCTAAGGCAAAATAATCGCCTGGTTCGCCATGATTCAAATATGTAAATCCAAATGTATGTCGCGGACATCTTTCTATTCAGGACTTTTGTTCCTAAATTCGACCGTTGAACTTTGGATTTTCCTGAACCACATTCGTGTAAATGAAAACGACAGCCACAGTTCTGTGCTGATGGCATATAGTCCGTACTGTCGTGTGAATACTTTTCTCGAAATCTACAAGAACTTCGGATGGTCGTAATATTGAGTAACGTCAAAAGATTTCTGTTAGCATTTAAAATAATCTTGTATGCATTTCACTGCATTTGTCAAGCAACAAACAAAACACCAAAGGAATAGCATATCCATTATTAAGTCCACGGATTGTAAGTAATTGTAAAAAATAATTTGTACAGTACAAAAATGTACCGTCCATACACACTTTATGCATTTCGCATAAACTTCTACGATTAGTTTCACAAGAAAACACTATAATATTGCTCACTGGGCAGTTTACAAAAACGTAACTTTCGTCGTCGAACATTAGCAGCTTTCACTATATTACGAACTTCTGCCTTATTTTGTGGTAACGGCCCAAAAAGAAATTTTCTCCGTGCGTTGTTCACATTTATTCACATGTAAATGACATCCGTTATCGTAATCGTTTCTGTCAGTTTCTTAGCCAGTTCACAGCGTATAATTTTTGCTGGTTTTTCGGAAACATCGTACTTTAAATCACCTTTCGCCTAAATTTAATTCATGATTATGTTCTAACTGGCTTCTGCTCACTAAATGTTCTGTACTAAGCGTACTTTTGTAACACAATTTAGCGATTTTTTATGCAACGCCAGAAAACTTGGCCACTCTTTTCTTCTGTTTTGAAAAGGTGTACTTGTTAACCACTTCACTAACAAACTTTTTACGTTATTACTGTCCACGAAATAGATCTCCATAATTGTTGTAAGTTAAGAAATTCATTATATACGCGTTAAGAACTTCACTATATACAACAAAACTCAAAACTGGGAATATGACGTCAAAAGGAATGAATCAATACCACCATAGGATTGCCTGTAGGAGTAAGCAATCCTTTTTGCAGGGCATGTAAATTCATAAATTTGGTGCCCTGTGTACACCTGCCGAAATTTTGCTGTCGTATATTAGGCCGTGGTACAATCAAACTTATCTTATCTAAAAGAAACGTAGAGTCAATATTATTCTTCAAAAGATTGTATAGAAAATTCCATCTTCGAGAAACAATAAATATTACAAAAAAAGATCCCTGGATTTATTCAATGTGGTTTGCATGAATAACATAAACAGGATACCAGGCCAAAGATCCCTATTTTAATTTCGATTTTAAGAATGCGCTAAATAATATTTTAAAACGCAGTATTTCAAAAATTCAATTTTCGTAAATAATAACAAAATCTATACGTAGTGATTCACATCACATACTCATTAAAGTTCATTAAAGTCTATCGAAAGTAATACTCAGATTTTTCATTAAGTAACAAACTTCAAGTAACGTGCCTTCAAAAACTTTTCTCGTTATAGTAGACTGTTTTTGAAGTAATTAAGTAATTAAAGATTGTTGCACATGTGAAGCTTTAGAAACTTCAAATTCTGACACTTGCTATATATAAATTAAAATTATAAAGGCTTATATTTTAATTCTTTTTAATTTTTATTTTTAAATTATTTTATTATAATGTTAGAGTTACAAGATAAGATATTTATTATTCAAAGTTACTATAGAACTGTCCAAAAATTAGAAAACGGAGATTGGATTTATTTCACTTATCAGTGTTTACAGAATTTCCGGCAACAGTATCCTAATCTGCCAGTTACAGGTTGAGTTATTAAATTTGGTGAAACAGGGGAAATAACCAGGCGGTGGAGCACCTCGAAAACGAACAGCAAATTGCATAGAGGAAATTTGACGTCGAATGGACAATTCACCTAAAAAATCAACTGCAAAACTATCACAGTCAGTGGAAAATAGGCACCTGGCTAACAGTTTCAAGAAGGCGAATTATTGGGCCTATATTTTTTAATCAGACCATAACTGCTGAAATTAATGAACTTCATGATGATGAACTTGCGGAAGGATATTTCCAGTAAAACAATGAACCAGCACACAAATCTCCAAAAACAATAGCTTTTTTACAACAATTTTTCGATACGAGAATTATTAATTTTCCTCCAAGATCTCCAGATTTGACAATTTTAGACTATTTTATTTTTACATATTTAAAGAATACCATTTTCAAGACCAGACAT
The DNA here is from genome assembly GCA_935421215.2 of Melolontha melolontha. Classification (NCBI taxonomy): domain Eukaryota; kingdom Metazoa; phylum Arthropoda; class Insecta; order Coleoptera; family Scarabaeidae; genus Melolontha; species Melolontha melolontha. Next base: position 19,272,695 of record OW285244.1, read on the forward strand.
CACACAACCGAAGAGCTTCGTAATGCTATTGTGAATTCTTGTGCTGATATAACCCAAGAAATCCTAATAAACGGATTTGAAATCATGAAGCGTAGAGTTAAACTTTGTCTTCAAAATAATGGTCAACATTTCCAACATCTGCTTTAGTATTATTTTCTTTTAATTTTGACTATTGTAATAAAAATATTTTGAAAAACTAAATTACTAATTACACACATTTACATGACATAATCAAACTATCAAAATTATACGTTTGTAACAAAATACGTGTACTGTCACCAACCATTAAAAAAAGCATGGCCGTCTCTAATGAAGAAAGTATTTGAAGGAACGTTACTTCTCCATCCACTCTATACTCATATTGAATGAGGTCAGATTTCTTAGTAAAAGACATTACTTTACATTTATTGATTTTGAGAAGTAGCTGATTACCTACACACCAATTGCCAACAGCTTCAAGATTTTCTTGCAGTACTAGACAGTGGTTGATATTGATGACGCAATGTTTAAACATTTTATTGTATTTATTAATGTTAAATTTATCTCATTTAGAAACCTGTTCAAAATCTAAATCAAATAGATGCGAAAATTGTTAAATCAAAAAAAGATATTAAACGGACAGTATTTTTAATAAAAAAGAAGTCCTAATTTAAAAAGAAACAGTTTTCGAAATTGTACTAAAATTTCTTAACAAAAAGAGAAAAAATATTCTGTAGTTCTCCAATTGAGATGAATTCAAGATAAAATGATGTCCTAAAAAATGTTACTAAAATATCAATTATTAACAAAATTAATTTTATCTTACTTATTTTATATGAATAAAATTTCGATCACATTCATTCTTTAATTACTAGTTTTTTATAGCAATTCAGCCCCTATTACATTGTTGATTTCACACTAAAGGGAGCGTTGGGTTGAATAATATATATTTCCACACCTTTTTCACACTTGTTCAACTGAATTATTTCCCAACACAGGTCTAGCACTAGCCGGCAGAATCAGGGAGTGGACCAACATCTTGGCCAGCACGAGATTTTCGCAAATACTTGACATGTATTATTCAGAAAGAGGAGTCGGATATGATGTAACGTATAGGGCGTGCGAAAGACGTGAGAAAATATCGAATTTGTTTGATGGTAGTGACTTGGAAACTCAGGTATAGTCAACAAAGAAGATCTAAGATTAAATTCCCGGGGAAAAATGTTTATTCAACTCTTATAATGCGCGAACGTATCAGAAAATTCGATGATGTTTGCATTTTATCCGCTTTTTTTTTGTTACCTAAAACCGAATTTACATTTTTGATTTATTTTTCTTATGTAAACATTAACAAAACGTTTAAAAAGTAAATAATTCTACTTGAATTTTCTTTCTACACATAGTGAAATTGACGAATTCTCCCACTAATCAATGTAAATATATACGGCAAAGAAATACTTTTCATTAAATTGAGAACCTTTTCCATTAGAACTCGTATCCCAAACAAATTTTACGGAATTAAAAACATACTGATCGTTCAAAAATAAATTGTATTAGGAAAAAATTCAAATCCAAATATTATTCATTGAAATACACACAATATCAAATTTTAAATAGAATTGTTTGATCTTCAGGGCTGGTCTAAATATAGTGCTCGCCTATATTAGATATACGATAAAATATATATGCATACAATAGTCTTCAATGCCTAGCAAGAGCTGCATAAATCTATGTATCATTCTCTCTGTGCTCAATATATTTTTTTCTTAATTGAAATTTGTTTGGCGTTTTCATTTGTTTGCGAATATTACTCAAAACAGTACAAACTATTCTGTTCCATTCATTTAAATCGATCTAGCAAGAACTCAATGTATGCATTTATAATCGAGAAATCAATCAATTGCATACAAACTCAAAAAAGGTATATAACCCCTTACCATAATTACTAATCGTATTCTAAATAAGCATTTCTACAACTAAGTTGTCATCATCAGTAGGTAAAAACCACTAATCAAAGTGTCGCACACGGGGCACAGTAAAGCTAAACACATATGAAAACGCGCCAACTTTACACGGCGTCCACGTATACATTGTACATGAATTAATCTAATATAGGATTTCTCACTATATTACGATGTCCTTTTAGTGTTGCATATAGTCATAAAATCAAACAGTGGATCGAGTGGTTTATTGCTTTTCAAAATATTTTCCACAAAAATGGATACACTTCTGCATTCGTTCAAACCAATTGTTAACAGCAGTTTATTCCAGTCTTGAGTTGGGACAGTCAAAATTCCCATTTTGAAGGCATTTTTACTGCTTCTTTCGGCGACTTTCGACCATGCATTCCATTCTTGATCTTTGGGAACGTAAAAAAATCGGATTTAGGTCGAGACTATACGGAGGATATATAATAATTCGATATTTTGCTGCACCAAAAATTCAATTGTCTTTCGAGCTATGTGCGAACTTGCATTGCCATGATGGAGGATGATTCGCTGTTGTGTCCGCGATTATTTCTGGCAAATAAACGGTTATGTACCAATGCGCATTAACTGTTCTTCGATTTTGGAAAGGAATTGTAGCTGCATGACCTGATTTTAAGACAAACGTTGTAACCATCTTTTTCGACACACTTCGCGAACGGATAACTTTTCTCGGATTCTCATCATGAAATACCCGAACAGCGGGCTGACGTTAATTTTTGGGTTCGTAGGAATAAATCCATGATTCGTCGCCACTCACGTTTTTTCAGTTTCCTTTATTGAACCGGCCCAAAGTTTTTCGGCACCAATTAATGCGAGCCAACTTTTGCTCTTCGGTTTAAAGATCCAACAGAAAACTAACTTTCTCACACCCAGTGAGATATAAGAGCTGATACTGGTGCGTCCACGTTGGAATTCGCATACCAACGTGAAATTGTCGATTGATGTACACTTTATCTTCAAAAACATAAGCCAACTCAGCAAGACATTGCTGTTAATCCTCTCCGAGAGTTGTAAAAAATTAAATCTAAATCACTTGCCGTATTTTGATGAAATTTTAGTTTTAGATTAATTATGACTCCTGACGTTTTATTACTGGCGTCCTCTATGAGACTATATGCAAAACTAGAAAGACATCCCTCGTATCTATTAAGTCTAATAATCATTCTTCCAATCCGTTCAATTATGTTAAAGCTATACAAAATTAAATATACAAGAATTAAAACAGTATACACACAATTTATTGCATATTCTTAACGATTTCTTTGCTTTATAGTATTTCAGAAGTTAAACTAATTTAATTAAGAAAATTTATCGTATTTTTTATTGTATTATTTTGATATAAACTGTAATTTGCATTTGTACATGATTGTACGTCATTGAAAAAAAAACTGACGTAGTTCCGCAATACGTAATCATAAAGTTGCTCTGCATAAAAATTTTTTTATGGGCAAAAAGTAAATAAACACATCAGATTGTGCAAGGAATGCTTAAGAACCATGTATTGAGATTACTGTACAGTTAATAATAAGACTTATAATATAATAGAAATAAAGCTACGGTTCCAATCTTCACTTTTAGTCTTTAATCGTAACACGACAATTGAAGAGTGGAAGTACCAAAGGCACTAAGTGCCAAAATCTGCGCTCAGCACTATGTCCTGGAAGTTTTTATTTTGAAAGGGTATAAGTTCCAAAGTCGGGTTGAATGTGTAAGCGTGCTTCTTTGTTTTTAAACGTTTATTGGACAAGGAATTGTGTAAACATGGAAGTTGTGCAAGAAAAGGAAGGTTTATAGAACAGCAGAGGCCAGAGAATGAAAAAGAATGCTGGGAAGGCATATGTTAGGCTAGAGTCGATACATGTCATACCTGCGATAGGTTAAATTGTGAGGCAAAGCAAACTTCTAGTGCTGGCTGCAGTGCGAAACAACAACTCAACCTTCACCACCGAAAAGTACAACAAAGTCTGGAATATATGAAGAACCAAACCGCAAATTCACAACTTCCTGGTAGTGACAAATGCTGCATTTCGTTTGATCTCCAACAAGTTTTATTTGTTCCTACGTTGACACATTCAGATATGTTTTATCTGTCTCAACTATCTTGTTACAACCTGGGAATATTTGTCGGACTCTAACCATGCTTTTATGTGTATGTGGCATGAAGGTGTTAGTGGATGTGGAGGCAATGAGGTAGCATCTACCCTCCTCAAACTTTTAAATTCCGGTGTCACACCAAAAAAACATTTGCTACTATGGAGTGACAACTGTGCGGGGCAGAACAAGAACAGAATGGTAATATTTGTTTTAGTGTTCCTTGCTCTTCACAAAGTTTTTGAGACAATAGAGTATAACTTTCTAATAAGTGGTCACAGTTTTATGGCTTGTGACCTAGACTTCGCTCTCATCGAAAAAAGAAAGCGTGTTATGAAGGCAATGGTGCCAAACGATTTGCAGAATGTAATAACTTCCGCAAAATATGATCCGCCATTCGAAGTTATTGACATGTCTGTAAACGGATTTTGGGATATAAAAGAAGCTGCTGACACATTTCTCAATACTAAATCCTTAAATATCAGTAAGGCAGTAAGAATAAAGATTGATTATAAAAATCCAACACTACTTCATATAAAAGAAGCTTTCTCCGAGTTAGAAGCCTGGAAAAAAATCAATGTATTGAAGAAAGGAAAAACCACGGAAGATCTAAGATCAGCAGAAATAAAACCTTTACCACCTGAGAATAAGATTACCGCTAATAAAAAAAAATCTCTATCGTCCATGATTCCTTACCTGGAAAATCCTGAACACAAAATATTTTATAGAGAACTTCTTAATTTAGACGAAGAAAGCTTGGGGCCAAGCAACAGCTCAACTCACCTTTAATTAGTACTTATAACCTTTAGGTTGTGAGGTACTTAAGACAGAATTTTGGTTTTTGCTTATAACCTTTGTAGGAATCATAGTTTGGCACTTATGCTTTTTCAGTTTTAGTTCTAAACAAACTTCAATATTTTATTTTTTTGATAGAAACATTAAGTTTGTGTTCTACCAGTTACTATTTCTAGATGCTAGGAATCGTTTTAAAATGTTTATAATAGAAAAAATAAAAAAATTTTCCTTTCTAAAGTTGTTCTCTTAATTATCTCTGAATTATGAATATGGCACTTAGTGCCTTTGGTACTTCCACTCTTCAATTGTTTCGCCAGCACAGTGGCTTCCTCAGGTGCTTACATCTAAAGAGTACGCTACAAACTAACTTGTAACTGGCGAAACAATTGTCGTGTTACGATTAAAGACTAAAAGTGAAGATTAGAAACGTAGTTTTATTTCTATTTTAAATTATGGATCTTCATCAAGTAAATGCCGAATCAATTCAATTAATAAGACTTATTACACCTTCCCGAATTTAGGCAAAAATTAAGTACAGTAAAAGCAGTTTAAATGCCTTTAGCAACGCTAGATTTAGAGAGACAAGTAGCTTTTTGGGAAGCTTGGAAAAAGCAAAAATGAAAACTACAATACTAATATGTATGTTATGATTATAAACAATCGTATGATGAGTTTATATTTTCTTCTCAAAATAACATTAGTTAAAAATCCAGAATGTTTGCATCATATCAAATCTTTTTACACATATTTCCTTTTTATAATAAGTGACTCATAGTTTCTTGCTTGACTCAACCTGGAGTTCATACATAGAGCAATAGATAATTGAAAATTTTTGAATTCAAAAGATGAAAATGAATGAATTCTAAATCAATGCATTATTTTTAGCCTAAAATATATAACTACCACGCCTAGGAAGTCCAATTTCTGCATCATACATATAAATATATTTACATTCACTAGGTCTATAGTTAATAAAAAAAAAATACGAAATTTAACAAATTAATTTAAAATAGATATATAGGTTATCATGAAAACTCAATAGCATGTTTATTTGAATATAATGTCAAGAAGATTCGAAAATTTATAATTGAGTATTATTTTCGCTCATATGGAACTGGGCGATTGAATAGACCTAATTTGTTAGTGGTTCCCAATCAATTTAAAGGAAGGTTTTAGAAACCAACATTAACTAACAATAATTTATTAAGAGTCATTAAAAAATTAAGATACACAGTAAGCGTTCTAATACAACGTAAAGACTACGCTGGTCGGCCAGTTACCTTGACAACTAATGTGAATCAAGGAAGGCTCTTCGAACAGATGTTACAATCTCCAAATAGAAGTCTCAAGTGAACGTTTTGAAAATGAATTTTAGTCAAACATCTGCCAGAAGAATATTCAAGAAAATAAGAGGTTTCTCCAATAAAATTAGGCAAGAGCTATACATTGTGCTTCAATATTAGCGATTTACAACGATTCAATGTTTATTTCGAATGTCAGAATCCAATTGAATGGATTTTTAAACCGGCAAATAACTCATTTTCTTGGATTTGAACGGCCAGAGATAATCGTAGAGAAACGATTTCATAGACAGCGTGTAATTATTTTAAAATGCAGTGTCGCTTTTGATGAAGATCAGAACAAAAATACTGTTATAGTGAATCAGTTGCGACATAGATAACACATTCTAACACGATCCCTGAGAGATTTCGAAAGATTCTGCTGGTCCAAAAATCTTTCAATCGATACTCAATGGTTGCATTCCTTAATGTGTTTCATGAAAACCTTGACATCCTGTGGTACAAAGCTTCCATATTCACTTCATTTACCTGATCTCACTCCTCTTGATACTTACGTTTGTGGTATGCTAAAAGAATTCATTTTTCGAGATAACCCACCGAAAGGTATTGACAAGCTTCGCGAAAAGATTATAACCTCTCGGGAAAAAATGTAGCAGTCTATTTTTACAAGCATGTTTAACAAACTTCGTACACGTTACAGATACTGTATAAAACGCAACAGCTAGCACATTGAACATATTTTATCTCAGAAATGCTGAAAATTGACTTGCGTATAGTTTAAGTTGCTGAAATTATTATAATTTGTTAATGAAGCCTCAATTTTCAGTGTCTTCTGTTTTGGCGCACTTATTTTTATTCAAACAACAATAAATTTAGAAGTTAATAATATCAATTAATATTTCTAATAATATGAATTAATACTTATTTCTTACTAAAACAGACGAGCGGTACAGCGAAACTACTCCAGGAGGTGGGCTCATTCGATAGATATTTATCAGAAGAGGGCATCAATGATTATGCGATCTCCGTTGTAAAAAATTATAGAACCCAAGCAGGTAAAAAATCTTTGTATAACCGTATAAAACCTTCCTGAGAAAACAAAAAAATATGTTATTTAATTCGTTTTAAGGGCTTGATTTATAGAAATACAAAGTAAAATACAATTCATGTACTTTTTTCCATTTCATGAATATGTATATAAATATATATACGAGATAAAAGTAATATTTTTTGGAAGTAGCGGCCGAGTAATTAAAACAATATTTAATTTGACTTTTCGATACTATATATCTTTTTCAAAAACTGTAAAATTTGTTTTAATGTTAAAAAGGGTAAGAGATGATATTATAATAAATCTACTTACATTAAATTTTTGTGGTGCTATTATACGGGGGGTGTTTATATAATGGGTAGGTATATTGCTCACAAGTCATTTAAATCTGTTCGGTCAATAATTGTATTTCTATTTTTTTTGTATGTGGATGCTTTCTAGTATATTTCTTGCTTTTTTTTCAGATGTAATTAATGCGGTTTTATCGAATTGTTTTGTTTGATACGTTTTTTAAGGGTTATACTATTATTTGAAACTTTGTGTCCATTTAAATGTTTTTGTAGATATTGTGTGTTTGATTTAATTACACGGCCTCTACTCCCAAAAAATATTACTTTTATTTCATATTATAATTACGGCCAAGAAAATAAGAAATTCCTTCTAATATATATATATATATATATATATATATATATATATATATATATATATATATATGTATATATATATATATATATGTATATATATATATATATATATATATATATATATATGTATATATATACATATACATACATAATTCCTTTGTTTCCAGAATCAATAGCTTCACATTACGATGCATGTTATCAAGGAGGCGATAACATAACAAATTTAGAAATAATTACTATTTTAGATGGCACCTGGGAAATGTATGATGCATTGAGTATTATATCGTAAGTATAACAGCAAATAATTTAAAAATATTTTTAAATTCGTAGTATTTTTAGTTTCTATCGTTAAACAATAAGACAAATAGCTAACTAAATCAAACAAATTATATGAATGTACTTTATATACATGAATGTTCACTAAATGTTGAACCTAAAACGTTACATTTTATCTTGAAAATTCTATTATATTTCGCATTACACTGCATTTAAAGAAACCAGTTTTCGAAACACATTTTTTTGCATTTCTGAAGGTATGTTATTTATCTCCTTTTCGAAAGCATCGACAGTTGCGTTGACTAAAGTAAAAGGCATTCTCCGCAACTTATCTTTCAAATATGAAAATGAAACGAAATCGGATACCTAGCTCAGAACTATATAATGGATGACCAATCAATACATCAATACAATGTTTTGCTAATTTAAATAGTGTACTTACTGTTCGAGATACAGTGAGGGAACGTTACCAACTTAACAGTATTACTTTTCCTTTTAATGCGAAAGCGTGAATTATTATTATTAATCGAAAGATTTTAAGCAAGCTCGACATAATAAACAATTGAGAATTGATCGTACCACAATCATCTACTATGTGAAACATGTTCAACAACAGTTCCTATATGATTTTTTCACAAACAAAATTTTGTAGGAACATAGTTAATTTGAAAGACCAAATCAGCCGACTACTGCTTCTTTCAGGAAATATATAAGTATATCCAGCTTTCATTGCCTGTTACAAACCAAGTCAGAAAATCCACAGGCAACGCGTGCAAGAGTGAGCTTACACTAATTAGATGAGCTCTCTTTTAAGCTGGTTTTAAGTTGTGGAGTATCCAGCGACCAAATAACTTCCGTACACTCAAATGATCATGCAAAATGTTGCTTAAATTGAATGAACAGTACACATGACGAGCTTCTTTTATCAGATTACGTACAATTGCAATATTTTTTTCAGTGACAACTGTTTTTGAACATTTTCTACAAGGAATATCATTTAGATCAAAATGAAATTCATTATACCAGCGTCTCACGATAGTTAATAAACATGACTTACCATTAAACACCTTCTTCATTTCATCAAATTTTATAAATGATTTTTAACGACATGTTTTATTTAAAAGACGCCATAATATTTTCCGATGCGTACTTTTTAAATTTATAACAGATAAAATGCAAATTCCACAGCGACAGATGTTCGTATTAAGAAATAATTACCAAGAGTTAAGATAGGCACTTAGAAAATATCCCTTGTATTTTGGGGGTTCATATCTATATCAAATATAATACGAGGTGCATTCAAGTTCTAAGGCCTCCGATTTTTTTTCTAACTAACTACTCACCCGAAAACTATGAAACTGGTGTTACTTCTCGAAGTAATCTCCCTGCAGACGTACACATTTTTCACAACGTCGACGCCATTATTTCATGGCCGCGGCGAAGGCTTCTTTAGGAGTCTGTTTCGACCACTGGAAAATCGCTGAAGCAATAGCAGCACGGCTGGTGAATGTGCGGCCACGGACAGTGTCTTTCATTGATGGAAACAGCCAAAAGTCACTAGGAGCCAGGTCAGGTGAGTAGGGAGCATGAGAAATCACTTCAAAGTTGTTTTCACGAAGAAACTGTTGCGTAACGTTAGCCCGATGTGCGGGTGCGTTGTCTTGGTGAAACAGCACACGCGCAGCCTTTCCCGGACGTTTTTGTTGCAGTGCAGGAAGGAACTTGTTCTTCAAAACATTTTCGTAGGATGCACCTGTCACCGTAGTGCCCTTTGGAACACAATGGGTAAGGATTACGCCCTCACTGTCCCAGAACATGGACACCATCATTATTTCGAAAAGAAAGTCCCATTCATGCCTTGGTTGCGCGTCAACATTGCTTGTCAACATGCCACACGAGCAGCCTTGTGGTCGTCCGTCAGCATCGTGGCACCCACCTGGAGGACACTTTTCGCATTTTCAGGTCGTCATGCAGGATTGTGTGCACAGAACCCACGGAAATGCTAACACTGGAGGCGATCTGTCCAGCTGTCATTCGGCGATCCCCCAAAACAAGCCTCTCCACTTTCTCGATCATGTTGTCAGACCGGCTTGTGCGAGCCCGAGGTTGTTTCGGTTTGTTGTCACACGACGCTCTGCCTTCATTAAACTGTCGCACCCACGAACGCACTTTCGACACATCCATAACTCCATCACCACATGTCTCCTTCAACTGTCGATGAATTTCAATTGGTGTCACACCACGCAAATTCAGAAAACGAATGATTGCACGCTGTTCAAGTAAGGAAAACGTATCCATTTTAAGTATCTAAAACAGTTCTCATTCTCGACGCTGCCGCTACAATTCCATCTGCCGTACAGTGCTGCCATCTCTGTGACGTATTGACAACGAACGCACCCTCAATTTAAAACAATGCACATGCTTCTATCTCTTTCCAGTCTGGAGAAAAAAATCGGAGGCCTTAGAACTTGAATGCACCTCGTATATAGAAACGTAAAGTGAAAGAAATTGAAAAAGAACATATTTTGAATATGCCCAGTAAATAGCGACTACTAAAAAAAATATTACTAATTTTAACTGAAGTCGACTGAAAAAAGAAAATCACTCTTAATATTTGGTTTTAAAGTTACAAACTAAGCATATCACGCAACTATTGATTAAATCTTGTATTTAGACAATTCCTAAGTGCTTTTCATTGTTGAATTTTTTTTTCAATTAAATATGCTATTTACTAATGACAACAATATTCTTTTAGATATATAACAGAATTAGCAGATGTTTCTTATTATGGTAGCAAAATGGGGATAATAAATGGACAAAATGGAGAATGGATGGCAAATGTAACCGGTGATATTATTCAATTATTCACAGAACTATCTAACACAACTTCATGTAAGCATTTCATAATTAAAATCTGAAAAATAAATGTAAAATGTTATTGCGATACACAACTTTTGATTATTCTCGTAGACTTATGTTTTGATATTAACACGTTGTCATCAGAACAGATAAACCAAAAGATCGTCTTTATTTACACGTAATAATACTATTCCATTAACTAGTTCATCGTTAGCGCTGTGGTAAATCACTGACTTAGCATGCCAGAAGTCCTGAAATCGGCTCCGAGACCTGCTGTCCCAAAAGGTTTTCGTGGTTTTGTTTCTCGTTTCTGGTAAATGCCGATAGCCAAAGTCTTATGTTAGTACGAGTATTATTATGAATTATGACTAACTCCAGTACCATTGTTCATTGTGTTGCTCACAAATTGATACTACATACTACGAAGGATGTCTTTTGTGTTTTGCATACTGGGACATAGACAGCGCCACTAATCAAATGTAATAAAAATTAACCTCCATCTTTAGTTAGCCTAAATTCAAAGTTTTAGTGCAATAGTGTAGTGTTGTAGCTACAACGAACTATCAAAATTGACAAATAATCGAAATATGAAATTAAACTGTGAAAATTTTCGCGCAATAGTTTTTATTATTTCAACAAGAATGCCTCGCCGAGCTGGTTTCTGTTTTCGGTAATGAAGTACCACATCAGTTAACAATTTCTCGTTGGTATGGAGAATTCAAACGTGGACGGATTAGTCTTAAGGACAATCCAAGAGCAGGTGCACCAAAAAACGACATTCACTCAGGAAAACGCCGATGCTGTGCGCAAGCTCATCAACGAAAGTCGACATCTGACATAGGCATCATTTGGTATTTCATACGTTGACACGTGAGACATCGCGAAATTGAGGCATCATTGGGGATTTCATAGACCTCAATTCAAAAAATTTGGCATGAGAATTGTGTGTAAAAAATTAGTTTCCCGTTGGATACCGTATCTGTTGACCAAAGAACAGAAAATAGCTAGGGTGAATTGGTGTCAAAAAACTCTATAGCGCTTCAACGCAGAAAACTCTAAAAACGTGTACAACATCCTGAGTGGTGATGAATCTTGGATTTACTCATGCGAGCCAGAAAATAAACGCCAGTCGTCTGTTTGAGTGTTCCAAGGTGAAGAAAAGCCGACAAAAGTCATCCGTTCTTGAAGGGTAGATGGTCCCGACATTTGTCTCATGTAGCAAGAATTTCTCTACAAGATCAAAGAACTGTTACTGCCGATTGGTATAGAGCCATTTGTTTGTCGCAAATTAGCGCTGAGCTCCAAGAAACTATTCCACAACGACGAATGCAAAATATAAAAGACATCCCTCCTATTACACTGTAGAATGCGTTACATTACTCATATACTAAGATTGTTGCGTACATTCTTAACAAAACGCGGGCTTAATATATTTAGCATAACATCTTTGTGCTAACTGTAAAAGCGCCAAAATCAGATCTTTTGTACATGTCGTAAGAACTAAAAGATATCTATACATACAGTGAGGTCCTAAAGTAACGGATAAATTCATTTTCTACGTAATTATTAATACAAAAGGAAAATCCTGAAACAGGTCAATTTTTATATATGAAACTACACTTTTTGGATAGAATTATCTACGTGCCCCTTCAACCCCCTCGAAGTAATAACTACCCCTTTAAAAAATTTAAATGAAAAGGGGTAGCGTGTGTTACTGCGTTTAAAAGGGATTTTAATTCTCTATTCAGCAGTATATGCCTTTTTTATTTTTGGACGTCGATAATCAAGAAAAGAGTAATTTTATGACATACCAGTCGGTGGATCGGTAGACGTGGTGAAATTGAATGGCCAGCCCGTTCTCCCGATATGACTCCACTGGATTATCTTTTGTGGGGTTATTTAAAATCAAAAATTTACTCCAATAAACCAATCAACATTAATGATTTAAAAAACCGAATAATGCATGAAATTAATCAAATCAGCGTTGAAATGTTGCAATACGTTTTGGAAGAATTCCAACATCGTCTATTTGTTTGTCAAGAAATGAACGGACTCCAGTTTGAGCATATGATTTAAACTATTTTTAGTTATTGTAAATAATGTTAAATATTTTAAAATTTATTTCGTTCTGCGACATAATTAATTATACAATTTAAACAATTTAACATTGATTTTTCCTATTATCGACGTCCAAAAATCAAAAAGGCATATACTGCTGAATAGAGAATTAAAATCCCTTTTAAACGCAGTAACACATGCTACCCCTTTTCATTTAAATTTTTTAAAGGGGTAGTTATTACTTCGAGGGGCTTGAAGGGGCACATAGATAATTTTATTCAAAAAGTGTAGTTTCATATATAAAAATTGACCTGTTTCAGGATTTTCCTTTTGTATTAATAATTACGTAGAAAATGAATTTATCCGTTACTTTAGGACCTTACTGTATATTGATCAATCTAGATGAATCTTTTAAAAAAATTCTACGAGGGTTGTTTATTTTCATAACCTGATACCAATTTGTTCATTGGCCGTGGTTATTTGGACAACATTCGTCCATTAGATATCAATCCCTTTAAAACAGTATGTAATTGATTGTTTCAATGTTCAAATATTTTGAGAAAACTTGTCCTGAATTTAATATTGGGCACATAAAGAATGGACTTAGTTATTGTTGAAATATCTGAGCATTACGAGCAAATAATAGACTATTTATTTTTATTATACAAAGTTATAAACAGGTTATTTGTGTGTGAAATGAATTCTCTCCAAAAAGCTTTTATGCTGTAACAATAAACTTTTAAAATGAAGAAATCCAAACTGCTCCCTAAAATTTTGTTTTGGGAAGAAATCCCGAAACACTTTGCTTTTTTTCCTGTTTAGCAGTTATTTAAAGAAAAGTACCTAGTCTGGAATGAATAGAATTGCAAAGTATTAACACAATAAAGCATTTTTAATAAACGATAGTTGCATTTTTAAGTTATACATAACGATATACTTGTATTTTATACATGTTATTATTTATTTACGTAATACTTTACCATTTGTAGTAATTCACTGATATTTTCTACAAAGGTTAAAGTACTTATTGACTTCAATTTAAATAGGGATGAAATCCATCTTATCAGGCGCGGCTCGTGATGACGTATTTGGTTTGCAGTACAATGATCCGAGTGCTTCGTGTATTCTCGTGTACTAAATGTAACGTTTGCTTAGTAAACACCGAAAACACACGAGGCACTCGTATCATTGTACTGCAAACCAAAATACGTCATCACGAGCCGCGCCTGCATCTTATACTTGATCAAATTTGATTAGTTAGCCAGCTAGTAACATAAAATTTAACCTTAACGTTTCAGATATTAAATTACTAATCTCGTTCTATTTAACGTTACCGGCGCGCAAATTTCATTATATACAATAATCTCATAAATCTCCCGGAAAATGGAAAATTTTAAGATTCTAAATCTTATACCTACTTTCTATTTGTATAAAAAAGACTAACTATACTGTTAGAATTAAATATTTCTTTAACATGCTTTGTTAATTTAATGAAATTCGAATCATATCATTTTACACAAATATTTATTACCGTTATTTTTTTATTACTGTTGAAATCATGTTTTCGTATAGAATAATTTCTAAATATAGATTTTATTTAAATATTTGTTGATTTGCAGGGCCTACAACACTACAATTAAGTGCCAGTTTAAGATCAGTTATATTATATTACCAAAACAAAACGCAGCCAGATTGTTATACAAAAAGTGTAAGACCCGCGGGTCACGTAGTTCTTGTGTTAGCGAACACAGCATTAATAACTGATCTAGACGCCGAGCGAGCTCAAAGGTCGATAGCAACATTGAAGGGTTCGCATCCGCATATTCAAATAATATACGTGGCATCGGAGAGAAATGCGGCACACTATGAAGAGTTTTCGAAAAATATCTACGCAAACGATTTAGTAATCCAAACAACCAATGATATTCAAACGTTCGTCAATCAAGTATCCGAAAAATTGAATTTAGTAGCGGCAAACGTGATGAATTTTTATTGTAACAACACCTATGTTGAAATAGAGGACTACATAACGCCTGGCGTGGATACTTTGTATGAAGTTCACGCTGAATTTCTTCGAAGAACTGACATCACGATTAAGGTATTTTGATATATAAAATAAAAACACAAAGAAACAAAGATTCTTTTAATGTTATTCTCCTCGAAACATTGTTTGTGTCAACGAAGTAAGTTAAAGATTTAATTGTTACTATAATACACGTTCTCTTTCTTTCTTTATAGTTTAAAGGCAACGACTATGGTGATTTTTCAATATGCGCCTACAATGCGAATACCATACAGAATAAATTTTGTAAGAACATAACGGTATATAGTGAGGTCAGCTTCAATGTAAGAGATCAGTGCTCTATCGTAGGAGAAGAAGACTCGTGCACTGTGCGATTTTCTGTTTCAACATTTAATTCGAAATATAAATGCGCCGGTATGTAAAAAATCCAATATACAATGTACTTCAAAAGTTTAATGCAATAGTCAGTATTTATTTTCAAAAATACTTTAGATTCGCTCTAGAAATAAGGATGCATCTCTTTAAAGAGTAGAAAATAAGTAGAATTAAAAAGTTACATCAAATTACATAGGAATTTACACACATTTTCAGAAAATAATTTTCTCCTCCATTCAAGATTTACACTTTTATAAAGACAGTCATAAAGTAATATTTAAAAAAAAATAAATATTTTGTTCGAATACAGAACGCACAGCAATAAAGTATTTGTCCATGTAACTCATTGGAAATGGTGAAGTTTCAATGTTTAAATAATAATATTTCATATAAAAATTGGTTACACTTGGACAATACAAAGAAAGAATGCATATTTCTATATTTTGTAAGCACTTTAAACGTAAAAAAGTAAATTTACTATTACTATTAAATTCACGAAACAAATTATATTAGATTACAATAATTTGTATTTTTTATTCACATCATAAACATCTTAAACATATAAAAATATATTTATTCATTGATTATGTTATATAGATGTGTTAGTGCTACATTTATCGAACAACTTATGTTAAATTGATCATATCTATTATTCTTTTTCAGATAGAACGATGATTATGAAATGGATCTTCGATTCTGTGATTCAGAAATTTTCGAATATGTATTACGAGGGATGTCTTTTTTTAGTGTTACATATAGCCATAAAATCAAACAGTGGATCAACTTAAAGTGCTTTATTTCTTTTCAAAATATTTTCCACAAAAATTGATACACTTCTGCATTCGTTTAAACCAATTGTTAAAGTAGTTATTCCAGTCTTCAGTTGGAACAGTCAAAATTGCCGTTTTAAAAAGCATCTACTGGTTCTTCCGGCGCCTGAAATCGTCGACTTCCATTCTTGATCTTTATGAACACGTAAAAAAAAAATCGTTGGGTCGGGACTATACGGAGGATAATCTAATAATTCAATATTTTGTTGCTCCAAACTCGCATTCTCATGATGCAGGATGATTCGCCGTTGTGGGTTGGTTTCTCGGAGCACGGCGATTATATCTGGCAAACAAACGATTGTATACCAATCCGCATTAACCATTCTTCGATCTTGCAAAGGAATTGTAGCTACATGACCTGATTTTGAGACAAACGTTGCGACCATCTTTGAACCGGGTCAAAGTATTTTGGCAACAATTAACGCAAGCCGACTTTTGCTCTGCGGTTAAAAGATGCGGAATTCAACGGGAAACTAATCTTCTCACACCCAGTTCATCATGTAGGATCGTTTGAATTGAGGTCTTTGAAAGGCCCATGGATGTCTCAATTTCACGATATGTCACATATCTATCTTCCTTAATCAGGCGGCGCACAGCATCGATGTTTTTCTGGGTGACTGCTCATCTTGGCGGACCTGTCCTGGGATCGTTGCAGATACTGGTGCGTCCACATCGGAATTCACAGTACCAACGTGAAATTGTCGATCGATGCGGTGCTTCATCTTAAAAAACAGAAACCAACTCAGCAGGACATTGTTGTTGAGTCAATCCTCTCCGAAACTTCCAAAAAATTATTTCAAGAAAATTTTCACAACCCAATTCCATTTTTCGGCCAACGTATAAACTTCACTATGACTGAATCACTTGCCGTGTCTTGATGAAACTTAAGATTTAGGTTAACGAAATATTTAGATTAATTTTGAGACACCTGACGTTTTATTACTGGCACCCTCTGTGAGGTTATATGCAAAACTAGAAAGATATCCCTCGTAAATATATTAGAATTCTTCACGATAATAATGACGTTTTGTGAAAAATTAAATCCTTAAAAGACTTTTTAAAATTTAAAGTTATCGTATTAATCCATTCATTGACAGAGATAATACTAAAAACTATATCATTCTTTAGATTTAAATACGCGTCAAATCAATTCTATTCTGTCGAATGTTATATTATGTATTGTTTCTAAAATATATTGAGTAATATTCTATATTAAGTGAATACGGAATATATTTTTGATTACAATTTTTCCAAATTCGAAAATTGTAACAAAATCCAGAAATTGATGAAACGATACAAAACAAATCTTGAATGAAAATATGTACTTTGTTAAAAATAGACTATATTAAATAATTCACAATCTTTTCTAAAATTTGATTTATAATGAAAATAACTATAATTTTATTCTGTACTTCAATGAATGGATTGGTCTGGTTTATTATAAAAATATTGTAAAATAATAGATAAACCATTGAAACGATTTATCGATAATTTATATAAAAATTCGTAATTTATATTAAAACAATTACCAAGGGCCTGGCCTGTTTTAATTATTATCGATATAAAATTATACCTTATACCTTTATATAAATTGTACAGTGATGATGTGATGAATAATGCTTAAATAATAATAAAATGGTTATTTTCGAAGATGCGACATCTACTAAGAAACGAAACAAAATCAAGATTAACACTGATTCATATACGAATTCTAGTGATCGAGAATATTCCATATCCGCAATATTTGAAACTTGATTGATTTCAGGGCGAGAAAATACGATTATGGAAAATTTAACATGATTATGAGGAGATGGCATAGGAAATGAACTATTGAACAATGTTCATTATAGAATATGTAATCCATTTACAGTTGTCATTATAAACTAGGTTTGAAATATTAGACAGATGCTTACGTTGGATGAACTTTTCCAAACGAAGTTTTCGCTATTCATCATAGACAAACACATTCATGTAGAGTTTCGATAACGACAAGCAGTTCAAACAAGTCAAAATTATATAAATAAAATTGGAATTGGAAAATAATGATAAAAGAAAGAGGTTCGATAAGATTGTAGATTGTCACCACGGTTATATAAAACTTACATACAGGAGGTGCTGAATTTGCTTAGAGAAAGATCAAATGGGAATAAAAACATAAGGGAAATGGATACGTTGAAATATACAGACGATAAACTTCTAGCCCAAAAGGAAGAAACACTAAAATCTGGGCTTGATTAAATGAGCAATTTGCTAGAAAATAAAAAAATATATTTCTTTCAATATATTTTCATGTGAAGGTTGCAATTACTAAAAGTGGGAAATAAATACTGTTAAAAGGTTAAAGATTGCTAATAAACCTTTGAAATTTTCTTAAGACTTAATTTACAATTCCGATCTAAGTTCATCATTGAAATTTTACACATATTAGTTACGCATTTAAGCAAACATTCTATATCTAATAAAAATTATTAACAGTAATATGTATTTACAAGAAGTATAGGATATAATACCATTAGAGGTTATACATAAATGATAAGGTAATATTGATAATTTAATTTTTTTAATTTTATTGAATAAAGGCTTTATTAAGTGGAATTTTTCAATTTCACTTAACTATATTAATATAAATTATCAATGCAATACAGACGTAGATTCATATACCTACTTCTTGAGACAAAATTTAGATTTAATAGGAGCGCTGAATTTAATTTGAGATATTCATTCCGTACCCGCCAGGCAACGAAATAAATTCCATATATCCTTTGGTAAATATAATATTGTATATAAATGTGAAACTTATGTGTACTTACTTACACATGTATTTAATGGAGTAAAATGCCTGTGTTTTATTTTTCATGGTTTTATGGAAAAATTTAATGAATTTCCTGATTAATTAGACCCTTTACCTTCATACTATCAATGAGTTTGTTCAATGTATATTTTATTAATAAGACGAAATTAATGTTTAATGAAAAGTTTGTGGGGCGTTTTGACACTTTACGTGTAAATTATGGCATATTTACAAAAATAAATTATATTATATGTATTTTTATGTTTTTCTGAAATTTTAATTTCAAACGAAATCGATTTAACGGTTTTAAAACCGCTTAAAACTCTGTCATTCTCACCAATTTAAAAAAAAAAGGAAAGAAAAATATCATCCCATGCAGCAGAATCGTTTATAAATGACTAAAACAAAAAAAAATAGAGAAAATATATATGTATAATCAAAAATCGATATTTACAAACAGAAAAAGAAATGAAAAAGAGATATAAAAAGTTATTGATATAAAACAGGTCGCGGATAAATATTAGATGGTCGACCACATTATCGACCGAAGTATTATCAAGAATTAGGATTGAGGGAAAGACTTAAAGATAATAAGTGCCTTTTTTAAAGACTAGACGGAAATACTCTCTAGAGGAGTGTCAAGAAAAGAAATACAAATTCCGAAAGATTCAACAAATCAGATTACCGATTTTTTCAATATTTTCATTCGTGGACAGGCTTTCTGGGTGTGCGCCATCTTCAACGTTAACGCCCGCACATGATAAACATTCATTATCATATATTTCTTTTAATAGAAGATAAGTCTCGGTAGCGGTTTTTTCCAAGTTTCATATGTAATTTCACGACGATTCGTTGCTCTATTAAAACATTATCATTTTTCCAGCAAAACAAAAAAGTAGATTTTTATACAAATGAAGACTGTTATGTCTACAGCATCCGTAGTTCGTCTGTGATAGCATCTGTCTCGTTATTTTATAGCCATACCTCGTATACAGAAAATATTGCACAATATGATTTGCCAAACACATATATAGAGCATGTTAATATGTTTGTCGTGTACCCTTATAAATAATATGTCACTAATCATTTCGTTCGCTAAACGAGAGATCGTTCGAATTTCGTGTGATAATCTACAGCTTTCATCGTAATTTAACACCTGTAGAATGATATTCTGAAATGTCTTGTGTATTTGACGAAAACTATCCATCATTAAGAAAATAGAATGGCGGCATTTGCAATTTAAAGATGGTAAATATAACTTAAAATATGATCCGCGTTCTGGCCGTTCTGCAGAGGTGTCGTCTCCAGAAAACGTTGCAGCAGTTGAAGATGCGTTAAGAAAACACCAAAGAATAACCTATGGGCAGACTTACAAGGGAAGAACTAGTATTGATTGTATTGAAAATACGCATTTAGTAGTACCATGAAATTCCAACGATCACAGCTTGTAAACTAGTGCAACTAAATGCTTAAAAAATTTAAAACCAGGCAGCATTAGTATGTAATAACTAGTATTTAAAGTTAGCTTGATTATTACGATGTTCCCAGCAAAGCACAAAATAATGTATGACTTTTCAAAAGATGACGCACAATCAATTTAAGCACAAAAGTAAATGTCTACCGGCTAACGAATGGTGGTGAGCTTTTTCAAAAGAGTGGTTTAGTGGCAGATATACTGGAGCAACAGCTACCATGACGTGGTACACGGAAACCTCTTTATTCCAAGTGTTCGAATTCAACAATGTCTACGTGGTACTTTCACCTTCATTCATCATACTGCGAAAACCACCGATTTTTTCATAATTCAGGCCTGAAAGTTTTAGATCATCCGCCTTATAGCTCAAACTTAGTACCATGTGATTTTGCACACTCTTCCTAAGTAAAAATGCGGTTGAAGGGTCGAGAATATGCATCAGCGTATGACTCTTTTTGCAACATGAGACCAATTTTTTCGATTCTATAGACAAAAAATAGTGGAAACCGCGGTTTTACGACTGGTTTGTACATATGAAAAAGTGCATTATTTATAATGATGAACACTATTGCGAAAGACACTGACAAATATATTCATAAAAATTCATGTCATGAGTAGAGACCGGACACGAGAGGTTGATGACTCATCGCCCACGAGCGTACTATTGAAAATTTGTATTTTTAAAGTTTTTAATTTTAGGAGTATTCATATTTACTAGCAATACTTTCTCAAGGTTCTCTTCTGTAAAATTTGTTCTCTTTGTATGAAATACATCCTTGTAAATAGAAAACGTCCTTTCTACATCGCAACTGGTTATAAGTGCATACTGGAAATATTCTTTTATTTCACCGTATTTAGCTGCTAGATTTTGAGGAATTGCCCCCATTCACAATTGCCGCAATGTTATTAAATCTGGATTTCTATTAAAAACTGCGTCAAACTTTTGCCGAAGGCCGCATCCGAAGTCACTTGGAATATTTTTCAAATTATTAATAGCCACATCTAATGTGATTAACCCATTTTTTAATTTGAGATTTTGATTTTCAAAATAAGCAATTAGTTTTGTCAAATTTCCAAAGTATTCCTGAAGAAAGTACAACTGATTTTTTAAATGTGGAATTTGTGTTAGTTCCTTGCACTCAGAAATACTCCGAGCATCGTCATTTAAACATTTAACTAAATTTTGTAAACTATCGAAATTCTCTGCATAAAAACTAGTAGGTTCCAACCATGTCGCCCATCTAGTTATTACTGGAGAGGGAGGCAGTGGCAAAGATGGCAGTTTTTCCCTGTAAAGAGCTACTCTCAATGGTGCTTTTCTGAAAACTTTTTTAAACGCGGATACAAGTCTATCAACTTCTGGAAAGGTGTCTCTGATATATTCACAGATTCTGTGGAGAACATGTGCTACAGAAGTAATATACAGCATATTAGGATATGTTTCCTTTAATTAGTCTGCCTGTTTTTAATATATATGCAGCACTGTCACTGACAAATAAAAGTATTTTTTCTTTGTACCTGTCGTCCGAATGAAGCATTTGGTGCATATTCTCGTAAATGGTTTTAGCTACTGTTTCCGCATAAACTGTATTTAGAACTTTTGTTGCTATTACATATGCGTTATATGGAATAGTTGGATGTAGTACACCAACAACAACATTTACCCACCACACAGCGTCCTAATATATCGACAGTTTCATCGGCACTTATCCATAGGTACTGATTTTAAAGATGGCTTCTAATGCGTTCTACTGCTTTCGTGGAGCACTTAGAAACATAATATTTGCGTAAGGTGGATTCACCAGGAACATTTCGACCAGTATATTTTTGGAGAAATATTTTTAAAGTGGGATTGTTAAGTTTATTTAATGGAATATTAGCCGGCATAAAAGTTTCACAGAGTTCTTCGTTAAAATTGTCAGATTCCAACGGTTCCAATTTCTGTGCATGTGTTTGCGATGCTAAGTGACGTTGTACGTGCGATTTCATGGAATTTTTAACGATATTTTACAGATTTTGCAATAAATTTCGGAATCACTGACAATGGACATACAATCAGTATGACCGTCAATCCAACTCGCCATGGTTTTACGATGCCGTTCTCGACGTTCTTCCATATCATATCTGAAAAAGTAACTTAAACAATGCTCTGGATCAAAATAAATGAAAACTAAAAATGTATGCGGAAGTTATTGAAACTGAACGAAATTCATTGCACACACTTACGTCGAAATAATTGGGAGAACTAGATTCAATCAATCGATATTAAACAAGATCTATCACAAAAATTACGATGTAATTAAAAGTTAAAACTATGAAAACAAGAAACTAACTCACAGCACTTTATTTATCTTACGAAATATAAACTAATAAATAAAATAAATTATAAAAACCCCGCTTCTATCTACGCTCATGAAAACAGAAATTTAACTGTAAATATCCAACAAAAAACGTCGCAATTGTCGATGAGAACGGACGTGCGCGCTAGCCAGATCAATAGTGCATTCAATAACTGATGTACTTACAGATGTTGTAGACTATTTATATCGTCCGTCGTAATGACGACGTCATTTCAACCCGATGTGTCCTGTCTATAGTCATGAGTCATGACAGAATCAGCCAATGTACACTGTTAAAAAGACTGCAAACAAAATAATGCAACGAAGTGAGGTTGAAGAAGAGAGAGAGAATGCATAACCATCTCTCAATTTACAATTAGCACCTTTCTAATGATGAGACCATTATAAAAATTAATAATAACTATATTATGACGCCATTTTTTCAATTATCCTGAGCCTAAATA
This sequence comes from Melolontha melolontha, assembly GCA_935421215.2. Lineage (NCBI taxonomy): Eukaryota > Metazoa > Arthropoda > Insecta > Coleoptera > Scarabaeidae > Melolontha > Melolontha melolontha. The sequence continues at coordinate 19,296,036 of OW285244.1, forward strand.
TATAAATAAATCAAATCTTAAATGTATTTTTTAACTCCTTTATTTATTTAATTGTATAATTCACATAAGCAAATAGTTCTTACATAACAAAACACTTCATTAGCTTTGTAAATACATGTGTATGTTTGAATTTGTTGTTATGATCTTTCTATTTTCATACTTGTCCTATATTAAATACAAACATAGATACGTAATATGTCCAAAAAAAAATTGTTCATTACAACAAAAGTTCACTTCTACACTATTTCAGAACTATTTTGAACTTATATTTGATATATTTCACATTATAAGTAACAAAAGAAACAAACAATAATGTATTACTAGATCAAAAAACCTCTCCTCACAAGTATAGCGTTTTCTAGTTCAGGTAAATTTATTTAAGAAACATTTACATTCAATTAGACAGAAATAATGTTTCACTATCCGAGAAGTAAAATAGATAGAAAAATACAGTAGTGAAGTTTTTCTTCTACATTTAATTTATAGAAAGCGCATATATACGTAACTATTTCTGATGCATTAATAAGTTATTAATATTAACTTTAGGTCGTAAATCATTCATTAATCATTTTGGCACTCTTTGTGCCAACTTTTTGGTCACTTCCTCAATTTTATTTCATTTTTGTATATATTGCTGTTTTGAGATGTTCTTTGTTTCTAGTATCTTGTTTGAGAACCCTACCTATCTCGTCCCATAATGCTGTGTAAGGTTCATGTCAAGCAATTGTAGAGGTATAGTTCTTTTCAACTTATTTTAATTTGAGTAAATAGCAGGTAAGTATTTAGTATCAGTCCCTGCAGCGAGGGCGTAATGAAACGTAAACACACCTAAGATGTGAGCTGTTCCTTACTTTAATAGCCAAAGTGGTATTAAATAAAATGTGCCTAAGTAAGCGAACTTATTTTGCTTATTTATATTAGTTCTAGGAATTCAATTTAATAGTCACTACTCTTCTTGTAAATTATTATACACATTTAACAGTATTTGCTTTGCTCGAACTACCAGATGAATCGTTTTAGCGCCACTACTTATGCTGTTACCGAGTCGCAGTTATCATTATTTATTTCATATTGGTCACCTTCCCTCTCTTTGTGCCAAGATTTCCACATTTTGTTATAAAACGTATTTGCTTTTTCACTTTACAATTTATATTTTGCTACTAATGAAAATTTATATGGGCTGTATTACTTAAATGTACGAAACTTAAGCTGTAATGCGATTTTAATTATACCCTTTTAAGTTACAACTAGTAAATTTAATTCCCAGAACTAATATAAATAAGCAAATCAAGTTCCCTTATTTAGGCACAATTTATCTAATACTAGTCTGGCTATTAAAATAAGGAACAGCTCACATCTTAGATGTGTTTACCGTTCATTGAGTCCCCACCGCGGGGGGATACTATAAAAATACTTACCTGCTATTTAGTCAAATTAAAATAAGTTGAAACGAACTACACAGTTTTCGTAATGCATTTTCACAGGGTTCTTATACACCGGGTGTCCTTGAAATAAAAAGACAACGTACGAAAAATAAAGAATAAATTATATAGAATACATACCCAAAATATGTTCCCAAAATTCCCTCTCATAAGCGAGAAAAACAACGACAAATATATTTAGAAAATTTTTATCACGCCACTGACTATATCATAAATACTATCGGGGACGAGCTTAAAGGAGACGGACAATAACAAAAATAGTAGCGTTGATGTTGTCGTCCTTTTCAATATTTAACAGCTGATGTTATCTTCAAAAGTTATAAATATAAATATTGCAGTTTATCTTTGCCTGTAAATATTTTTTTATAGATTTTGTGAATCCATATTATTATTTTATATTTTCCACAAATTCTTCGCAAAAGCCGTAAAAAAAATAAAGATATTTAGAAAATATTTTTCGCCCCACTTTTGTTTGGGCTATAACAACCGAAACAATTTTGCATGTGACTTAATCAATTTCGATCGTTGCATGTGTACATTTCGACTGTGCCTCACACAACGCATGAACTATTCGATATTATTTACATTTATGGTGAAACCGGTGTAAACGCGCGTAAAACGTGCTATATGTATGTATTATTGTAACATCGACGGTCACCTAAACAATTTTATTCTTTGAAGTTTTTATAAACATAAACAATGCAGCTTGGAAATTCAATAGCAGTATTCTGAATCCATTTATTTATCATTTCTCGTAACAAAAAAAAACATCAATACACATGAAATTTTTAGAATCTAGGTTGTTTACCTTAGTTATAAGTAAGCTGGGGATGTTTGCGGTGTGCCAGGATAGTATTCAGTTAAACGCACGAATATAATGACCTTGTTTCGATCGGTGATGCATGCGTGATTTTATTGCTTTACATGCAATCGCTATTTATATCACTTAGGTATGTCAGTTATGTGTACTGTATATAAATAACACACTTACCTTATTTACGATTATTATAGCATAGCGCCAAGTAGATAAGACTTGCAGTAAGTTTGTAGCATTAGATACGTTTCCATATTTGTAGCGGTGAGCGATGTACGCCGTGATGAATAAATTTTTTTATATTTTGAGAAAGACCGCTCGACATCTACGGATGTAACACACGCACAATTAAAATAATCTTTATAGATAGAAACCGAATCTACACTTGCACCATTACTAATTTGTTTTAATCTGGTAAAATCAAAATCATTGTTTATCACACTCTCGAACTTTTCTATTACATTAACATTTTTGTTGTCATTTACTGCGCATAGCTGGGCGTGTACATCGTCCAGTATTTGCAGTGACTCCGCTAACGATAATGCAGTATTTTGAAATTTCTCGATTGCGTTAAACAATCCTATATGATTGTTATAAATAGTTTGTAAATCTGCATCAAGGGAAGGGTTTTGAAAGAGTCTCTGGCTTTCCTTAATGGCTACAGCTTCGGCAGGATTGAATTGTAGAACCACAGATTTTATTTGTTGGAAATACTTGGCATAATAAAATGCCGCCTTTAACCAACTTCCCCAACGTGTAAGGATTGGCTCTGGTGGTTCGGGAATACCAGGGCACCGACTGTGAAACTCTCGAATTCGTTTGGGAGATTTTAGAAACACTTTTTTCCTCCTTTTCCACCTCTGGATAACATTGCCGAATAGTTTGTGCCACAAGGTGTAAAGCATGAACTTTACATGTCACATGCAAAAGTCTCTCACAATCTGCTTTAAGAGAACGGCCTACAGAACGCATTGTCGCAGCACCATCGCTCATAAACATCAGGAGTTGATTAGTTGAAACTTGAAATTTTTGTAGCGTATCGAGCACTACCTTCGTAATTACTTCGCTAGTGCACTTTTCCAATCTTTTGCTGGCTAATAAAATGGGAAATGTTGATTTGACAGGATCTAGTACACGCACTATAATATTCACAATAGAATGTTTTTTTCGATCTGTCGTTTCGTCGACACATACCCATAACTGTTTATCATTTACTACTGCTTTCATTCTGTTTTCAATGTCCTCACGCACAATTGGTAAATAGGTGAGTAACGTTCTCCGTGACGGTAGCTTTTTGTTGGAATTGTATTTATTCCAAAAGTCGTGAAAGGCTTTTTTATCTAGCAGGTGAACTGGCACATCGCAGACGAGTAGCATTGTCAATAAATCGAAAATGAATTGCGTTTTAGACAGCACATTATTTTTTTTGTCTTTGTGGTGTACACTTTCAACATGTTTTTTACAGTCGTATTTGTCCCAGCAAAGTAACTGTTTATCGCATAATTTACAAACCACTTTTGCTCCATTATAATACAAATCGGGAAAGTCTCGGATAAATTTCTTCACGTCGTTATACAATGGGCGCTTTCTTGGCTTGGGCACGTCCGTCATACTTATTAAATAGAGCTCAAGACAACACACGATCACGTTGCCAGTTCACGACTAACTAAAGTGTTTCGCTGCATCGTGTTTATACGCTGGTGGGGATGCACTACATACGGTCCTGCCGTACCGCAAACATCCTCAGCTCTAGTTATAAGTTTTTATAATATCGGTATGTAAACATATGCTGTGGTGTATGTGTATGTGAAACATCAATAGAGGTATTTATTATTTATATCCATTCTGTTTGTTCCGATCAAGGTACACAGGTAAATTGTTACCAAATTACGAAGGTTGCGGCCGCAAAAGGCCCCGTAGAGCACACAGCTCAAATTTTAGTAATTTACTTGTCTACAAAATAAAAATATAAATTTTTAACAGCTGACATTTTCGTACATAAACATATTGAGGTTATTGAACCCTTAGCATACAAAGGTGTTTACTTGTAGTTTTTATAATCTTCGACGGCTGTTACGTATGTAACACGCACACATACGCTGTAGAGCAGCGATGCACATACCGCGGCCCGCGGGCCGCATGCGGCCCACTGTCGATATTTATGCGGCCCGCCAACGAATTTTAAAAATTGTTCGAAAACTACAAAAGTAGGTAAAAATCCATTCAAATCAATATTTCTTAACTTTTTATTTTCTTCTAACTTTTGTAATTGTTAGTAAGATATGTATCTTTAAGTACCTACTACTTTCTTGTTCAGGTTTACTACGTAGGACAGGTATGCTCCTCGTCGTTCCAAGCATATTGTTACGAGACTAGAAATCTGTCGAACCAACTAGATTACTCGAAGATTCGCGAAAGACGTCGGTATTATTCCCGAACAATGTGGTAGGTCCTCGATGTTAGGTAACTCGTATAAATACAACGCATCGCCCGCTATCGGGGCAGTTAAGTTTTAACTACGGACAAGCGAACGTTAATTGTTTGAATTGTAATCTGTGAAGAATAAATATTTCGTCGTTCGAACTTGGCATCTACCTACGTAACAATATAATATCAATTTTGATATGGATAAACCAGGCCCCAGTAAAAAACGTAGTCGTAAGGTTGAAGATGAAAATCGCCGGTTTCAAGATATTTGGACCGAAAAATACTTTTTTATTTCATCGCATAACAAAAGTGTCCGTTTAATATGCAAGAGTAGTGTTTCTATTCCGAAGGAATAAAATGTGAAAAGGCATTATGAAACCCAGCATCATACTTTTACCAAATTAACCCGCGAAAATCGAACGCAAAAAATTTCCACATTACAAAGGCAACTAATAGGCCTGCAAGCTATGTCTACAAAACCAATTCAAGATGCTGAAACATCTACTGAAGTTAGCTTTGAAATATCTCGAATAATAGCGAAAACTTGTCGGCCTTTTAAAGATGGTGAGTTTGTTAAGCAGTGTTTAGATATCGCCGCAAAAAAAAATGTGTCCGAAAGATGCAAAGAGGTTTGAGAAAATTCAACTAAATCGGATGACTGCAACATTAGCAGCTAATATAAAAGAGCAATTAGCTACGAAATCGAAATGTTTTGAGTATTTTTCTATATCACTCGACGAATCTACAGATATAAGTTCCACTGCTCAACTCTTACTATTTTTACGAGGTGTAACGCAAAATTTCGAAGTGAGGGAAGAACTGATTGGTATGAGTTCTTTGACAACTCAAACCAATGGGAGTGACATGCTCAAAGCTCTTCTGGAAAAATGTTCTATAATGGATTTGGATTTAACGAAATTATCTGGAATTACGACTGACGGAGCACCTTCAATGGGTGGAAGTAAAAAGAGTATTTACAAACTAAAAACATAGATACCAAGGAATTAATGCAATTTCATTACATTATACATCAAGAGGCCCTCTGTTCAAAATTATTGGGATTTGAAAATGTGATGAAAGTTGTAGTACCTACTGTAAACTTTATAAAATCACGAGGTCTCAATCACCGACAATTCACACAATTTCTCGAGGATATTGAAAGCGAATATGGTGATCTCCTGTTTTACACTGAAGTAAGGTGGCTAAGTCGTGGGTTGTCGCTAGAGCGGTTTCTTAACTTGATTGAAGAAATCAAAATATTTCTGACGGAAAAGAAAAAGGACGTCTCCGAACTCGACAACCCTGATTGGCTGTGTAACTTGAGTCTTTTCAGGACACAAATCAATTCAGCCAATTACAGCCATTTTCCGAACTACAAAAAACTTATGGAAAAATTCAATAAAACTGATGTCAATTTCGCTTATGTTGAAAAAATTGATATTTTAATACAAGCTTTTCATGATCGTTTTCTAGACTTCAAAAAAGTTAAACCTCTATTAGACATTTTCAGCAATCCTTTCAACATTTCACCCGAAAATGCACCTGAATCAATACAGCGGGAATTGATAGACATGCAAAATGATGATAATTTACGAAACAAGTTTTTTAATGAAGGTATAGCAAGCGCCAATTAAGTTGGCGCGAAGAGAGGGTGCGCAGAAGCCGTTTTTAAAAACGTCCACCCCCACTACTCGGTTTGACGGAACATAATGTCTTTGCTAGGGGATCATTAGGTGATACACACTCAGAGGTTAGAATTATTAGAGAATTACAATTAGAATTACATTTGATGTAAAACCAAATACAAATCTCCCCACTACCTCTAATCTTGCGCGAACTTACCCCTCCTCGCGCCAACTTAATTGGCGTTTGCTATAATTTACTCAACTTTTACTGTTGCGTTGACAAAACCGCTTATAAAGAGTTGCGAATAAATGCATTAAAATGCGCAAGCTTATTTGGATCGACGTATATTTGTGAGCAAACGTTTTCAGTGATGAAACTTAACAAAACAAAAAATCGAAACCGTCTGGCAAATGAAAATCTGGAAACAATTTTACGTGTGGCGACAAGTAATGTGGAGCCAAACATAAACAAAATTGTTAGGTCAATGCAATGTCATGCATCAAAATAATAAAACATGAAATATTACATTGTAATGATTAGATTACATTACGATTACATAATTACAACAAACATATTTGAATGTTCTTTTATTTTTATCATTTGCAGTAATTCATACTATTTAAAAATAAAAATATTTGTGTTAATAAGTATTCTTTGTAGTGGCCCGTCCTTGGCTTATAATTTTCTCGAGTGGCCCCTGTTTCCTATAAGTCTATGCATCCCTGCTGTAGAATATGTATATGTGTGCGTAAGTTCTATACAAGTGTTATTTATAGACATTCTGAATAATCTGAATTCATATGCGGTACATAATACAATTTTCAACGAGTTTTTAATTTTAGGGTTCGCATCGTAATTGACTAATTTTTTTGAATTCATATTCTATATAATTAGATCTTTCCATATTTCATACGTTGCCTTTTTATTTGAAGGACACCTGTATAATAGTATTGTGGAGGATGCTCCTTTTATGTAGTTTTCGGGTGCCTGAATTATAAAGTTACGGATGTACCAGAAAAAGAATGGTTTATGACCATTTCAGTGGAAAAAAGTCTGCGGATAAACTATTCTTTGGAATGTAATAATGTAATATAGAATTGCTTTTTTTAACTTTTATTAATACATAATTAAGTACATAATAAATATCTATTTAAGATAAAAATAAGAATCTAAGGATAGTGCAAAAATAGAAATGCTCTTCGAAATTATGTAAATATACAAAGAGTTCTATGAATGGTAAAATTTTAAATAAGAGAAAGAAATAAACAATTGTTACTATATTGTTTACAAGAAACATTACATAGATCAAATAGATATAATATGTAGATAAGTAACGGTTTTTGTACCACCTGCAGCAATTCATGTTAGCTTAATTCAAATTATGACATAATTTGTTACGTATTAATATTAAGTTTATGTAGAACAAAAAAATCCTTATCCCTAATAAGCATAGTAACTAAAAATGTTTTCGAAACTTCTAAAATGCGCATACATCTATAAATATAATCATTCATTAATTATTAGCAAATTAAAACAATAAAAGGGTTAAAAATTAAAAATTATTTATTATTACAGCAAACTTAAACGTCTCATATAAAGAAAAATTTTCTTAAGCTACAAATTAACCTTCTACTTCATCGCTTAAACAAAATTTACCGCCTTTCAAACTAATCAGAATTAATCGAAGAAACAGCAATCGGATTGATACATGGATCTTGAAGTAATTCGAACAATTCATCAATTCATCAAGTGCTTTCGTATATTTTGCATCTTTTTTCACGATTTCTTCGTGCAAAATTGTCCATAACATAAAATAATATTATCATGCCCTAATAAAACTATAAGACACGAAATTTGATCGATCACATAGATACCCTTCTATCAGTTGGATGTAGACAAAGTATATATAGATAGGTAAAATTAGTAAAGACCAAAAGCGAACGAGTAAAAAATTCAAAGAGAAGAAATTATTTTTATTGATATTATTTGTCCAGAATTTGTTAATAGTCGAAATCAAGTTTTCTTCGTGTTATTACTTTACTCCTACTCACTTTCACAAAAGAAATACCTCTATTCCAGTGATTTTGTTCCATGTAGATACATACTACCGTGCAACAATGACAAGACTAAAGTTTGGTTATGGAAAATACCCAGTCTGATAAAAAAGAAAGCTTAGACCATTTAATTCTGGCATATTGACAAGGTTATGGTGATTTGTTTAAGTTTGTAATTACCTAGGCCGTTACATTACATACCAGTATATTTGCCCTAATACGTTTCAATAGTAAAAAACATACGATTAATAATTAAATTACTAATCAAAGCAAAACTTCAACTTTAAAAAAATAATCCTTTAACTTCTGATACCTATGCAATTTATCCGGAACCCGTTAGTTGGCTGTGTTTGCGTCAGCTCGATAGGGCCTGGACTGTGAAGTATTTGATTCTAAATTCCCTATTTCTAGTATTCTTTCAGCAAGTTAGCAACATTTCATTATTTCTAAACTACAACTAGCAAATGAACTTTGATTCCGCAAGCCAAAAAAAACATGGCAAAATATTTCAGAAATTTTATTCGTATCCAAATCAGAATTTAGTTCGGCAATCTGACAAGATACAACAAAATCTATCTTCCCAATCTCTATTTATATTCAACGAAAATTAGTCTATTTTCAACGATTTAGTACCATTTTCCACATTGCATGTGCAAGGCGTTGATCGACACCTATAGTAGTAGTAGTAGTAAGACCCATTAATCCCTTTTGAAAGAAACCGCTTATCTCCATTCTTGTCTATTTCCAGCTATAGATCCCAATATTGCCACTGATATATTAGTCTCTTCTTGTAATGTTCTTCTCCAAGTTATCTTCAGGCGTCTTGCTTTCCTCCTTCCTTGGGGCTGCCATTCTAATGTTCTTCTACAAATTTCTGTAAAGTATGATCAAGCCATCGAAACTTTCTCCTTCGATCCTTTCTTCTCCTGCACGATCCCATAATTCCTCATTTGTAATTCGGACCACCATATTTTCAGTATATTCCGAATACATCTATTTATAAAGCTTTGTAGTTTTTGCTTGTTTGCATTAGTTAGTGTCCATGACTCAGAACCGTACAATAATATGGGTTAACTGTGGTATTAAAAACTTTAATTTTGGTCCTGTTAGTGATATTACCCGATTTCCAAACATTCATCATCTCTATAAATGCACCACGAGCTTGTCTTTCGTTACGCCGTCGTTTTCGGCACACTCCCCAGGTATAAAAATTTATCTACTCGCTCTATTTTTTCTCCCATCAATTCTATGTCTTTTCTATTTTGGTTATTGGTGCTTATCATTTTCGTTTTATTTTTGATATTCTTTAAACCTACTTTACTAGATTCTTTTACTAAGACATAAATTCTCTCCTGCATATGCGTTGCACTATGAGAGATTAAACAAATGTCGTCAGCGAAATCCAGATCTCCTAGATACTCCTTCAGATTCCATTTTATACCTCTGTTTCCATTTTCAATCACTCTGTTCATAATTTCTCCTCGTGTAATATTTTGCACTTGTATCCATTATATCCTTCCTTTATTAGGTTGATCATTTTCTTAGGCACTCCAATATTTTCAAGTGCCATCCACATACAGTCTCTGTCCAATGAGTCAAATGCTTTTTCATAATCTACAAATATTAAATATAATGTTGGTTGATATTCCAGGGATTCTCCTATAATAATTTTTAGAGAATTTATCATACTAATACATTATCTTCTTTTCCTAAAACCCTGTTGTTCTCTTCGTAACTTCTTGTCTATACAGGTTATTATTCTATTTAATATTATTTTATTAAACAGTTTGCAGACAGGACCTGACAGCATTATGCTTCTCCAGTTTTTACATCTTCTTTTATCATCTTTTTTGGAATTTTAACTATTAGTCCTGTTTTCCAATCATCAGGCATTTCTTATTTTTCCCAAATTCGTCCAAATAACAGGTGCTGCATTTATGCCGTAGTCTTCCCATCAGCTTTTAACAATTCAGCATTAATTAGGTCCTATCCATTTTTTAAATCAGCTGTTGCTTTTTCTATTTCAGTTATAGTAGGGTGGTCTACATTAATTTCTAGTTCTGTCACATTATTCTTTTCCTCTATTTTCCCTATTCCACCTCTATTTATGTTCATTGCTTCCCTAAAGTGTTCAACCCATCTTTCTAGCTATTCTTCTATCGTTGTTAGCATTTTTCCATCCATACTTCTTATAATATTATTTATTTTCTTATATCCACTTAATTTTCTTATACTATTATAGAGTTCTTTACTGTCACCTATTTCGAAAGCGTTTCATGCCTCATCCGCTATATTTTCTATATAACGTCTTTTACCTTTTTTAATGCCTTATTTAAGTTCTTTGGCTAAAATTTTATATTTTGTTTGTATTTCTTTTTTCTTTGTTTCGTATATATGTATATATGTATATATGTATATATGTATATATGTATATATGTATATATGTATATATATATATATATATATAAATATATATATATATACTATTCTATGCCAGTAAATAAAAAATTTAACACATTCGTCTGCAGAACGTGCTTATTTGCTTGTTCAGTATATTTATATATTTATTTCAAAAACAAACTATATTTAACGTAATTAATTAATAATTTATTTGTAATCCTAACTTAATGCAGCAGAATTAATTATCCCTTTCGTAATTATTAATTTGATGGACCCGCTTTCATGGAAATTAATACTTTAAATCTCTGTAAATACATGTGTTTCTACAATATAACATAGCAAACCGTGTTTTATTTTGGACTCGAATCATTTATTGATTCATTTGGTCGAATGCGTGACCAATGGGAATATTATTAATTTATCAATGTACCGTTCCAGTACAAATCTATAGGGGGATTATCTTACGATCGTTTCCACCTTTTGACTTCTTTTTCTTGTGTATTAACACTACGTTCCTTTTTTCAACTAATACAATAGTCCTTTAGGTCCAAAGATCCCAGTATTATTTAACCTCATTAAAGAATATATTTTTTATATTTAGTCTTTATTAAGAGTTTCATCACCTCTCCAGACGGAAAAACAGAAAATCAGATAGACCATATATGTATGTATTAGTCAAAAATGGAGTGAAATGATGATCGATATCCGTAGTAGAAGGGGAGCGGATGTAGGACCGAACCATTACTTACTAATTGCTAAATTAAGAACCACGTTTCGTATGCAAAAACGGAAACATGTTAACACAAATCAACTAAAAATAGTTAAATAATAATTAAATAGAAGTTAAAAAATGTTGAAACCAGATATAATTATACTACCATGCTATTAAGTAAAAGTATAGACTATACGAAATCAACCCAATCTATATGGAACCAATGTACGGAGGCATTTAGAACTACGGGTATGGAAATAATAGGAATTAGGAAAAATTGTAAGAAAGATTGGATGAGTGAAAAAAAATTGCTGAGAGACCTGAAATAAAGAGGTAAACACTAAACACACAAGATATATATACATATATATATAAGTAAAAATTTCATTAACGGGTGAGCGGTCTGTCAAGTAAAAATAAAACTCCTTTATTCCACTCTATATTTCATAACGCATTGGTTACTTCATCAGGAGTGTCTACATGTTTAACAAAACCGCAATATATTAAACAATATAACAATAACTAAATACTTACAATTCAGAGTTAAAATTTAGCAAATAACGGCACTAAACATGTTAAAATTCGTCAACTTTAAAACATCACATCAATATGTTGTTAGTTTGTCGTCAACCTCTTAAAAACAAATATAAATAAATGTTAAAATATAAAACTAAACTACAAAACACACACCAAAAAACTGATGTCATAAAAAAATTGAAACCAACAACAACTAAATTCAAATGATACAAGGACTGGTTAATAAAACTTGGCAGGTAAAATTAACCGCCAACACCGAGTATATTGCAGTAGATTATACTTAGTCCATTAGTATCCGACTTATAATTTACGCTATTGGTGTCTCCGTTGATATGTACCATTTCCAAAAAGCATCTTTTTTTGTAATTATTTTCAGCGTCCACAATTCTGATATCTCCGAAATTAAATGTAGGGCCGAGATCAAGTGCATGATCCACCAGAGCACAAGATCTCTTACCAATACGGACATCACTTCTGTGTTGTGTGATACGCTGTTTTAGCCATTGTGACGTTTGGCCTATGTACGCGCCACGACAATCCGAACAAGGTATCCTGTAGATGACATTACTATTTAAAAGCAAAGGTGTTACATCTTTGGTCTTACTATACAATTTTTTCACAGTAAATGTGTTGTATTTAGCTATTTTAATGTTCCTAAATTGTTTGAAGTGTGATATAATTAAGTGAGTAAGACCACCAATACACGGAATTTTTTTGTAGATATACACAATCCGCAGGGACGTCTTCAGTAGGGCCGTCGTAAAAGTTGGAGCTGTATATCAATTTATTTAGTATATGCCTAGGATAACCATTGTTAACGAACATGCTAAAAAGCTCCCTAAGATTATCTTTTAAGAAGGTAGTGTGACTTATGTGTGATATTCTATTTTTCATAGCTATGACAGTGTTATATTTTTGATTGAGAGGATGATGGGAATAGTAATTGATGAAACGACCAGACGAAGTCGTCTTTCTGTACCAATTCAAAATGATCGAGTTGTTCTCATCCCGAATCACTAAAACGTCCAAGAAGGGTACACTGTTATTGTCTTCTTTTTCCACAGTAAATTGTAAATTTTTACTATAGCTGTTGAATATTTGTAGCGTCACATCTATTTTATCATGTGGTTTTCTATATATACGTATGTATGTATATATATATATATATATATATATATATATATAATAACTTCGTGACCTTGGTATGATATGGTAAATCTAATCAGTAGGCGATTAAAGGTCTGTATATTACTTCAAAATATATGTATTTAAAAAAACTCTACATGTTTCGGCTGTATACGCCTTTTTCAAGAGAATACAAAATATGAATGACAGGATATAAATGTCAAGTAATTAAGTTATTTTAATTTTAATTGTTAATTTAATTGTTAATTCAATCTCAATATTAACTTAATTACTTGACATTTATATCCTGCCATTCATATTTTGTATTCTCTTGAAAAAGGCGTATACAGCCGAAACATGTAGAGTTTTTTTAAATACATAGTGTCTACATGTTTAACAAAACCGCAATATATTAAACAATATAACAATAACTAAATACTTACAATTCAGAGTTAAAATTTAGCAAATAACGGCACTAAACATGTTAAAATTCGTCAACTTTAAAACATCACATCAATATGTTGTTAGTTTGTCGTCAACCTCTTAAAAACAAATATAAATAAATGTTAAAATATAAAACTAAACTACAAAACACACACCAAAAAACTGATGTCATAAAAAAATTGAAACCAACAACAACTAAATTCAAATGATACAAGGACTGGTTAATAAAACTTGGCAGGTAAAATTAACCGCCAACACCGAGTATATTGCAGTAGATTATACTTAGTCCATTAGTATCCGACTTATAATTTACGCTATTGGTGTCTCCGTTGATATGTACCATTTCCAAAAAGCATCTTTTTTTGTAATTATTTTCAGCGTCCACAATTCTGATATCTCCGAAATTAAATGTAGGGCCGAGATCAAGTGCATGATCCACCAGAGCACAAGATCTCTTACCAATACGGACATCACTTCTGTGTTGTGTGATACGCTGTTTTAGCCATTGTGACGTTTGGCCTATGTACGCGCCACGACAATCCGAACAAGGTATCCTGTAGATGACATTACTATTTAAAAGCAAAGGTGTTACATCTTTGGTCTTACTATACAATTTTTTCACAGTAAATGTGTTGTATTTAGCTATTTTAATGTTCCTAAATTGTTTGAAGTGTGATATAATTAAGTGAGTAAGACCACCAATACACGGAATTTTTTTGTAGATATACACAATCCGCAGGGACGTCTTCAGTAGGGCCGTCGTAAAAGTTGGAGCTGTATATCAATTTATTTAGTATATGCCTAGGATAACCATTGTTAACGAACATGCTAAAAAGCTCCCTAAGATTATCTTTTAAGAAGGTAGTGTGACTTATGTGTGATATTCTATTTTTCATAGCTATGACAGTGTTATATTTTTGATTGAGAGGATGATGGGAATAGTAATTGATGAAACGACCAGACGAAGTCGTCTTTCTGTACCAATTCAAAATGATCGAGTTGTTCTCATCCCGAATCACTAAAACGTCCAAGAAGGGTACACTGTTATTGTCTTCTTTTTCCACAGTAAATTGTAAATTTTTACTATAGCTGTTGAATATTTGTAGCGTCACATCTATTTTATCATGTGGTTTTCTATATATACGTATGTATGTATATATATATATATATATATATATATATATATATAATAACTTCGTGACCTTGGTATGATATGGTAAATCTAATCAGTAGGCGATTAAAGGTCTGTATATTACTTCAAAATATATGTATTTAAAAAAACTCTACATGTTTCGGCTGTATACGCCTTTTTCAAGAGAATACAAAATATGAATGACAGGATATAAATGTCAAGTAATTAAGTTATTTTAATTTTAATTGTTAATTTAATTGTTAATTCAATCTCAATATTAACTTAATTACTTGACATTTATATCCTGCCATTCATATTTTGTATTCTCTTGAAAAAGGCGTATACAGCCGAAACATGTAGAGTTTTTTTAAATACATATATTTTGAAGTAATATACAGACCTTTAATCGCCTACTGATTAGATTTATATGGAAAGGATAATCGTTTTTTGAAGAATCCAGCAAAATTAAACTCTATTACTTAAGTCAGTTCTTTATTTTTATAACCAAATTTTTCGCATCAAATTCGTGTGCTTCCTCAAGGGATAAAAATGTGAACTTTTTTTTTTTGGAGAAATTACTCATCTTAATATTCATATGTTTGCAAATTCTAAATTAATACAACAAATATCAACGGACGCACACATAGTTATTTCGAAAATACATTTTAAAAGCAGGACAAACACATCTAAAAGAAAGCCACATGTGCAATATTGATGAACAAAAGAAGTATTCGTACAAACACATGTTCTTGTCACAAAGTTAATACATATAATGATTATTATATAATTATATTATATTATGTGTGCGTCGGTTGATATTAGTTGTATTAATTTAGAATTTGCAAACATATGAATATTAATACGAGTAATTTCTCCAAAAAAAAAACAAGTTCATATTTTGATCCCCTGGGGAAGCATACGAATTTGATGCGAAATATTGGGTTCAAAAAATAAAGAACTGACTTAAGTAATAGAGTTTAATTTTGCTGGATTCACCAAAAAACGATTATCCTTTCCATACATGTTCTAACGGCAAAGACTCCTGGTCTAATTATATATATATATACAGGGTGTTTAAAAAAGATGCGGCAATATTAAAGGGGGTGATTGCCCAGGTCATTTTATACAAAAAGTTCTTATAAACATAGGTCCGCATACGCTTCGTTACCGATCTGCAGCGTGTTGAAGTTTAATTTTAAAAAACAGTAAAAACTTGATTTTTCCAAAGCGGCTTGAGATATCATAATGAAATTTTAGGCATGTTAATAGCTGTGGGAGACACATACTTTGCAATACAATACGATGTTTCAGTCGTACCTGTGGCGCGCGTATTGGCACGTCACAGGCTATTTTTCAAGAAAAAATAGGACGCCTCTGATTTCTCTAAAAATACAAATATGCTTTTATTTATTGTTCAATTATGAAGAAAAAGCTTTCTTAACTTTTTATCGTACGACTTACCGTTTTTTAGTAAAAAAAAAACATTTTAGTGCATGTCAATTTATTACAGAAAAAAAAATAAAAAAACAAGGTCTTATTCAAGGGCAGAAACAAATATTTTACCAAACCACAGTCCTGTTTTATTCACTGACATATTGAATGAGTCTCGTTATTAATAATTTTGTATGTGTCGAATTTGTTGAAGTTCCTTATCATGAATCGCTATACGAATGCCGAGATGACCGACATGCACTACATTTATGGGCGTGCTGATGGCAATGCATTAGAAGCTAGGCGGTTGTATACTGAAAGATTTCCTGGCCGTATTGTACCTGATAGAAAAACTTTCGAAAGTATTCATCGGCGTCTTTATGAAACAGGCACATTAAGACGAAATGGAGGAGCAGGAAGGCCAAGGACAGCAAGAACGGTAGAGCTGGAAGAGGATGTGCTAGACATGATTGAAGAAGATCGAGGTACTTCTACCAGAAAAATTGCTGACGCTTTGGATGTAAGTAATGGGACTATTTGGCACATTCTGAAGGAAAATTTGATGTATCCATTCCATATACAACGCGTTCAAGCACTTCTTCCTGCTGATTTTCCTCCTCGCATTGCATTCTGTCAATTGCTTTTGCACAAAATGGTTTAAATCCCTCAACTCCTGATGTTGATTCTGTTCACCGATGAAGCGAATTTTTCAAGAAATGCAATACGGAATTTCCATAATAACCATGTATGGTGTGATGAAAATCCACATGAAATTGTTGAAGATCGTTTTCAACATTAGTTTTCTTTGAACGTTTGGCTTGGGATTGTGGGTGACTGCATAATTGGACCGGTATTTTTACCAAGGAGACTTACCGGAGAGGTGTATCGCAACTTTTTGGAAAACACGCTCCCTGGATTTCTGGAGGACGTACCGTTAGCAATTAGAGATGCAATGTGGTATATGCACGATGGCGCACCAGCCCACTTTAGTCAAGTAGCTCGTGATTTCTTAACACAAGCATACGGAAATCGCTGGTTAGGCCGAGGTGGACCTCACTCATGGCCTGCAGGATCCTCGGACTTAAATCCCCTGGATTTTTTCATGTGGGGCCATTTGAAGTCCTTGGTGTACGCTACTCCATTGGAAAACGTAGAAGACTTAAGAAACCAAATCATTGCTGGGTGAAACTCAATTAAAACCGATCCTGGTGTTTTTCAGAGAGTTCGCCAGTCAATGAGGAGAAGATTGGATTCTTGCATCCGAGCTAGAGGTGGTCACTTTACACAGTTTTTGTAATTTTTGGTTGATAAAATTGTTGGTTTGGTAAAATATTTGTTTTTGCCCTTGAATAAAACCTTGTTCTTTCTGTAATAAATGGACATGCACTAAAATGTTTTTTTTAATAAAAAACGGTACGTCGTACGATAAAAAGTTAAGAGAGCTTTTTTCTTCATAATTGAACAATAAATAAAAGTATATTTGTATTTTTAGAGGAATCAGAGGCGTCCTATTTTTTCTTGAAAAATAGCCTGTGACGTGCCAATACGCGAGCCACAGGTACGACTGAAACATTGTGTTGTATTGCAAAGTATGTGTCTCCCACAGCTATTAACACGCCTAAAATTTCATTATGATATCTCAAGCCGCATTGGAAAAATTAAGTTTTTACTGTTTCTTAAAATTAAACTTCAACACGCTGTAGATCGGTAACGAAGCGTATGCGGACCTATGTTTATAGGAACTTTTTGTATAAAATGACCTGGGCAATCACCCCCTTTAATATTGCCGCATCTTTTTTAAACACACTGTATATATACATATATATATATATATATATATATATATAAATATAATAACTTCGTGACCTTGGTATGATATGGTAAACCTAATCAGTAGGCGATTAAAGGTCTGTATATTACTTCAAAATATATGTATTTAAAAAACTCTACATGTTTCGGCTGTATACGCCTTTTTCAAGAGAATACAAAATATGAATGACAGGATATAAATGTCAAGTGAAAACGTGACTCACGTTTTCAGTGTAGTAATTCTTGTTTCTATTTACCTTACTGTATTGTAGTTTAATTCAAATTTTTCTATTCATTTATACAGATGTAATCACTTTAATTGTCCTTACTCATTATTAATCTAATTTTAAATTTTAACTTTAATTGTTAATCTAATTGGTAATTCAGTCTTTAATCTAATTTTAATTTTAATTGTTAATTTAATTGTTAATTCAATCTCACAAAAGCAAACACAATTCTCATATTCTCATTGTATTAATTCTTGTTTCTAGATACTTGAAAAAGACTGAAAAATAATAAAAGTCGAAACGTCGTAGAATAAAACATCATAATTCAATAAAAGGTCGCTAAACCAATAAAAAGTCTATTATTTTTAATATATATATATATATATATATATATATATATATGTTACTCTTGATGTTCTCGCGGACGTATGATGAAGGTGTAGTTTCTCGGGTTCTTTCTCCGCGTGTGAGTTTTGTCCTGAAAAGGACTATTTACTCAATTGAGTAAATAGTCCTTTTCAGGACAAAACTCACACGCGGCCAAGAACCCGAGAAACTACACCTTCATATATATATATATATATATATATATATATATATATATATATATATGGTAAATTCAATTTGTTGGCGATTTAAGGTCTGGTTTTACTTCAAAATGTATATATTTAAAACAATCCTACATGTTTCGGCAAATGATGCCTTTTTCAAGGAATATAAAATGTAAATGACAGTGTATTAATATACTGATTATACATTTTGATAAAATAATATATAATAATAATATATATTAGTATGTGTTTTTTATTCCGTAAACGTAAATCCAAATGACATTTGATAATGTCAATCACAAATATCAGTTAGTGCATAAAATAATCGTGCGTCGATTCTGGTTTAAATAAATTGCTTCTCAGTATTAAAATGGCTTTCACTTTAGAATATAAAATTTTTTTAGTCCAGGCTTATTTTCGAAGTGGTAATAAAATTGATGGTTTATGGGTTTATTCAGTTCAAGATTGCATGGTAGAATTTCAAGTTGAGTTTCCACATTTTGTAATAGATTATATACAATTTAAGAATACTTTGGATAGAACTTTAAAACTTTTTTCTGAAACTAGTAGTCTCTTAAGAAAATCAGGCCGCGGAGCAGTTAAGAAACGTACACCTCAAGTTGTCAATGGTGTTGAAGAAATAATGGAAAATGAATCACAAACATCTGTTCGACATTTGAGTCAACAAATAAACCTTTCTGTTGGTACAACTCACAAGTTATTAAAAAAAGATATGCAACTTTTTTCAGGGAACGTTAAATGCTCAAAGGTACCGTACGGAAATTTTACAACCATTTGTCAATCAGTTGCATGATGATGAACTTCAAAATGCATATTTCCAACAAGACAGAGCACCTTGTCACTGTACTGCAAAATCTTTGGATTATTTAAGAGAATTTTTTGATGAGCGTATAATTAGTCGAAATACTGAAATTGCCTGGCCTGCACGTTCATGCGATTTAACACCTTGCGACTTCTTTTTGTGGCCTTATCTAAAAAATAACATATTTCGAACACCTATATTGAATTTGAATGATATGCTACAGAGAATCGAACAGAAATGCATGGAAATTAATAACAATCCAGTAATGTTGCAGAATATCATCAGAAATTTTGAACGGAGGATTTTAAAGTGCATTGATCTTGAAGGACAACATTTTCAACATTTGTTATAGGTTTCAATAAATACCTATTATTTGTTATTTATTTGTATGTATGAAACTGTCAAAATATACGACTTCGTAGGTTAAGTAGTAAATTTTAATTTACGACATACTTCAAAATGTTCCCAGTAAATCACATGCTACTAGATTGACTTTTCAAATGAACACTTGTTATATATACCGGGTGTAGAATGGATTTTCGTACATAGGGATTTTACATGCAGAACTAGTAATTTGCGAATATTCCCTCCCCTGATTATTTTATAGGAAAATGTTAAACACAAAAGTTGTAGAGCATTAAAAATAGTTCCCATTTTTTTTCTTCTTTGCTTATTAACAGCCGCCGGGACTTCACAATTAAAGCAAAAAGAATTGAAGGAATGATACAAAATAGCAAAAGCCGTGACGTGTGACAACCAAAGTAACAAAATTCTTTCATTTAACAAAAGAATGTGACAATTTTAGTAGAGGCGTTTAAATTTGTTTTAAGCATAGGTTTTAAGTCGTTTGCAGAAAAGAAAAAACGTGCTGAAGAGATTTTAAAATTTTATTGAACGTGGTAATAAAGGTAGTTGTAGTAATAACTAAATTAAATGCTCAAACAAGTCTCCGTTGACAGCTGAGCAGTACCCCAATCGGTCGTAAAAATTTCTTCTAGTTGCGGCCAGTTGATAGTATGATATTTGACGACATTCTGCAAGTATTGCAGCTCTTAAAGCGTCCACATTTTGATACGTCCTTCCATTGTATAGCCGATCATGCAATGTGCCCCACAGAAAAAAATCATTTGGCGAAAGATCCGGAGATCTTGGAGGCCAATGAATTTCTCCACTTCGACCTATCCAGCGATTTGGGAATACATGATTTAAGTAGTCTACAACATCGCGCTGGTAATGCTCCGGACATCCATCATGTTGGTACCAAAATTCGTAATTAATTTCCAATTCGTCGATAGCTGGCCCGACTTCTTCTTGCAAAAAATTTAAATACGCAGCACCAGTTAAGCGGTTTGCAATAAAGAACGGTCCAATTATGTGAGGACCTAGTATGCCAGCCCAAACATTGACACTACCCCGGTATTGCGTATGAGTCTGCAACGTTAAATGTTCATTTTGTGTGCTCCAGTAGCGATAATTTTGTTGATTTGGTCCACCAGTTAACTGAAATCGATACTCATCGCTGAATAAAATCCTAGATAAAAAGTTTCGGTCATCATTGGCCATATCCATCATTATTTCACAAAACTGCATTCTTTTTTCTTTATCCTCCTCGAATATTTTTTGACAATCCAGAGTAGTACCATTTAATAAAGTTGACTTTCTCTTCTTGGCTATAGGAATTCATTTTAAGAATCAGCAAACTTATTTTCTTTGACAAAACATAACATTTATTGCTGTCAGGATTCATGGCTGGTACTATTTATCGGTTCATTCCTAATACTTTTTCTTCAAGTCTAGCAGGTCCAGAAGGTGTTAGAAAATAAATAACAAAGAATTTAGATACATTTTTTTTTCTCCACAACTTTTGTGTTAAACATTTTCCTATAAAATAATTAGGGGAGGGAATATTCGCAAATTATTAGTTCTGCATGTAAAATCCCTATGTACGAAAATCCATTCTACACCTGGTATATATCAGAGTCATCCCTCACTATTTATATTTGTTGACACGTTTTTAAAAATTCAGACGACAGTATAAATGCTCCTTCCTACAAGTATCCGAATGTTTTTTTTCTAAAAAACGTGAAGTGTATTTAAAACAGTACATTTCGAGTTACGAGAGTAGTAGAATATTAATACTCTGCAATTTGTTAAAGTAGCTTCTCATTATTATTGTCACAAAATTGAATAAGGTAATAATAATATACTTATATGTGCATACATAAATAAACATTTTTATTTGGATAATTATTTATTTGTGCAGACATTCGTATACTTTTAATCCTTTTACCTGATTCCGTGCCGAGGATTTTTAACGGAAAAACTAATTTAATTAGTAGAAGATAATTATTGCAATATCATAATTAATTTAGAATTATTTTCCTTTTTTCTATTATTGTTATATACTTTTGGCACAACATTTTATTTTGTCACTTTATTTCATTCGTACTTTTTTTTTGTTTTTTTTAATTTTTCTGTTTGGTGAAACTTCCGAAAACGGAATTATATATTCAAAATATGGTGACGGAAGCTATACCATCTTTTACTATTTTGTAATTTTATTCTTCAACATATGTATGTCACATTATATTTCTAGAAAGAATACTGCATAATTATAACACATTTGTTTGCATGGCGTTTTTGCGTTCCTAATAATTTAGGCATTAATTGCTACTTCACTTACTTCTTATTTAAATTAGAAAACTAATGATTAAATCTAAAAAAAATATAATTATATATCCCGTATATAATTTTTGGACTATTTAATCTTGCATTTGATTAATTTAGTTATTAAAATCAAAGATCATAATGGTTTCCTTATGATCTCATTATTTTTATTTTATTATTATCTTGTATTCGTCGGTTGATCTAAGAGATTATACACCTTGTTAGTTTAAATGATAAAAGCATATATTCTTTAATATTTATATTGTTACCCCAAGAGGGAATTTCTTGGAAAAAATTGTAGAATTGTAGAAACACGAGTCTGCAAAAAAATATTTTTTTTGCAGCTGCAAGAGATGTTTTTGGTAAATATTATATTTTCTAATCTGCTGAATCAAAAAATGATCTCCATCTTCCTCCATCACGTACAGCTTTTTGCAAAATACAAGGTGTTTGCATACAATAAGCATAACACTAATGAAAGAACACCATTTTATTACTATGAATTACACAATATTTTTTATAATTAAGCAAACAATTTCTTCATTGCCTATAAAACCTTTTCTTCTTCTCTTTGGTACTTCTCCGAACATGCTTTCCCTTCCCATTTCTGTTTCTCGCTTGAGCATCCAGCAGTAGTCTTTCAGAAATCTTACACCCTGCTCTTCACTGAATGCTTCCAAATTTTCGGGAAAATAGTCGACATGGCAGTGTAAGAAATTAACTTTTAAACTCATCTTGCATCCTTGAGCTTTATACACAGCCAACATGCCTTGTACAATGGTTTTGTAGTGAGGGTCTTTAGTATCAAAAACTTGTACACTAAGTCTTTGAAACAGTCCCACACTTCTTTTTATTTTTCTCCGATTGTATCAGAAAAGAGGGGATCGACTATCAGTTTTCGTATGTTGAGGTCAGTAAAAACTCCCTCTTTCACCCTGGCTCATTTTCTCTTTGTATTTATTCTTGAGTCTTACTCTAACAAAGAAATCACATTTGCTTTGATTTTTTAGAATTAAGAATAGGATTTCAGATTTCGGGTTAAACGGGCGTTTCACTATAACTGAAACTACAAACATGAGTTTTGCAAGAAAATCTGATGAGATAGAATTTTTCGAGTATTTTCCCCGGTTTTGGTGAATGAAAATCTGGTTGTAGACCTGTGTTATCGATGAAAAATTAAAGAAAATAAAAACGGAAAACGTTACTATAATGTTTGCACATATATATATATATATATACGTATATATATATATATATACGTATATATATATATATATATATATACATACTTAGTGTTAATAAGAATTAAAATTTATTAAAAAAAAAAAAAAAAAGGTTAATAGTGAACCTGCATTTGTGTTCTTCACACCAGATTTTTAATAATATTTTATATTATTAAAAATACCTTTGTATTATACAAAACTGGTGGGGTTTACCTACTCATGTATGTTTCAATTATTCTGATAAAATTTATTTCTTATTTATTTTATTGGCCGTGTCATAATATTAAAATAATAGACTTTTTCTTGGTTTAGTAATTTTTTATGTCGAAGAAGCATAGGAGATAAATTGCGTTCTGGGAGACCAAAAACATCTACTAATGAAGAAACAATTAGAAAATTTCAGGGAATCGTGATGAATGATCGCCGATTAAAGTTGAGAGAGATAGCAGAGGCAGTAACCATATCATATGACCGCGCACATTACATTTTACGTCAACATTTGGACATATGATAGCTTAGTGCAAGACCCATCTTGCCGCCGCGTTTGCTGTCAGACGATCAAAAGCAAGCTCGTGTGACCATTTCTCAGCAATGTTTAGACATGTCAAGCGGAATCCTGTAGATTTTTTGAGACGTTTTGCAACCGTCGATGAAACGTGATTACACCACTTCACATCAGAGATTAAAACACATTCAAAGCAGTGGACAGTACGAGGTGAACCGACTCTAAAGAAGGCCAAGACGACGCCGTCAGCGGGAAAGGTGATGGCTACCGTCTCTTGCGATTCCTAAGGAATAATTTTTATTGACTACTTGCAACACGGGAGGATAATAATAGGCGCGTATTATGCGCCGTTATTAGATAGATTGAACAAAGAAATCAAAGTCAAAAGGCCTTACATGATAAAGAAAAAGGTCTTGTTTCACCAAGACAATGCCCCATCCCGCAATTACAATCGCGAAACTGTACGAATTACGATTCCAATTAATTGAACATGCACCATATTCGCCAGATTTGGCCCCTTCGGACTTCTTTCTATTTCCGAACCTCAAGAAATGGTTGGAAAGAATCTCTCATAAATAAACATTTTGAAGATTTTGCCAGTTCTTAGTTTTCTGAAGGAATGAAAGGTCTTGAAAAACGTTGGACTAAATGTATAGAGTTACTAGGAGACTATATCTATATTACAACTTACGAGGTTCTACTTATTCAACAAAAAATTTAGAGAAATTACTGTAGTATCTGGCATATTTCAAGGATATAATTTAGGTTCGTCTCATTCATCTGAAAAACTTTACTGCATATTTAGATTTAAAAAATTCAAACAGAATATTTGAACCCAATTTATGTTTTCACTACAAATTCTTAGAATTTGTAGTATCTATTTCAAAATATTTTAATAATTCCGATGTTCTGCAACCATTTCTAAAATTGAATACATTGAAATAATTTAATATGTTATACAGTGTTCTTCACGTAATCCGGTTGTTTTTATTTTCTATACCAACGCCTTAGAACACTTTTGAAAATTTCGGGCACGTAATCTTGATACTTGGTGTGTTATAATAAAATATTTACGCTCATGAACTACATTCGGTTATACCGGAAGTCACAGCTAACTTTGGTATTAAATTGTTATATTTTTTATTGCTTTTTTAGATTTCTTGTAAAGTGCTTATAAATAGAGAACGGATGCAATTTCCATAAAACGCAATCGGCAATTGGAATTGTGTATAACATCGCTCAGTACATCCCGGCGTAATTCAATGAAGTATTTGTTTGACTTACTCGGCCACCTGGTCTCGCAGCGATAACAATCGACAACCCAGCTATTGTATTCGGAGAATATAGTGTTTTCAGTGGTGTCGTGTACGTAGATAAAATAAATAAGTTTATCGTATTTCGTAAGAGAAATAGCACGTACATTCCTTTTCTTTTCATTTAAGCAACATCTTCCAATTATTTTCACGTAAGTGTGCATAAAATTTCGTTATTTAATTTCGTTTATTTGTGTGTGTGAAACGTTATTGAAAAATTGCAATAAATCAACCGTAAAACGTCACGTAGGAACGTTAAAGCACGAAAAAAAAATTGAACCCGTTGGAATCTGACAATTTTAACGAAGAACTCTGTGAAACTTTTATGGCAGCTAATATTCCATTATTTAAATTGAACAATCAAATTTTTTCCATTTCTGAAAAAATATACTGGTCGAAATGTTCCTGATGAATCAACTTTACGCAAATATTATGTTTCTAGGTGCTATACGAGAACAGTAGAACGCATTAGAAGCCATCTTTTAAATCAATACATATGGACAAGCGCCGACGAAACGGTGGATATGTTAGGACGCTGTGTGGTAAATGTTGTAGCTGGTGTACTACATCCAACTATTCCCTATAACTCATATGTAATAGCAACAAGTGTTATAAATAGAGTTAATGCGGAAACAGTTGCTGAAACCATTAAGGAGAATATGCAAAAAATGCTTCATTCGGACGCCACGTACAAAGAAAAAATACTTTTATTTGTCAGTGATAGTGCTGCGTATATGTTAAAAACAGGCAGACTATTGAAGAAAACATATCCTAATATGCTGCATATTACTTGTGTAGCACATGCTCTCCACAGAATCTGTGAATATATCAGAGACACTTTTCCGGAAGTTGATAGACTTGTATCAGCTTTTAAAAAAGTTTTCAGAAAAGCACCATTGAGAGTAGCTCTTTTCAGGGAAAAATTTCCATCTCTGTCACTGCCTCCCACTCCAGTAATAACTAGATGGGGAACATGGCTGGAAGCTACTAGTTATTATGCTGAGAATTTCGATAGTCTAAAACATTTCGTAACACTGCTAAAGGAGGATGCTAGAAGTATTGGTGAGTGCAAGGAGCTCACACAAATCCCAAATTTAAAAAATCAGATGTACTTTCTTCACGAACACTTTGGAAAATTGCCAAAACTAATCACTTATTTTGAAAATCGAAATCTCAAATTAAATGACGGATTAACCACATTAGATGTGGCTGTTAATAATTTGAAAAGTATTCCAAGTGATTTCAGATGTGGCCTTCGGCAAAAGTTTGAAGCAATTCTTAATAGAAATCCAGATTTAATTACATTGCAGCAATTATGTATGGAGACAATTCCACAAAATCTAACGGCTAAATATGAAGAAATAAAAGAATATTTCCAGTATGCACCTATAACCAGTTGCAATGTAGAAAGGACGTTTTCTATTTATAAGGATGTACTTAATTCAAAGAGAACAAAATTGACAGAAGAAAACCTTGAGAAACTATTGCTAGTCAATATTAATACTCCTTTACTCAACTTGAACGACAAAATGAACAAGTAAAAATGTTCCAATTATAGAAATAAAATTAAAAACTTTAAAAATACAACTTTTCAACAAATACATATGTACTCGTATTTCGTAATTTTATAGATCACCACCCGTTTGTTTTCCAATTATATAAATAAAATTAATTAATAAATATGTATTTCGTAATTTTAGATAGATAGATCACCACCCGTATGTTTTCCAATTATATAAATAAAATTAAAAACTTTATAAATACAACTTTTCAACAAATAAATATGTATTTCGTAATTTTATAGATCACCACCCGTTCGTTTTCCAATTATATAAATAAAATTAAATATTTTAGAAATACAGCCTTTCGCCAGTACTGCACTGGGCTTTGCGTCATGTGGTAAGCGTGTCCGTTCTCTATCTACTTATATCTACTTTATATCAAGGTTTCTTTTGTAAAAAATTAACTATTTTTGAATTATTTTGATTTTTATGAAATTTTTTGTTTTTCAATACACGTTTTAAAACTACGCATCTAAGGCGTATTTGACCTGAACGACGTCATATTTCTACTGGAGACAGCGAAAGGTA
Organism: Melolontha melolontha; assembly: GCA_935421215.2. NCBI lineage: Eukaryota > Metazoa > Arthropoda > Insecta > Coleoptera > Scarabaeidae > Melolontha > Melolontha melolontha. The sequence continues at coordinate 19,323,388 of OW285244.1, forward strand.
TAAGATTCTGAGTAATGTCTAAAGATTCAATAAATCTCTTACAGGCTGTTCGAAATTTATTGATTATTTAAATAATCCTTAATTAAAGAAAAATCTTTTTTTTAACGTAACAGCCTGTTGATGAGCACGCCATAGTAAGTACATAAACATTTTGCATCGTACAAGTATAGATTTCCCTATCCCAATCTTTCATCGTTTTAGAGTTATTAATGATTATTTTCTAAATTGAGCATTATTAGTAGTAACCTTTGGAAAAAATCTAAACAGTTTTGGAATTATACCAATTGTATTTAAATTCATCAAACTTTTTACGAAAAGGTTAGAAAACAAAATAAATTGCAAAACTTTTTGCGAGGAGAATTTTTAAATTTCTTGAGCATTTTGAGTTGGCAATGCTTGTAATACAGGTTAAGCATAATTCCTTTCATTAAAGAAATTTGCAAATAATATTTCTAATAGATACCGGTTTTGTTTTTAATTTTGGTTTCGTATTTTTAATGAAACAGGCAGCATTTTATTCATGCTGCAAACCTAAATATGTATAAGTTTCCACGTAGTTATTTTCTTTCTTCGGCAACTTAAAACTCCAACAAAATTTGAAAATGTCTTCTTGGGTATCTACTGTGGAATTTAGAGTTGGAATTTTTGGAATAAATATTCTGCAGTGTCGTATCAACAATGTGCCATAAAATCAATGGTATAATTTTTAATTTAATTAATTAATTTTCTATTGAAAATTCTTTCTTTTTCTTTTAAATTAGATCTTTCATAATTATTTTCGTCATATTACAAATTCTGTTTCAGTTTCAAACAAAAAAAAAGTAAATACTTTGGATTTGGTAATTGGATAACAAAATATTATAATTATTATTTAATGAAAAGCGCCAAATATAAACATAACGAATTTGAAATTTCAAAAATCTATAATTATAGAATCTTTTATTTAATATTTAATTACAATATCAGTAATATATTCAAGTTAGTATTAGTAAATAAAAGAATAATGCACACATAACTATAACTGTTAATATATATAAAATTATATTATATTATATTAATATAAGATGTCTAGAAAAAAGAGATAGAGATGGTAGAACTATTTTAAAATGAAGTAATATTTATGATATATGTAATTGCTTCTTTAAAATTTACATATATTTAATCAAGAATATTGAATACAATAATTTATCAAAATATAAAAAAAAATTATACAATAGAATTCCATAAATAACACCTACTCATTTGTTTAAACAACATATGTGCAGACGACAAGAAATAAACTAGTGTTTTATATAATACTAGAATTTTGGCGGGAAAAGTTGAATTGTCACCGCCATATTTGATCGGTTGGGCGACAAATTCAAATATTTACAACGACGAACAATAGTTGTATTACAGCTAGCCTAGCTTCCTCTTGAACTTAAGACTATTATTCGTACGTTCAACTTGAGGAAAAAACTTATTTAACGCAAAAACTCTATTATTTTTTTTGTGGCAGAAATGGATTGCAGATATCCTGATCAAGCACGATTGGATATTACCACGTCATGGACCACTAGATCCGCTGCCTCATTTGCCTTACCGAGCACGATTTTAGTGTCTTTAACATTATTAATGTTGGTTGGTCTTGCTGGAAATTTGCGGTCTTAGTCATGGTTTATTTATAAGTAATTATTGCAATTTATAACAACTAGTATAATCATATTTATATTCCTATATATGTTAATATGTAGTATAACACAATCGTAAAAATGAAAACATGTAACAAATGACATATTTATTTTTAATATATGTATGTAATACCTCTCACATATGTTCTATTCTATTCAAATATTTTTTCTTTAATGAAGAACAAACGTAAAATATTGTTAAGTTTAAAATGTTGATATTCACATGTTTATTGTATCTGTGATTTTTATTTTATTAAAAAAAACGCTTTTTACAACAATTACTAATTAATTTTTATTCCTAAACATTACCCTTACCTGTTTTTCATTTCTACAATTTACCTGTACAAATTAATTTTTTTTATTAATTAATTTAATGAAGCCAGTGAATCTTCTGGCGTGAAATTCGTTCCAATTTATTAAATGCAGATACGAATATCACATGTAAAATATAGAATATAAATGCTATTGTAATTTCTAGATTGAATATGAAAGTTGTATTTCTACCTGAGATATGTGCAGCATTCCAGTGGTGTCTGTTGTAAATGCAGAAGTATTGGAACTGGTTTTAACTCCGGTAAGCTAGCTTTATGATGTTAAAATTCACTCATACAGCTAGATAACCAAAGAAAATATCAGTTCCATTAAAAATATGAAAAATATTTACTTCTAAAAACGTAAAGTCACCAAATAATAGTGTATTCACACGCGATGTTTTTTTTTTAAGAAAAAGAAATATTAGGATATAAAAATGATATAAAAAAGCACGTGACTGTAAAGACGGGCTCAGGTAGGTAAGAAAGGAAAGGATATACGTGTGCGTAAAAGTGAGATAGAGAAACATCACCGTTCCTCGTCTAAAACAATCGATTAACTTTGAGAGCGGATGTTAACGCGTTGAGATCAATCGAAGAACTGACCAAGCTGGCCAGGTAATACAACAAGTGGGACATTTGGCTTTTCCCATCTTACGGTCAACTGGCGAACTTGATTGTTGAGAAACCAGTTTCAAAAGCCAAGCCTCAACCTGTTCTATATGCCACTGGTTGTCAAACTTTCTACTCCCAAGGCGGTATTTGAAAACTGATGTGTTTGTATATGTATACGAACGATCTATAAGCTAACACCTAACCTCTGCATTTTGTTCCGGATGCTGTACACATCGAAATAGGTATAACTAATTTATTAAAAATAAAAATTACAACCCTCCAACATTATCAATCTAAAAACCACTTAATTTTTCTATGATATCTAGGCAAACGACAAACTCTACATTTGGATAGACTTTACCAGAATTCTAGTTCGACTTGTATTTTTTATATAATTCAATTAAACATTTGATATAAATATATTAATATTATAATAGATTAATAAGTAGGTTCCATAAATAAATCGTGTAAGTTCACACTTTTAATTACATGTTTTTTCACCACTTTCAAACGTTAGTTTCATACATATTCGTAAATTGTTTACCGCTTTTGATACACTAGACATTTTTATATTCAAATCAGGAAATATTTTAAAACATCATTTCAAGAGCACGACTTTCCTAGAATGCATAATTTGTTAACGATGGTCAATTTTGCAAAAAGAATTTTAATAATTCAACATGTATGTACCGACATATGCGCTTATACATACACAGGTAAAAAATACACTACTTAAAACGTATATATTTTACATTTATTGGAAAATTTAGAACAAGTCATGCATTTGGTTTTTATACAATTCCGATTTTATGGTTTATTTTTGTTCGATAATATCAGTAGATACTAAAATTTAATTATATTATTGTTAGTTACAAACACTAAAAGGAACGGAAATATATTGGTTAGTATGAATATAGAAGCAGAAATATTTTAAAGGAAATTTAATAAAATTAAAATTTTTAACTATATGGATAGTAAAGAGATAATAATTATCTAACTTCTGGATCTTGTAAAATTAAAAGAAAATCTCACTTTAGTACATCCATTTCGAATGTAAGATTAGTTTATATCCACTTACAGAACAGATCATCCAGCGACAGTATTATAATAATAATAGACTAATTAATGTGAGGTTCTATTGTTCTAAATGTGAGAGATTTATAGAACAATATCAGTTTCACTCTAAAAAGAAGGAATGTCCCCAAATAGTATTTCTTGGCTGCATTGGAATCAAGGCCTGTTTATAAAAAGAAAATATTTAATTTGTTGTCTATTATGACCAACAATAGAAATCAAACTATGTACTTTGAATTCAGTTTTCTTTAAGTACTCGTATAAGTGCAAAATAATGCATTAATACAGAAGCAAAAAGTTAAGATACTAAAAATAATCATTTTTTTTTGTACACATATATAAATGATGATTTTTGTCATAAACACCAGAGTATATAAATTCCTGATAAGTAGTCGCTATTTAAGATTGATGTTTATGAATGCATTACCAACTTTCTGCAGCCATATGGGTGAAAGTTAAAAATTAAATACTTGGGGGTATATTACAGCGAATATGCGAATGTACTTTTAGAAGCTTGGTAAATATTGAATATAATGAAATACATATGGCAACGTAAATATCTACCGCCGAATGCTTCAAATAAGTAACAATGTACATACTTAATTACAATTGAGAAATTTACAGCCTTAGTTGAAAATTTATAACAAGAATAATATATAAAATTTAAAAAAAGTAACGAAAATGTTATGCTTAGTTTATTGAATTATATGAATTATTATTATTATAGGTTTCTGGTATGGCTAATTTTTTAGTACCTACTTATTATTTGATGAAACTATTCAATATCACGAATGCATTTACTAATTTCTGCGCTCTATTTAAGAAGACCCTAAGTTGTGGTCCCTAATTTTTGGTATGTTGTAGAAACGATAGCGCCTTGGTGACCAGTTTGCAGACATGAAACGCATGATTAGAAACGTGTTGTCCATTCATTTTAAAGTATTTTATTGTTTTACTTAAATCATATCATGTGTTCTAGTGGGGTGTTCCAGTTGAACAGAAAAATCAAAATCCAACTTATAGATCTAACTCATTTATCGGAAATAGTATCCCTTATAGATGTAATCGTTTATAACTTGTTTTTAAATTCTTATACTTTCTATATTGTTAGTCTATATATTCCGCCAAATTTCCGCCATTTTTCGATACTTTACTTGATTGCCCTGCTCTAATAATTGGTGATTTTAATGCTTCGAATAACAATAGTTTTCTACTTGCGGACTTCAAAAAAAACATTCTTAATAATTTATCAGCTGGTCTTAATTTGAATCAGGTTCATCATTTAACCAACATTTTGAACAAATTATTGGATCTATTTTTTTTCCACTCTAACGTTCGATATTTTGGTTGAGGATGAGGACTCGCCTATTGTATCGGAGCATCCATATCATTCTGCTTTTTCTGTTGTATTAAATATACCATCTATTACCACAACTACTAATTTTCTTTCTAATGACAATATGCGTTGCGATTTTCGTAACGCAAATTATGTTTATATAATGACTTACTTTTACTCGATTGGTCTAGTTTATCTGTTTATGATAACGTTGAACATTGTGTTGACATGCTTCATAATATCCTTAGAATACTTTCGATAACTTTCTTCCTAAACATTGTTCCTTTCAAAAAAAGAGCTTTCCACCTTGCTTTACATCTGATATTCAACGTAACTTAAAATTAAAGAAGCACTACCATAAAAAATGGAAATCTACTAGTATCTTTTTATTACGAATTCAGGAGATTAAGAATTACGAAAAGTCGGATAGAATCCTTTTTATATACAAGGAAAACCTTAAACATGTTCCTCGTAAATTGTGTCAGTACATCCATCTTAGAGAGGGATTATCTAGAATTCCATCTGTAATGCATGACCAGGATATTATTTTGAATAGACCTGAGGATATAGTTGAGAATTTTGCGAGGATTTTCTCTAGTGCTTACTCTGACAATGTATGGCTCTATAATCGGCATACTAAAGCTACTACCATGGATTACTTAAGAATTTAAGAAATTATAGAAGATGATATTCTATGGAGCATCAGGTGATTCAAATCTAATGTGAATGCTGGCGAGGATCTCAGGTTGGGTTCTTAGTTATCAAGGATTGTTACATGGTGTTTATTACCCCGTTAACATGTATTTTTCATTTGGCACTAAGACAGCGATGTTACGTTTCTAGATGGAAAACTACCTATACTACTCCTGTATTAAAGAACGGCAATAGAAGTACCTAATACAAATAATTATCGACCCATAGCTATTTGATCGAGCTTTTCAAAGATATTTGGGCAAATAATATACAAGTACCTTTACCTTCATGTTAAATTTAAAATTACTCCTATTCAGAATGTCTTTGTAGCTGGACGGTATCTGGTATACATGTCACAATGTGTAACACACTGAATGATCGTACTCAGGTGGATGTTATCTACACCGATTTCACTCGTGCATTTGATATCATTTGTCACAATGTATTAATATAAATTTGGATTGGATGAGGATTTTCTTTGTTTTATGACTTCTTATCTGCAAGGAAGAAAGAATTGATTACGTATATTATAATGGGTTTAAGTTCTCCGAATTTATTACCTATACTGGTTGTCCTCAAGGCGCTAACTTGGGATCGCTTCTATTCTTGTTATCATTAATGATCTTCTCGAATCATTGACGTGTTCTGGATTGGCTTACGCCGACGATTTAAAGATATATTTGCGCATTGATGGACCAGATGACGCAATTCTCTTGCAGAATAATATTAATTGAATATGGAATTGGTAGAAAACAATCTCAAACCTAACATAACTGCGTGGTTCGGTTTTTTTCGAAAAAAGGAGCTTTTCGGTTTTAATTATAACATTAATAATGACTTTCTACCTTTTAGTATGACAGTCAAATATTTAGGAGTGTTATTTGACAGTGGTCTAACGTTTATCAATAATATTACTGACATGCAAAGATCTTCCGAGCCTCTTGGTTTTTTGATGCGTAGTTGCAAATATTTTTCGAACATGGAAACGATAAAATATCTCTTTTGTTCGCTAGTTCGAAGTAAACTGGAATATGTTTCAATAATTTGGCATCCTATATACACTTGTCATAAGGTGCGACAATAGTCTACTGCGTGATCATATCATGCGTTAGTTTTGTTAGAAACTAGACTAGAAATTGTCAGTGCTAACTTCTTGTATGATGTAGTGCATAATAAGATAAGTTATCTCTCTTTACTTGAGAGAATTTGCTTTGCAGTGCCTCGATTTACATCTCGAAACTCTGCGACTTTTGCTTATCCGATGTGTAGGAGTAATGTTTTAGTTAAAAATTCAGTTTTTCAGATGAAAAAAATGCTAATAAATACTTTGACGACATTTTCTTTGATTCGTGGATTCAACTATGATTTTTTATTTTTATTTATTTTAATTTTCTTAGATTCTTGTATATTAATTTTCTTGTTTTGTTAATTTCTTTATCATTTTTATTGATTTGTTATTTATGCATGATGTACTGTTGGGCACTTAATAAACTATTATTATTATTACTATTATTATTACATCGAGGTAGTTACTAAATGCCAATTAAATATAAAATACACACACATTATTGATATCGTTCTCCATTACACTAGGCAGACACTGAAATTATTTTTTACTTTACTACCTTCAAACTGACTCTAAACCAATATCCTTTAGAACTTCCTAAAAAAACCTCCTTCTGGTCCTACCAAAAATACTGCAATTTTTGTTTGTAATTTAATTTTGTTTCACCTGGAAGAAATTTGTGATTAAAAATTTGACGCTTAATAAATAATTAAATTGAATTTCCATTGGAAGTTTAATTGGTGTTTCATTTTCATCACGTTGTTAATAATAATAATAATAATAATAATAATAATAATAATAATAATAATAATAATAATAATAATAATAAAAGGAGCTTTCACATCCATAATAATAACAATAATTTATTTTCCGTTCATTTTTGCATGTAACTAATATTTTTCGATATTCTAAACGATCGTTTTCTTTAATATTAAACACTGAAACATGTCTACTAAAAACAATATCTAAATGCGATTTTAAGTCACCCCAGGGAAATCAAAACTAGAACGACTGTTATTTTAATGGCAATCTCTCGCAATGAATCTAGTGGATTATTGACCCCGATCAGTAAACAAATAGATATCGAGTCACGAAGAAAAATGGCCTGTTTGCAAATATTCTAATAGACTACGCATATCTACTCGTACTATTAATATGAGGAAATAGGTACATTCATCTGGAATAGCCTTATATGATTAGCTAATCGCTTCTCGAATACGACTTAAAGCTACTTCGCTAAATTTGTCATACTATCTACAACGTATTGCTTTTCGAAAGTCTTTGTTTTAAATACTTCTAATAATTGACTTTTTGTGTAGCTAATCTTTATAATAAATATAATTTTTTGTAAAGACTCCGATATTTCAGCCTTAGTACTGTTCAGATTTGGTAGTTTCTTCACCTGTCGTGAATGGTATGAAGCATTGTCAATGACAATGACACTTCTCTCGGGTAATACTGGTAAGAGATTTTTCTGAAACCACACTTCAAATAATGAAACTGTCATATCCTCGTGATAGTCAAGATTACAATTTTTTTGTTCTTTGCCGAAAGTAACACTTCGCTGAATTAACCATTTTGAGGACCAGCGCATAAAATAATTCTTTTTCATTTGGAAAGGGGTACATCTAATAAACATGCCTGTGGGCCATTAATCCAACCTTTTTGTATGATGTCGTTAGTGCCATACCAAGTTTCGTCTATGTAACAAATAAACCGTCCTTTACCTCGGAATTCGGTGACTCAATTATAGCACGTCGTTTATCTATTGTCCAAAATCGGAAACCATTTTGCTTTAATGTTCGCCATATTGTTGTTCAACAGGCTTCTATTTCGGTATTTTATCTAATTTTTTTGCAAACTATTTACTGTGGAAACGTCACCCTGTTTGTACGTACTATATACTGTTCGTCGAATGATATCAACGTCCCAACTTGGTACTTTCCTTATCGATCCTTTATCGCTTTTAACTCTTCCTTCCATAATACCATACTTCATAATATTATAAACTACACCAGTTAACTTCGATTCTCTAATTGCTTTTTCCGTAACTTCTGCATTTTCTTGTTGTAAATTATTATATACATTTAAAAGTTTATACTTAGCTTGAACTATCAGATAAATGTTTTTAGCACCACAATTTATATTGCCCGTCACAGGTCACAGTTATCGTTATTTATTTCATATTGCTCACCTTGCCTGTCCCAAGATCTCCACATTTTCTTATAATAAAACAAATGCTCTTTCACTTTACAATTTATATTTTGCTACTAACGGAAATTTATACGGACTGTATTACTCAAAGGTAAAAATGTTAAAATGTAATGCCATTTCAATTATACGATGTTAAGTAATGACTATTAAATTTAATTCTCAGAACTAATACAATTAAGCGAATCAAGTTCGCTTACTTAGGGCACAATTTATTAAATACCACTCTGGCTATTAAAGTAAGGAATGGCTCACATCTTAGATGTGTTTACGTTTCATTAAGCCTTCAGCGCAGGAGGTGTTGTAAAAGTACTTTTCTATTATTTAGTGAAATTAGTTGAAACGAACTATACATATAGTATGTCCAGAAAGATACCGTTGATTTTTAAGTAAAATTTAAATCCTATTCATTGCACCATAATTAACGCAGCATGTCAGCATATGTTTAAAACCGAACACGTACATTCAACACAACATTAATGTTGAGACGCAGAAAGAAGTCGTGGTATCCATCTTGCACTAACCTTGATCATACCCAAATGGTCATACAGAATTCGGCGAACATTTGTTTCACATGGTTGATAATTCCTTTACTTTCAAACGGTGATCTTCTAATACCAATTCTTCAAATAAATAAAATCTTTTGTGGTGTTACCATTTCAATTGCCGGACCTCATCATCTTCAAGGGATTCTTGCCCCAAACGGAAACATTTTATCCACTTTTTTACAGCAGAATGTGAAGGAGGTAAATCTCCATAAAAGTTGTTTAATTTGATTAGGCGTATTCTGCTCGTTTATGTATGGCTTATACATGTTCAAACATCTGCGATTTATTGAACAATCTATCTATCTACCTACATAGCTATCTAAAACCTACATACTATTGTGATCAAAAACTATCGAGATTGATTCGTTTAAACCGCGCGGGTTAATTCAATATGGATAAATATATTTCTTTCTGGGTTGATAGAGCTCTTTCAAACGATTATTTTTTCTGTTCGATTTTCATAATATCTTATTTTGATGAGGTAAGAATTTGCATAAAATTTTGCTTGTGGTACGAAATTTCTAACGTTTGTGATATGTTGAAAATGTTAGAAAAAGGTTTCGGTGACGAGTGCATATCAAAAACAGAGACAGAGAACACGTTGAAAGCGAAGAGCGATCTGGACGACCTAATGAAAACCACTCACGGAATTGAAAGTCTTGCACTCAGAAATCGTCGGTTGATAATTATAAACCTTGTAGATAATACTGGAATTTAATTTTGATCGATCCTAATAATTTTCAAACATCATTTGGGTCTCAGACGTGACTCATCGCGATTTGTTCCAAAATCGCTTAATTTCTTCAAAAGAAGCAACATATGAACATCTGTACTTACAGGATGAGTTAATATTCACTTCTCAGCCCTTGGATATTTGTTTTACAATTAAAAACAAAAATGAAGAATACTAAAATCCCAAAAGCGAAGCCGTTTTCTGGTAAAATTGAAATAAAAAATTAACGAACGATTCAATGACGGCAGTATAAACAAAATCACGCACAACCGAAATTCGTATTTATAGAAATTCGATTTATCCTCACGGCCCATATGTACGATAATAGCCCATACGGTACTGCCTAGCGTGTTCGAGTCCCCCTACTCTACACAACGGCGGGCCAAAGCTGCGTGAGGCAATGCTGATTTCGTTGTTCCGAGTTGCCATGCATTTACTTGACTTTGACGCTATTATGTGTATTTGACTTGTATTATTCATTGACTACTGAAAGCTTCAAAAATATTTTTAAATTCAAAATGGCAGGGTATACTAAAACAATACGTCGATATGATAAAAAGTTTAGGCGCTTGTTGTGATGACGCCCGTACTGCCGAACGATTGTGCAAAGAACGATTTTCGACCCGCCGTCATCCAGATCACAAAATAATCCCAAATGTAGATATACGTGCTGTGGAGACAGGATGCTTCACTCTAAAACGTTCTTTGCATGCCGGTTGAGCTCGAAAACTTACGTGGTAACAGGAGGAACAGTTATTGTAGGATATTGAGAAAAATCCTACCACCAGTACACGTTTGTTGTCAATAAATAAGTCACACCCAGTCCTCTGTTCATAGATGTCTTCGAAGATACAACTTGTTTCCACACCATCTACTGCCTGCTCAAATGCTGCTTCCCGGAGATGACTTATTGAGTGTAAATTTTTGCACAAAATTTTGAGCAATCATTACTTTTTCCAAAATATTTTGTTTACCGATGAAGTTCATTTCAACCAACAAGGAGTTTTCAATCACCGTAACCTTCATTACTGGCATTTTGAGAATCCTCATATTGTATAGCAGGGGAATTAGCAAAGACGTTGATCTGTGAGTGTTTGGATGGGTATTTTGTGAAAAAGAATCACCGGTCCATACTTTCTGCCTAGTGAAAATAGGTGAAAATTACAGAAAACACTTTGTCAGGTCTGTTAGAAGATATTCCTTTACATGAATGTGCAACAATGCTTTTTCAACACGATGGAGCGCCACACATGGTACATTACAAATTCGAGAAATTAAGTCCCATAGATTTTTGGCTGTGGAAATATATAAACGAGTTCTTGTCGGTGTGGATGACGTTATTGCCTAGATTCACGAAGCAATAGCAGATATAAATGAGAATAATTTCAATTCTCTTGCCAGAAATTTTAGCCATAGGTAATATACGTGTATCAACGAAAATGGTATAAATGTTGAAGGTTTGTTAAGGTATTAGATATTTTGTTTCCGTTTCGCTTAGCTCGACTCAGATCATTTTTATTTTTTGTAATATTGCAAGAGTTTTTGTATTGGAATTTGATAAGAATTGACGAAAACTTAAAAAATGTTGATTTTTTATTTCAATTTTACTTGAAAGCGGCTTCGCTTTCGGGATTTTAGTATTCTTCATTTTGTCTTATTTTTAATTGCAGAACATCCGAGGGACGGGGAATGAATATTGACTCACCTAAAGATGATTTCTGACTACTAGTCTGTCATGAAACGCATTATTACGGGCGATAAGACATTGATCTATGCTTATAATCCTGAAGTTGACGAATCTAGGAATGAGTGAAAAATAAAAGTCATGTTATGTTACACAGTTTTCTTTGATAACCGATCGCATTATGAATTTGTTCTCACCGACCAAACTATTAACAAAGTATATTGTTATGTGTCGTTTGTGCGAAGTTATTTGTCCAATTCGTCCAAAATTTTCTGGATTATAAAAATCTATAAAAACTCGTTGTTTTTCCATCACGATAATGCATCACGTCAAAATTCATCGCTTGCTAGATACTATTTGGCTAAGTATTCATATCACATTATTTAATAGCCACCATAATCGCCTGATTTATAAGCGTGTGACTTTTTTCTATTTCCACAGTTTTAAATCGACTGAGGAAATAGAAAAAAATTTGAAATGCGATCTGAAAGCTATACCAGAAATCTACGGTCAAAACTGCTATGGAGATTGGAAAAAAACGTTGCATGGCATAAGTGTATTGTTTCATTCAAGTACTACTTTGAAGGAGATTAAATAAATTTAGAAAAAAAATAAATAATTTTTTTTATTTAACTAGTCCCGATATTTTTTATCAAAATATTGTATGGATATTTTTATCAATCACCATATAACAAGTGTTCATTTGAAAAGTCAATCTAGGTTACTTTGAAATTTTGATAGAATAAGACGCAAATATATTAGTATGTGTTTGTATGTATGAAACTGTCAAAATATACGGCTTCGTAGGTTAAGTCTAAAATCTCAATGTCAGCCGTTTTCTCTCTGTTGCATTACTGAACATACTATTTCAGCATAATGGCTACTTTTCCTGATAGGTTTACCTCTGGTGATGATGGCATTCCCAGCTTCCTGATCAGGGACACCAAATTTGTTCTATCAGCACCACTAACCAAAATTATAAACCTAGCAGTCCAGACATCATCCTTCCCCGATAGATGGAAGTGCGGCCGTATTGTTCCTGTATTCAAGAAGGGTGATAGCAGACATATTTCAAACTACAGACCGATTTCGTTCTTATCAAACTTTGCAAAAATTTTCGAACAAGTTTTGTTTGATGCTATTTACTTCAATACCCATTCATATATCACACAGCACCACCATGGTTTTATGAAAGGTCGGTCTACTACTACAAACCTAGCTTGCTTCACGCAATATACGAATGAAGTCTTGGACAGTAGGGGTCAAGTGGATGTTGTTTATATGGATTATTCACATGCTTTTGATAGCATCAACCATATGTTGCTACTTCAAAAACTTGATAGCTTTGGCTTATCTCCGAATTTATACATGTTGTTGGGGTCTTATTTATCTAATCGATATAATTATGTGTTTTATAATGGTTATAAATCGTACACCTTTGCAGTGGCTTCTGGAGTACCGCAGGGTTCTAACTTGGGACCTTTGCTGTTCTCATTATATATGAATGACCTTTTACCACTGTTCAGATGTCAGGCGCTAGCTTACGCAGACGACATCAAACTATTTTCTGATATCGCCAAACCAGGTGATGCCATTGGCTTGCAGCATGATGTTAACATTCTTGTGGAGTGGTCTCAGAGGAATGGATTGTCTTTGAATATCGACAAATGTGTGGTGATGTCATTCTCTAGGAAGAACGCACCAGTCTTATCACGTTATTTTATAAATAATCAGCTGTTGAATAACACAAACTCAGTAAGGGACCTGGGAGTGACGTTTGATCCGGAGCTATCTTTTAATGATCACATTGTGGGCATCTGCCACTCGTCTTCGAGAGCATTGGGCTTCCTCATTCGAGCCTCGTGGTGCTTAAACAGCATATCCTTGCTAAAATCTTTGTATTTCACTCTTATAGTTCCGAAACTCGAGTATGCGTCTATTGTTTGGTATCCCTTCTACATCTCGCAACAGTTTCCAGTTGAACGTATACAGCGCCGATTTGTAAAATACCTCTTTTTCAAATCTAATCGTGTATATCCTGACTGGAACACTTCCTATGAAGAACTGCCTCGACTCTATGGGGTTCAGTCTTTGACTGTTCGTCGAGTTAACTACAGCGCAAGGTTTCTTCATAATCTTCTCCACAATAAAGTTGATTGTGCCGCGCTGTTGTCTAGGGTCAGATTCAATGTGCCTAGTGTTAGTACCCGTAACCCTGTTACTTTCTTGCTGTCGACTCCAAGGACGAAGCTACTGATGAGATCACCGATATTCCACATGATGAGGAATGCTGAGGCATATTATAGTGACATATTCATTGGAGAGGTGGACACTAAGGATATGTGAACCTTGACATCATAATTATCGGTATTACTTATTTGTTATATATCAAAATTATTTTAGTTATGTAATAATTTAACATAGTATGTGTATTCATACATCTAATTTGTGTACTTATTGCTCTGTAATTGGGATTACCTGTTGGGCAAATAAATAAATATTATTATTATTATTATTAAGTAGTAAATTTTAATTTACGACATACTTCAAAATGTTCTCAGTAAATCACATGCTACTAGATTGACTTTTCAAATGAACACACGTTATACGGACAAGAAACTTAATTTTGAGGAAACTGAATGCCATCGATGTTGTCATATTTGAAGATAATCCTAATTAATTATATATGTATATAAAGTATATTAGGTATATTACTTCTGACGCGAGTAAATTAACAAACCACTCAATTATAGAATTGTGATAAAATTTCGTTAATGAAAATTTGTTTCGATATAAATTGCATATCTGGTGAAATAGACCAAAATACACGTATATTTCGTGAATTTACAACTCCTAATTTAAAAAAAAAAGACAAAAACAATCTGTGAAAAGTTATCAACCGCGCGGAACATTATTGAGCGCCACTGTAGCAATAGAAACGGGAAAATTTTTAGATAAAAAGTATAATGCAAAATAAAATGTATTTTACATAGATGAAGAGCAAGAAGCAACCGTATATCAGCTAAAACATGATTAAAATTGACGCATAAATATAAGGAAACGAATTTTTGGAATACAATATTACTTGCTGGCAAATAAGGCAGATTTAATTCCAATAACAGATTGGCCATTTATTCAATTCTTGTATTATTTAAATTCCTAATTTCAAAAGTTCAATTCCGACATCTTATAAAACAAATTATTTTCGAAACAAAGAAGTTCTCTTCCAAAGCAAATGCCTCTTCTTCCCCTTTTACAATAAACAAAATTGTATTAAAGTGAAAAATTCTGTATGATTAAAAAAAACCACGAAATTGTGAATAAAAGGCTTTTCTGAAGTTATAAGCCAAACAAAAATGATTGCTTTACAATTATCCATGTGTAGTTACTGTACCAACCTACTCTAGAAATTGAACAGTGCTGAAAATGTGTGGAAAAAAATTAAATGTTTTAAGAACAGCATTGCTAGAAAACGGAAAATACCATACAACTTTATTTCATTATAAAGTTTTAAGGTAGACCAATAAAATGTTAAACAAAATTTGGTGAATCGATATTTTTATCTAGTGATAAATGTTTGTATGTTCGGTTCTTATTGGCTTTGTTTAAAATTTTTTTTTTCAAAAATTTGTATTATTGTATCTATTTTATTTTAGCTAAGAGTCGCTGTATATATAGATTTTCTCTTTTACTTTATCTATTATTATATTCTTGTGCCTACTAAAATTACTCTACATCGTTCTTTCTTTTTTAGTAAGAAAGCTTTTACAGTACACCACCGAGAATGTAATAAATAACGACTGCACCTTGTATATTATCGTTTCATTGTCTTTTATTTGGATGCTTCTTTTTTCGTTTGATTTTTCTTCTTCTCGTTCTGAAACGTGTATTAAATAAGCCAGCGAGATCTTCACCGCTTATAGGGACAGGTTCAAAAGATATGTAGCGAGAGGTGAAGGGGTTAAAACTAGCTCGACTACTTTGACTCAGGTAATCGCCTACGCCAAGAATGTGAACAGCGGTCGAGCGACGGCTCTCCTCAGCCAACTAAATGGCCTTGGTCAACCACCGCTTTCGACAAAAGAGACCTAAATGATTTTCGGGTTCATATATTGTATATACAATTATATACGGGTATAATAAACATTTTTTGTCTCACCCGCATAACTTTAAGAACACTTAACTAGTTACGCATTTATACCTTTATACCAGAATAGATAATTTTGTCATAATAAATGAATCCTAGTTATTAATTTAGTTTAATTCTCTTCAACTTAAATATCTTGATTATGCATAATTTTGCTGCTGTTTATATCATTGGCATCATTATTTCCAGTTTAGATTGGTAAGAAAAAATATGAATTTAATAGATAATCGATGGGCCAACCGATCATCTTTGTATTCAGACAGACATAGCGGACAACATATGAACCGCATTCCGTAGCACAATGCATGCCTGTCTGTATAGATAGTATAGGTACAGAGCGCGGGAGTCTTGAACATTGGCCACTTAGAGTATGGAATGAAGTTATACTTGCCGGACCGGTTATGTTAATCTTCGGAATTGATGACGCACAGTTTCTTTAGCTTCATCTTACTTACATAGACTAAAGGAATTCTGATAGAATGATCGGTATCTCGCGGTACACACAGCATCCCGATACATTATATTGTAGTAATAACTGCCTACACCTTACACGGTGAAAAAAACTTATATTTCCGACGTTAGTTACGGTTTAAAGAAAAATCGAGAATTCTCTGAAATATTGCAGAAAAAGAAAAAATATACTTTATTTTAAATAAATATAACAATATAGGGATTTATTTCTTTATAAATACAATTTTATGAAATATGAAATAGGTTTGGGTTTTACGATTTTTTAAATTTAAATAAATATCAGTCCACCAACGCAAAGTAGTTTCATATACAATATGATCATTTATATTTACCCTCTAGCAAGCCATGAAATTATTTCTTGAAAATATCGTATTGGTAGTGACAAATAAAATACATCTGTCATTATGTGTATGTTCTGATAAATAAAACTCATCTGTCATTAATGTATTTATTAATTGACACTTAAAAATGTTTACAATAAATCATAAAGTTTTTCTGATCGAATCATACTTTAGGAATGGTGTAAAATTAGAAAATGGAGAATGGTCGTACTCCTTGCAGCCTTGTATACAAGAATTTCGGGCAGAATTTCCAAATTTTCCAACAACATATGACAGTTTGCGGCAATTAATTCAAAAGTCAGTGGTTAAATTCCGTGAAACAGGGTCTGTGTCTGGAAAACCAGGTGCTGGTAGACCACTAAAGCGGACAGTTGAAAATATAGCAGATGTTGAGGGACGAATAAATCAATCACCTAAGAAATCGATTCGTAAGCTTTCACAACAAACACAACTGTCATATGGGACCTGCCAGAGAATCCTTAAAAAAGACTTACAAAAATTTCAAAAGAAATTTCATTGCGTGCAAGAGCTTTTACCAATCGATCAGGTAACCAGAGTTAATTACTGTCAGTGGTTCTTAGGTACGATTAATAACGATAACGTTCTTGACAAATCCTTCTGGTCCGATGAAGCATGGTTTCATTTATCAGGATATATAAATAAACAAACAATGCGCATCTGGTCTAGTGAAAATCCACATGAAATTCTTGAAACACCCTTGCATTCACAAAAAATAGGCGTTTGGCTTGCTGTTTCTCGTAGACGAATTATTGGTCCAATATTCTTTAATAATACGATAAATGCAGAACGATATCGTAATAATTTATTGCTACCATTTGTAAATCAATTACATGATGATGAGCTCCGCGAGGGATATTTCCAGCAAGATAATGCAACAGCCCATAAGACAAGAGAAACGATGGAATTATTGCATGAATTCTTTGATAATCGAATAGTAGACTTTCCACCACGATCTCCGGATTTAACAATTATGGACTATTTCATTTATCCACATCTAAAAAATAGAGTATTTACGAATCGTCCACATACAATTGAAGAACTTACTAATGCTATACGAAATGTCTGTGAGGAAATTACACCACATAATTTAAGGAATGCCTTCAATAATATGAGACGAAGAGTTGCGCTATGCATAGAAAATGAAGGAGCTCACTTTGAACATTTATTGTAGCTGTTTTTATTATTAAACTTTTTATTTTTTCAACTGAAACGTTTGTATGTAATTATTTGTCAAAATGACAAAACCTAATCTGTCATCAGTATAAAATAACCTATATCACACACACGCTGCAAAATAAGTTAACTTAAATTATGGTACCAACTTAAGTTTAAAAAAGAAAAATGTCATTGCCTCCTAGAGGGTAGAAATATATGATCATATGGTAGTATATTATACATAAACTACCTTGACTGATAACTGATAACTGATAACTGATAACCACAAAAATAAAGGCAAACATATATAAATAAATAAGACTTTTTAAAATACAAATTCCTTGAATTTGGAAATTAAAAAATGGCTCTAAATATTAGCTGTCTACACCTACTCATATGAGATTTCTAAATTAATGAGACATTAGCTTAAAACGCTTCTCGATTTCGTTGTATGGAACTAGAAAACATTACTCATAATCGCAAAAGTAAATATAAAAGCATTATGTATTATAACAGCATGAATGAACTAAATTTTTTTAAATTTTTGATACAAAATTATCAAAAATATATATATAAACGTGGTGATTCGCTAATACATTATAAATACACAAATATTTTCATGAAATACTTGTTCTGTTTTTAACTAGTTAAATAGTTTTCTTAATATAATCAATCATTATTAATCATAACAACTATTACAAATAACAGACGACAATGGGAGAATTTTTCCCTTAATCTGACCACATACTTGTTTCATTTGGTTGGAAGTTTTATAAGAAAGACGAAAATATTAAGGCGATTTTTTTAATAAAATCATGGGGAAAGCAGCAGATGATTTTAGTTTGCCGTAAACACAAGTTAAAAGAAAACGTGAGCAATTTTTACTATTAAAGTTCAATATTTAGCGCAAATTAATTTAATATGAGGTCGGAAACATCCGACGATGAGTTATTGTAAGTTTAAGCTATTTTTTTATTTTCATTTATTTACGCAAAATTATGTAGATATCAACCCTCTACTTCGTGCGCTATGACTCCTGTAAAAAAAAAAAGAAAAATTCTACAGGAAACACCTAGTATACGCCCAGAAATTCAAAATGGAATGGCTTGGAGATCCTCAATTCAGGGGTTGGCTGGCTGCAATATCCTAAAAACCAGTTCCTCTGCAAGTGCCAGGCATATAATGTTGACCTCAAGCGCGGAAAATAAAATTTAGAAAAGCATGCAGTAACCTCAAAACATTGGAGGGATAAAATACAGGATATGCCATTAAAACATAAAAATTTTCAAGACCAATGTGAATTTTTAAATATTGCATATCTAGCTAGTCTATGTATGTCTACCGCATAGCAATGCAGAAACCGATAGAGTATTTTCAGTTGTCATTGACCTTAAATCTAAAAAGAGGAATAAATTAGGAAGTGAGGCACTAAATGCTATTTCAGTTATTAGATTTTCCAATACTGGAAATTGTTGTAAATCATTTAACGTTAGTGATGACATGACCATTTAAAATTGTTGCAATCAAAGCAATTGTATAAGTGAATAAAAATGTATGTTATAGTTAGTTATTTTTGCTGCATGTAATACTCATCATTCTAAAAATGTATGTACATATTTAATACCTACTATTTCAATATATTTTTCTTGCTTTAATGTTTGTTTTTTTTATATAAATTTATAGAAAAATATTTAGGGAATTCTAGGGAATTTTTGAGAGACAACGACACTTTACCAAAGTCTATAAATATCTATGGCATAAAGTTTATTATTCACCCACCATATTCTCAGCAAATACATAAATGCTCATTGAATTCGTAAATTTATTTATTATAAAATTTAAAAAACAGCTAGTATAGTTAGCAGTATCTTGCTGATTTAATCATGTTCTCGACGTAATAATGTTCATTGATTTCAAATACTTAAGAAACTGAAAGGGGGATTGAGCGAAACGTCAAAAATTACAATGATTACTGGTTCAGAAAAAAAAATACTTTAGTTAGTTTACATGATTTTACTCAATTAAATTAACGACATAACCAAAAAACAAATTCATAGTATCATGCGCAAAACAGGAACGAATAGAAAATATTATTTGATAATTAGTAATTTCTTTCTTTAATATTTACTTTCATGAAATTCATGGATTCATTATACCATGTGTCTGCAAATGATCGCACGCCAATTATGTTGGCACGCCTGCAAATTGCTCAACTTGTAGTGGCTACGTTGTCGCTTATGTCAACTTTAACAGAGCACATTGACGTTGGTTTTGTGTATTATTTGGTGTCGATTTTTTTGTATCTATTAAAATGTTTACGATTGAGCATGATGCATATATTCTAATGGCCCACTTTCAGAGTCATCTCGAAACCACGATGGGACGTGGTCATATAATTTTCGGTCTTGCTTTGAACAATTTGTGGAAGCATTTTCACGCGAAAATGTAAATTATGAAGTTTTTAGTCACCACAAACATGATATTGTAAAGCAATTTGAGACAAAAAACTGTATTTACAAAGGTCAATCTTGAAAACATTTTCAACAGTTTTTGTAAAAATAAAGTATTTTTCTACTCATCAGTGTTATTTTCATTTAATAAAGCATTTGTTGCATACTCATTTAACAAATTCACATAAACATAACTTTAGTATTTATTATTATTATTGTTCATATGTTTTGTCAAGCTAAGAATTTACGATATACCACTGAAAGCCACCAACTGTAGAAAAATAAAATTTATAGTATCAACGTAGGTAATTGGCGTACGATCATTTACAGACACACGTTATAACTTGCTTATTGCGAACGATGTCGTTTTTCGTAATGTTTAATGCATCTTTTGTATGACTTTGTAAAGGTTTTGCCGGTGTCGCCCACTGATTGTAAGATCTAATAGAAAATATTATTTCATTATAATTAGCCACTTTTTTGTATAATATTTACTTTCATGGAACGTTGGTTTCATTATGTAACTTATAAGATATATTGCTAACGACGCTGTATTCCATGTCATTTAAGTCATCTTGATATGACGCATTGGCTTTCTAAAGAATTTTCTAGAAATCCGGTGTCACCTACATACACCTACAACATGTTTATGGGTAGTTTAACCTTTAAACACCCATGTGGGATTTTTAAAACCCTACACCTTTATTTTTCTTGTGCCAGAATTTTCTATAAATCCGGTGTCGCATACTGTCTCTAACATACACCTACAACATGTCTAGGGGTAGTTTAACCTTTAAACACCCATGTTGTATTTTTAAAACCCTATACTTTTATTTCTCTTGTGTAATACTGGTCATGTGTCACGTATCTGCTTAAAGGCCAGTACTAATTGATTTTCCAGTAGTTTTTGCAGCGAAGAACGATAATATTGAATTTCATCCGTAACGTTACTAGTTAACAAGATTTTCATGTATTGCAAAAACGAGTTATATTCTATCTGCACAATAATTGTTTTGGCATTTCAATCAGTATTCCAGAAATAATTAAGGGAGTAGTCAGAATTAATAAAAACATTGTAAGTACATCTACCAAGATTCTCCCTAGCGACTTGAACTACTGAATTAAATTGAAGAGGTAATTAATCTGAGAAAAGAGTATAATATGTTAATAATAATACTTGAAATGTTGGACAATATAGAATGAAAAACGACTGTTCTGATAAATATGAGCTGGAACACAACAAATTAAAAGGGTCGAACTCCGAAAATTTACAGTTTAATGAACATATTGTTATTTGTGAATTCAAAAACTATCTAAATACAAATAATAATAATTGATATTTTTGTATTGGTTTCACAAGTTTAACTATTATAATAAATGGTGTAACTTTCTAAGTCTATTTTTATTTACTACAATTATAATAGATTAAATAAGGAGCAAAATTTGCTACTGACATTATGGGATGAAGGAAGTAATAGTTTATTTACCTAAGATATAAACTTCATTCGGTAATTTATAATTTTACTAATAGCCATATAATTACATTAAACTCACAAAAGGTAAGTCTTGTTCGTGGGCAAAATGCGAACTATTTAAAGGTATGAAGGTTATTCATATTGTGATGACTCATCCATCCACGCGTCGCGCGTCATACCTCTGGCATTTTCTTGGGCGTTCTGCATGCATCGAGAAAATATAAGCCACGATATAAAAGCCGTCGAAGAAGGGATTGGACCATTCTATATCGAATCATCGCGGATTAAAGTTACATAAATATAAATACATAAATGTGCTTATTGTTATTAATAGTTAGTTTTATATTGTTATACGTTTTATTATTAATATAGTGTGTGTCTAAAGTTATCGATAGTTTTATTTAAGAACCCGAAAAGACAAACTTTACAATATTATATCGTACAATGCAATATTGTATACATCGGTACAACGTATACACACCCTAAGCATGTAGATGCAAAATAAATTTGATCACACTGTATATAAAGGATTTTAAAAGAAATATTCTTTTCGCACATTCTTTTTCACCTTACAGATTTCGTAGTTTTTAATTTTGTACGGGTATTACACTAGCTCCATACCAATTAATTGATTTTTGTATTTAGACGAGGGTAGCACCGATTATTTCTGCAAACTAATATTTCTAATGAATCAAAGGAATCAAACATGCTATGAAACAAATGTTTATTGTTTTCTATTTTGACAGTTCGCATTTAGTTTTGATAACTACAACAGTTATTTTGCAAGCTAATTTCAAACCGAGTGGTGTGCAGTAAAATGCATTTAACGAGAGAAAATTTTAGAGCCATGATTTACTATGATTTTAAAAGTTCTTTAACTGCAAAATAAAGTGTTTAAGACTTTGAGCTGCATTTGGTCATCCAGCTCCTTCTCAGAGGAGTATTTACAACTGGTATAACGAATTTAAATTTCAAAGGATTTCACTTAGTGACGATTTTTGCGAAGGAAGGCCAATCTCAGCCGTTACTAAAACAAGTGTACGATTGGAAGCCCAGAAGATGCAGTGGAGAGCTTCAAAAATCTTATATTTGAAGTGATTCAAGAAGAGTGGAATTTATGCTATGATAACTGGTTTTATCGAATGTCTAAATGCATTGAGTCTAAGGGCGAATATTTTGAAAAACAATAATAAAAATAATTTTTGACTACAACATTTTGTTTTATTAGTTTGCAGAAATCATCAGTGCTACCCTCGTATTTATACACGCATTTGTGGAAGAAAAATAATTGACATACATCGATATAGAATATCTGAGCGTATCCGTAGTGCTTATAGTATATGATTTTAATAACCCATTTTCGAATCACTTTCAGCTCGTTCACAATTACTACCCAAGAAACGGTCCCATAGTAGTTAAATTGTGTCGATAAAATTGCAATATAGCACCATCATATGAATTATATCAACGATATTGGATATTTAAACCATTAAATGATTAAACAAATTTTGGTATGTAAATTCTATTGGAGATATACATTAAGTATAATATCCAAATATTGAACACTTTTACAGTTCGTAAGTTATATTTTCCGTATTAGAAGTATTCGTTAAATTCATGTATTTCGTAAATTTGTAGGGCGCATTTGTTTCTTCAATATTTACAGTTAGTAGTCGTTTACCAAACCATTTTATCACCCATTGCAGGTCACCTTTAACGGATATTTTAAAGTCAATCAATATGTGCCTTTATACAATATGATACAGTGAAGAGTCGTGGCTCAAAAACTGTGCCCTGAGGAGGTACACTGTGATGGGCAACCAAGCCATTGCTTATCTCATTTTTTCGTCTTTTATTTCAATATGTTGAGTCATGTCACATAAACCCTTTGAAATACAGAATTTTGTCACCATCAAAAAGAATGTCATGAGAAACTGTATCGAAGGCCAGGTCAACAAAAATTCATACGTGTAATACACAAAATTGTATTTACTGACAACAATAAATTCATGGAGAAATTGCCGACTTAGAACCAGCTCTAATTATATATATATATATATATATATATATATATATATATATATATATATATACATATATATATATATATATATATATATATATATATATATATAAGTGTTTAGATAATTTCTTAGCCGTTCAGTAAATATATTAATTGATCAATTGATAAATATATATATAGATAATTATTTCGTGACCTTTGTATGTTATGGTAAATTCAATTTGTTGGCGATTTAAGGTCTGGTTTTACTTCAAAATGTATAGCAAGCGACAATTAAGTGGCGCGAGGAGGGGGTGCACAGAAGACGTTTTTAAAAACGTCCACCCCCACTACTCAAGTAATTGTCAGAATACATTTGTCATTGACGTTTGACGGAACATAATACCTTTGCTAGGGGATCATAAAGTGATACACGCTTAGAGGTTAGAATTATCTGACATTTGATGTAAAACCAAATACAAATCTCCGCACTACTTCTAATCCTGCGCGAACTTACCCCTCCTCGCGCCAACTTAATTGGCGTTTACTATAGATATTTAAAACAATCCTACATGTTTCGGCAAATGATGCCTTTATCAAGGAATATAAAATATAAAATTTTATATTCCTTGAAAAAGGCATCATTTTCCGAAACATCTAGGATTGTTTTAAATATATACATTTTGAAGTAAAACCAGACCTTAAATCGCCAAACAAATTGAATTTGCTATATATATATATATATATATATATATATATATATATATATATATATATATGGTAAATTCAATCAGTTGGCGATTAAAGGTCTGGTTTACTTCAACGTATATATATTTAAAACAACCCTACATGTTTCGGCAATGATGCCTTTATCCAAAAAGGCATCAGATATATATATATCTGGAAGGAATTTCGATTAAATTAATTTAAAACGTACAAACAGACAACTTTTATCAATACCATCGAGCTATAATATTCATATATACATGTTAAGTTGATCGATTATACATTGTCGGCACCGATGAATCACACCAGATACGGGACAGCGCCGTTTCCGCAGTCTAGTTGTAGGTTACTAGAGGGAAAATAATATGCTTAAAACACTGTACAAAAATCAACATACGTTTGACATAACCTCCAAAATTTATGAGTACAAACACGGACAGGCTGGTAGTTAGTAAAAGTCACTATTTTATGGTTGGCATTAATTGCATAACTTCAATAATGTATTTGATTGTATAATACAAGGATTAATTTTCAGTAAATTAATGAACTTCTTCATGAATTTCTTCATAAATTTCTTTGACCATGTAAAATCATCTTAATACATCGTGGACAAAAAATTCCGGACACTGAAGTAAATGTGTGTTATCATAATTAAAATTCCTTTTTTTCACAAGATATGAAATATTAACTATGAAATAAGAATTGAAAATTAAAGAAGATATAAAACATTTAATTTAATAAAAAACAGCAAAACAAGAAACAAAAATAATGACGAACCCAAAAAATCCAACGTAACCCAAAAAATCTTGGTGTGTTCTTCATTCAGCTTTTATATGTTGGGGTGAAATGTCATTTAAACTGTTAGTACTGACACTTATTGGTTGATAAAATGCAAATAGAAAATGTAGCTTGAGCAGTAGCTTTGAACGAAGATTGATGCAGTATTCGATTCATCGCTGCTGTCTTGAATATTCCCAGGAGTACCATCCAAGACGCAATACAGTGATATCGGCAAACTGGGGAATACACAAGAAAGCCAGGATCAGGCAGTCCCCCAAACCGGCGAGAAGACCGTTTTATGGTACGCGATCGTGGTTTACCATTAACAATTGTGTCTCGCCAAGTCGAAGACGTGTACCGTAAACGTCTTCGACTTGGCGAGACACAATTGTTGTTTCTGCACGAAGATTCGCCGAAAATTGAAGGAATATGGATTGATGTCAAGGAACCCTGCTGCTTATCCACTTTTGCTCCCAGCTCATCGTGTTTCGCGACTACGATTTGCCCAAGAACATAGACATTAGACTATGGATCAATGGAACTCCGTATTGTTCACAGATGAGTCTCGTTTTTGTCTGCGTTCACCAAATGGACGCGAAAATGTGTGGAGAAGGCCTGGCAAACGATTTTCAACGTGTTCTATATCTCCAACAATGGCATTTGGGGGAGGCGGTATAATGGTTTGGACTGGCATTTCACTGTACGCGAAAATTGAGCTTGTTCTCAATGAAAATGGTACCATGACGGCTGTTAAGTACATCAACGAGTGTTTAGCTGATCACGTCGTACCATTTGCTCCATTCGTAGGTTAAGAACTTTACTCTAATGCACGATAACGCGCGACCTCGAACCGCGTGGGTGGTTGAGCAATATTTGGATGCGGTTAACTTTCGCCATTTGCAATGGCCAGCTCGAAGCTCGGGCTTGAATCCTATCGAAAATCTCTGGGACTCATTGCGGCGGCGTGTTCGGCACCGACAACTCATACCATTCGAAATCTTCGAATAGCTCTTCGTAAAGAATGAGAAAACATTACACAAAAAGAAGTCACCAACTGCATTAAAAGTTTACTACACCATATGGCAGAAGTCATTAGACTTCGTGGAGGTAGTGTGCACTATTAATCGCTTAAATTGTGTGAAAACGTAGATGTAAAACCTAGCCGATAAGACCAATGAATTTGTTAATTTTCCACAATTTACTGTTTCGTGACTTTTTGTTATTGAATAAAATGTTAAGTACCTTTTTTTATTTCTCATTCTTTGTAGATAATGTTTCATGTCTTGCTAAAAAAAATAAAATAACTTTTTCTTGTACTAGCAGACATTTACTTCGGTGTCGGGAATTTTTTGTCTACGAGTGTAATAAAGTATAGCAAATTCAAATATAGTCTTCAGAATATGTACTAAAAACTAATAATTTCAATGCTATAGTACAATGTTTATGCATGGACTCATAGAAAAACGAGAACAACAGTTTTTTAGAAATAGCACACATAATTATTATAAAAACTATGTATGTATTTGATCTAAAACTTACTATAATTGGAATTTTTAATATTATAAAAATTGTTTACAGTCCTGTAAAAGAGGCTACTTCAAATTAGATTTCTTTACTTCACAATCATAGATGGAATATTTAATAGGTCCAAATTCATTTAATCTAATACGGGGGCGTTTACACAATCCATACACCGATCGCGCGTTTTTATTAGTTCATCCCATGATTGGAAACGGTATAGATAATCCTATCCATTAAGTCTTAATCCAGCTTTATTCAATAGGGCTTAAAAGAGATAGGAAAAATATATCAAATATGAAGGAAAACTCTTCTTACTTCAAAACCAAATTTAGAACAATCCTCGTATATATTGTCTCAGTAAAATATAAAATTTAAATAAACGTATTAATCGAAAAGTTTCTAATTTCATAATTTAATGTATTAAGTCAATGACATTCGTTAAATTACGTAAAGTTTGATACTTCTTATTTGTGGTTTATAAGCAAATCAACTAACATCGAAGTTGTTAAAATGAAAATCTAAACTTACCCGGAAAACCTAAATCAATTTTAAATTCTTATTTCAAATATTTGACAATTTCATCAGAGAATCATCTTCAATCGATATTTTTGAATTATTCTTAGTTTATTTTCAATCTGATTCGTTCTAACTTATCCACTGCGCAACTAATTATAATTAAACTCTACGATCTTGTTAACACAATCCATTACAATGTTTATGTAAAATTTTGTGCTTCAAAATTTTCTCGCTATCCCATTTATATTCTGATGTATTTCGGGCTAGGGAAAGACCTCTCTTTGTTATTTGTGTGAACAACAATTATAGCGGCGATGCACAATAATAATATTAATAATCAAATAAGTATCTCAGTATTTTGTTTTATCTAAACAACGTAATCTTGTTGTCTCTAATAGTCTAATATATATTTGTTCATAAATGTAGAGAACGTGTGACCAATGTTAGCAAATAACCCGGCGACGAATAGTTTAAGAACTTTTTATAGAAATGTCATGAACAAACAATGTATAGAATATAGCACCACGCATAGTTTAGAATATGTAGAATAAACATTTATTAGAGTCATTATCTATTTAGTAATTAATACCTTAACCTAAGGAAAATAAGTCATAATTAAGGCTTTATAATCCAGACAATATCATCATCAATAGTATTTATAGTATCTACGACTGTTTCTTCCTCCTGGTTTGAAGGAAGTTCGGTATGTATCGACCGAAGTATAAGTTGAAATAATACAATAGTTTTTGTATAACACTAATATATTTACAAGTTTAATCTTGGAGTTCCGTTAACTTAATGTAAATGCAGTATCTGGTCTTAATACTAAAGACCGAGAAAACTGGCTAATAAATAATATTTGCTCTTATTTAGATTACTGAGATCTTAGTAGGAACTGTTAGTTAGATCACTGAGACCTAAGCTTTAACTCGAAGAGATCGTACTTGGAACTGTAGTGAGCTCTAAGAGATCTTGTTTGGAACTGTTTCTTCATTCCCTTATTTTTCGGCAAGAAAGTTTTGTCCCCGCCAGTAACAAGAGAGGGAGAAAACAATGAAATTGAGTATACGGAAATTTCCATATAACCATTTTTGCCTTTCCAAGAAAAGTATATGCTGTAGTTTCCAACGTCATAAATGTATTAAAATAAACAATATACGCCGGAAACCCTTAATTATAGAAGATAAAATACCTCTTAAAGTAATAAATATACAATGCACAGAGATAACCTAATAGTTCGCAGAATCGCATCGAACCGAAACCATTTAACCTATTATAATAATATATAACAGGAAATATGTACCTACAATAAAACTTATTCTATTATAATTATGCTTATTCAAATACAATTGCATAATGGATGGATTAACCAGAGGGTTGTGCCTGTAATAAAATAAATAGTTTTTATGACTGTAGAAAATAAGACAATGAAGAAATGTAATACCTGACCAGGCCTAAAGTAATTAACAATATTAAATATATCTGAACTCCAAGACCTTTTCTATATACAATATATAATATTTACAATTTTAAACTAGGATTAAATATAAATATACCTACATCTATTTGCTTATATCTAAATGAAACAAAATACAAAATTAAATCTATTTTACCCGAACAACGACTAAGAAATGAAAAATTCATTATTTAATTTCAACATCGCATAGTACATGTAACATTCATAGTAAATCACACTAATTGAATAAGGGATGTACTTGTACTTATTTGTTTAGCAATTAATACCTTAACGTAAAGAAGGCGACCCCGCCAGAAAAGTATTTGTTTCAATTATGTTTTAATAGAGTAGCAATAACAATTACATACAAAGAATTATATAAAAGCGATTTTTCTGTCTAAACTATAAATAAAACAAATTTAAGTTTGTATTTAGTTTAGAATAAGTTGCATTATTATCTGAGGATATCACATTTCACACCAAGGAATAAGTTATGTCAATGTATTAGGTTAATGTATTAAGCGACAGGTCTGAAAACGTTAACAGTAAATAATAGATATATCTCAGTTTTATTACACCAATGGCAATGTACATATCGAAATTAAATAATAAATCCCTCAGCCTTGATATGAAGCGATCGGAAGTGCATATTTGGCACGTGATGTTGTGGGAGTTTTAACAAGGAAAAAATGCTACGAAGACGTTAAAAAAATACAATGTTCATGGTGAAGGAGTTAAACTCACCAAGAAGTACAAACTTAATTCTCGAAATATGTCATTGGAAGATGAACCCAAACCATAGCGCTCGTCAGACTTTTATGATAAAGCTTTAATATCATTAGTTAAATGTAATCTAATGCCAAGTACTCGGGATTTATGGAAGAAATTAAACACGTCACAGTCCACCATATGCCGCCATTTAGAAAAGATAGGGAAAGTCAGCAAGCTAGGTGTTTGGGAGAAACAAAGCGGATAATTTATGCATAGCGGTAAGTTTTCTTTCACAGCAGAGAAATAAATCATTTCCTGAATATATCATAGCAGTTGACGAAAAATGAGTCACACATGACAATATTCACCGTAAAAGTGGATTGACGAGAATAAATCTCGACACTCGATCAATGCCGAATTTAACTTTGAAATGCCCATGGGCACAAATGATTTTTGGGGGTCTGCTTAAGGAATTCAAGGAATAAAAAATAACTTCGATCGTTATGTATTATCTTCATATATTGCATAGTTTACCGCAGTACAATCGACCATTAAAATAGTGTTCGCCTTTCAAACTGCATGTACCGAACGTATTATAACAAACGGTATTGTCTCTATATTATATCCCATTTATTGGACCTCGTACCCCTTATTGACATAATCATATGTAAATGTACTTTGAATCTTTATATTTTTTATATTGTTGCCATATATGTTCCGCCAAGGGTGAGTGCTAATCAGTATGGTTTATTTTTTGACAGTTTGGAATTAACTTTGCTTGATTGTCCTGTCCTTCTGGTGGGTGATTTCAATGCTACGAATTACTCCACTTCATTGCTTACCGACTCTAAGGTGAACATTATTAATAATTTCTCGGCTAGTCTCAATT
The DNA here is from genome assembly GCA_935421215.2 of Melolontha melolontha. NCBI lineage: Eukaryota > Metazoa > Arthropoda > Insecta > Coleoptera > Scarabaeidae > Melolontha > Melolontha melolontha. Next base: position 19,353,990 of record OW285244.1, read on the forward strand.
TCACTCAATTTAATAATATCTTCAATAGTTTTCATAAGTTATTGGATCTGGTTTTCTCTGGCTTAGCGTCTGATGTTCTGGTCCAGCGTGAGGATGTTTCTGTTGTGTCGGAGGATCCGTATCATCCGGCTCTTTCTGTTACTTTGACTCTTCCTGCTACTGCTATACCGACTCGTTTCCCTTCAAATAGTAATTCTCGCTATAATTTCCGTAGGGCGGATTACATTTCTCTATATAGTGATCTGCTTTTCCTTGATTGGTCTGCATTATCTTCTTGCGATGGCGTTGAACAATGTGTCGATGTGTTTTACGAGTTATTTTACAAAGTTTTCGATAAGTCTGTTCCTCTGTATTCTTCTACAAGAAGCAATTTCCCTGTTTGGTTTTCCTCGGAAATTAAGCGTAATTTAAAGTGGAAGAAGTACTACCATAGGAAATGGAAATCCTCCCACAATCTAGTGTTCTATGATGAGTTTAAAAGGTTGCGAACACTTACCAAAGCGCAAATGGAGGTGGCTTATGGGCGCTTTCTGCGTGGTACTGAAGAGGACATTAAGCATGATCCCCGTAAATAATGGCAGTACATCCACCTCAGAGAAGGGTCATCTCGAATACCATCTGTTATGCGGGATCGGGATGTTATTATCGATGGACCTGGAAACATTGTCGAGGCTCTTGCGAGAGTTTTCTCTCGGTCATATTCTGATGGTGCGTGCTCGTCCGATCATCCTATTGATGTTGCACTTATGGATTGTTTGAGTATTGATGCTATCAGTGATCAAGATGTCTTATGGAGTATTCAGAGATTGAAACCGACCTTGAATGCTGGTGATGATCAGATTCCATCCATGATTATTAAGGATTGCCGAATGGTGCTTCTTGTTCCGCTGAAAAGAATTTTTAATCTTGCTCTGAGACAAGGAAATTATCCCTCCAAATGGAAGATTGCTCGTATTACACCTGTATTTAAGAAGGGAGATAGAAGTAATCTGAATAATTACAGACCAATATCTATTTTGTCAAACTTTTCGAAGGTCTTCGAACAAATTATATACAGGTATCTTTATGCTCATGTCAGCTCAAGGATTTCTCCTATTCAGCATGGCTTTGTGCGTGGACGTTCGAAAGTCACGAATCTAATATGTATATCTCAAGATATTTCCGACACGCTTAATGAAAGAGGTCAGATGGATGGTGTGTATACCGACTTCAGTCGTGCATTTGACACTCTTAACCATGATATTTTGTTGAAGAAACTACACAATTTTGGAGTTAGTAACGATCTGCTATTGCTTCTTGAATCTTATTTACATGGGAGGACGAACTATGTTTTCTACAATGGGTTTAAGTCATCCGAGTATGTTTCGAGTTCTGGAGTTCCTCAAGGATCTAACTTGGGCCCGCTTCATTTTATTTTATATTATTTATTAACGACTTACTTCAGTCTCTGACGTGTTCTGGACTAGCCTATGCTGATGATTTGAAGGTTTATATGTGTATTGAGCGGCCTGATGATGCACTTCTCCTTCAGAAGAACATCGACTTGGTGTGGACGTGGTGTCAGCGTAACGGTTTGAGGCTCAACATAGGAAAATGTTACGTGGTTCGATTTTCAAAGAAAAAAGATCTTTACACCATTTTGATTATAATATTAATATGAAGTTTTAACTTCTGATGGTACAATCAAAGACCTAGGAAAGACCATATTTGACAGCGGTTTAACATTCGTCAACCATATCATTAATATGTGCAAATCTGCTTCTGCCGTGCTTGGTTTTGTATTGCGCAGCTCCAAATATTTTTCACAACCCGCAACTATTAAGCATATCTACTGTTCATTAGTTCGAAGTAAATTGGAATACGCTTCAATAGTCTGGCATCCCATCTGTATTCATCATAAACTGAATGTGGAGAGTGTTCAGCGTCGCGTTTTGAAGTATCTTACTTTTAAAACGAGTGGTGAGTATCCTCCTGAAATACTGACCATAACCTACTTCTCAGGGAACATGATTTGGTGTTGCTGGATGTTCGGCGCGAAGTAACTTGTGCTAACTTTCTACGCAGTGTTGTACGTACCTAATAACATCGATTGTCCTTCGATACTTGGAAGACTGTGTTTTGCTGTGCCTCAATTTGCGTCTCGCAATTCTGCAACTTTTGCCTATCCGTGTGCCGGAGTAATGCATTGGTGAGGAGTCCGATTTATCAAATGTGTAGATGTGGGAATAAATACTTCAGTGACATATTTTTTGAACCGAAGTTTAGAGTTTAAAGTTTGATTTTCTTTTTGATTTAAGTTAACTGTGTATTGGATATATTTTTGTTTGTTTGTTTTTGTAAATTTATTCATGTACGATACCTTTTCTTTGTGCCTATATTTGGCTTTGCTGTTGGGCGCTTAATAAACTATTATTATTATTATTATTATTATATCCTCGCCGAGATTTAATGGAGTTACGGGGTCGTAGATTTTCCTTATTTACTAGGTATATCGAGCGTAGAGAGGGCCCTTAAATTAGAAAAAAATAAGTAAAACCTTCGGTTATACCTTTACTATTTAAAGTTTTATTATTGCAGTTTGTTTTACGAAATTTGTGGAGGCTCCTGGGCACGGGCCCGATGTGCCCGAGGTAAATCCGCCGTTGCACCCGATCATAAAATATGAACTTCACGGAAGTAAAATATTGTCGTGGTATTATTTATATCGAGTTATTGTTATTAACGTATAGCCTACAAGAAAAAGATAAAAACATTTATACACATATCTGTAAAATACAAACAAATACAAAGTGTAAATATACAGTGATCAATAATTATGATGATTTGGTTCTTATGAGAACCATCTGGTATATCGCCAACCAACTTTTCTTTTTTCTCTTACACAAATATAAAGTCGGGATAAATATTTTATAAGTTGGCTGCTAGCACTCTAGTTCACAGAATGCATTACGAGGAGACGTACTAGACTACACCGAGTTTTTAAATCACAACAAAATACTTACCGCAGATTAATACGTCCATCAACTGTAGGTTGTCTATAAAAGTTTAATTAAAAAACGCTCTGCACTCATCAGTATAAAAAATGTTGTTCTCCTTCATGACAACGCAAGGCCGCATATATAGCCAACGTAATGCAAGAAATTTTTTTGGAGCTTTTAGAGCTTATTAGCTGGTCTATTCTACCCACACACCATACTCACCTGACCTTTCACCATTATTACCTTTTTCAGAGAAAAATTTCTCTAGTGACAACCAAATTCGAGAATTTGTGAAAATCTCTTTTTGTATCAAGTTTTACGTGAAAACCATTAAGAAGCTATGTCATAAGTTGCAACAGGTAATTGCAAATAATGGCGAATATAGATTAGGATATAATTGTTGTTTGTTTTATTGATAAACAAAGTCTTTTTACTGAGAAGAAAGATTATTTATGACTCAACCAGGTATTAGTATAGATCATCAAACACATAGCTTTGAAAGTATTATTTTGCCACACCGAATCCATTACACTAATGAAGCACTTATACAAAAAATTATATTTCAACGTACGTTATAATTCGATTAATAATTATTGTTTCTTTCGTGTAAATATGAGGAACTATTTACTAGAGTTGTAATTACTTATAATGCTTCATAAAAAAAACTGCAAAATAAAAAAAATAATTAACTCATGGATTGATGTTTTCGAATTGCTATTATTTAAATTTAACACAAAATATTAGCACTAAAAGTTCGACAACATTAAAGTAAATTTATAACGAATAAACATGATAACAAGTACACAGTACTGAAATCAACACATTCTATATAATTAGTTTGAATTAATTAATTATAACGCTTTCGAAGCTATTTTCCCGCGCCTCCACTGGCCGATAAAGGAACTATATTCAAAATTGTTATTAAAAAATAACTTTGAGAAATAAACCTTAAAGTATATTCGAACCAAATATGATATGAATAAAATATTATTTTACTAGAGCATAAATTGTTATAAAAAAAAATGCAAGTAAAAGAAAATTCACTCACCGATCGGGGTCCCTGAAGATTATGAACACAATACGCGCACTAAAAGTTTGTCAACACTGAAAGCAAACGAAACAAGCATATAGCTAAGCAAAGCAGTAATAGCTACACACCAATAAATAAATCGTAATTCATTTTTAATTTAGAATAACTAAAACTTGATTATAAAATAATACATTTATAGTTTTGGTGCGCCTCTAACGGCCAATGATTAAACTAAATTTCGAAATTCAAATCTGAAAATTTCGAAGAATTCCAAATACAATTTCAAAATACTATTGATAATGTAAATTTTATTTAAAATTACAATCCTATTATTATCAATACGAGTGCTCTGTATACGATATTTTTATTTGTTATTATAAAAAGTGTCAGTAGTTGCTACCTACATCCCCTCCACATATATACATGTGTTCATAAAAACACCTCTATTAGTAATTTGACCGTTAGTTACTCTTTGAATATATGATTATTCAAAATCAAAACACGAATTAACTTTCTTGATTTAAGTATAATCACATATTTTGATCTTATTTTACTCAAGTTTCAAATAATTTTCGTAGTATCTGTTGAGTATAAACAAAACTCACCGAACAGCGTCCATAAATTTCAATTACCGAAAATGTTCATAATATACCAACAATGAATTAAGCAGATAGATAGTAATATTACCACCAAACACCAAATAACACCAAATATGTTCGATATGCATAAATAATCACAAATTTCAATTAAAATTATCTAAATTGTGAAATAACAAACGTTGACAACGCAATTTTCGCGCACCCCTAGCGGCATATAGATGAACTAAAATTCAAATTTCAAATATGTAGTATAGATTTTAAAAATTATTCAAACATCATTTCAATTTTTATAGCGTATTTTAACAGCATATAATCTTAGTTAATTATACAATTAAAACTCTATTGAATCTTCTTCGTTATGAAGATTTTATTATTTAAAGAAAAACTTAAATAAAGATTTCCGAGAATTCAAAATTTAAGTACCTACTACTTATATAAAGTAAGAAACTTTGTTTACTAATTATAAAATGTTTAACAATAATCAATTCTGAATTACTATGAATTTATTTAAAATAAAGAAGAATGCAATTAAAGCTATATTATTTTCATAAAAGGATTTATCGCCCTCTTTCGAAAAGAAACGCTTTCCATTTATTTAAAATTTTGTTCAGTTAAACAAGACAGAATTCAAGAACCGTATATAAAAAAGCAGAATCATTCATATGCGCATGTCATAAATTAAATATATCCAAGTGTTTGCTAGTCAGTTAATTGTAAAAGTGACTCACTCTCCCAAAACAGTACTATTCTGAAGAAAAACATCAATACATTATAGGTTCCGTATAGATAATTGATTAAAACGCATGGAAAAAGGTGTTGATTGGAATGTAATAAACACAAATTGTAATGAAAAACCATAATTTAAAATTCTATTATTATTCTTAGTCTTTCTAAACGTATTAATTGAATCAGTTAATCTCTTATATAATTATATGGGCTAATGTTACAAAGCACACTTATCCATTAGATTAACAGTCAACACAAGATAACACTTTCCATTATTACAATAGCCATTATATGTATAGAAATATACAAAATAATAACAAATACAGAAGAGATGTGAAATAAAATAATAATTACGTTTAGTTTTTCTATAGATTTTTTCAAAAACTTTCCAAATTCTGATGTACCACAAGATTCTAAACTTGGCCGTTTCTGCTTTAATCTGTTTATTAAAAGCTTGCTTTTATTCTGAAACCGATTTATTCTTGCTTATCCAGATGATTTAAAAATGCGTAATGAAATCGACAAGTGTATACCTATAATTTGAAGATAATTTGAATTTGAGCAATAGTTAATAACGTTTACCGTAACGCAGCTTTAATCCTGGATACAAATTTCGTATCGTTAAGCTAAAAGAGCATTACTTCAGAAAATTGAAAACCTCAGTCTCGGAAACTCATCACGAGGAATTTAATAGTACGTAAATTGGTAAAAACTATCTGAAACTAAAAACGCACACTGGGTTTATTTATCTTCTCACGAAGTAGGAATTAGTAATTATTCCAAATTGTTTTGGAGGTACATCGACGAGAAAACTGGCAAGTCTGGGATTATGGGTTGTATTAGGTGGGAAGGTGATGACATTACTAGTCTAAATCAAATAGTTGAGGCATTTGTCATGGATTTTTCAGATATTTATCATCCTCGTTCTGTATCGCCTGCCTTAAGGGTTTCTAAAGTTGCCAATTGCTTTCACATAGATCCAATCTCTGTGAAAAAGGTTAGATTGGCCATGAATGGACTGAAGATGGATTTGGTTGCTGGACATGATGGTCTTTCTAATTTATTTAGACGAAGTTATGCGTCATTATTGTGTGAGCTACTATGTGCTATTGTCAACCTGTCTTTTCGCATATTTACATTTCCTGAAATTTTGAAAATTAGTAAGATCAATTCTGTGTTAAAAAATGGAGATAAACACGACATTTGTATTACAACCAATTAATATTTTGTCATCGTGCTCCAATGTATATAAACACATTATTTAGAATAGGATGTGCAACTGCATCGGGTCTTTCATCTCCACCAAACAGCATGGCTTTATGAAAAGCAGATTGGACCATAACGAATCTGGCTGAAATCATCCAATATTTTAGTATATCTTTGGACAGTAGACAGCAAGTGGATGTTCTATATACAGATAACGCCAAAGCACATTATTGATCATGCTAGGCTATATTGCTTTCTAAATTGAGCTCCATGGGTTTCTAGGCCTCTACCACTAATCTAATTGCATCTAACCTTGGCAATCGCACAAGTTATATGCGCTAAAATGGATTCTATTCTACCACCTTTACAGTCACCTCAGGAATTCCGCAAGGATCCAATTCATTATGTTTCCTTATAAGATCTTCTAGAGGATTTTTTGATTTTATAACGTTCAAGACTTTGGTTTTTACATTTTTACATTGGTACGCCGAAGACTAGAATATAGGTCATCATTTGTAATCCATGTTATGTTTACCAACAACTCGCTTTAGAGAAAGTACTACGAAGAAATTGTTGAAGTACTTGTCATATAGAACTGGAGGTACTTATCTACCTTGTGGACGTTATTGAAATTACACCACGTTCCAGAGTTTAACGTCACGATGAGAGAGAGAGAGCCAGTGCAGAGTGTCTATGTAAATTTGTCAACAATTAAATTGACTCTTCATATCTCCCGTCTGCAGTGGATTTCTTGGTGCGATATACACAACGCGCTCCAGAGATGCCTTCTTAGTCAGCAGAGCTAGAGCAAACATCTTAGTTACAGCATCACTAATACATATGTCAAAAAACGTCAATGCTCTTTTTTCGGATATCTTCAATATCTAGCTTACCCTCACATGTTGATATACCTTTTCTTAGCCATTTTCAAGGCAACTATTATTGAATTACATATATTTATTAGGTGTAGGTTTCATAATTAGTTGTAACTTTTTCTAATTAGTATTGCCCTGCCCTTTAAACTAGTGAGTAATTGTCTGTTGGACAATAAAGATCATTATTATGATTATTATTATTATTGTAATATACGATATGTATATGTATTATATTATTATGTGAATCTTCATATCAAACTTGAACTCGAAGTAATTCGAAGTACGTAGGATAATTTAAGAATATTTTGCGTCCTATCATTCAAATTATTTATTGCTTGAATGGAAACTAATTGTGATATATTTGTCGTTATAATTCATCAAGACTACCCACTGTCCAGTAAATAGCGTCCACAATTAAAATTAAAAACATTAAATAATTAGTTAATTAAACATCAAACAAGTAATTTCTTAGTGAGAGCGTTCATTTTCCTTGCGTTCTTTTCCTGGAACTATATTTAAGTATAACGGTGCATAAGGATAATTTTAGTTATTAGTAATACACTCTGTACGTTCTTATTTCGCAAATTTCCCCGACATCAAGCGAATTTTCACGATTTCACGAGGAGCAGGATAACAAACATCGGTTTAAGGATAGAAGATGCTGGGGTGTTAGTTGATATCGAACTTGTGTCGAGAGTGGATGCCACCCTCCTTTCTATATTTCCGTGAAGTTTCGTCACAGAGAATTGCAACAATCTATTTATCTCTGCATGCAATAATGACGGTAATAATAAATCTCTAAATTCGATGTAATAGGTATGTTTTACTAACAAAAAGTGTATCCCTTCCTGTACCAAGATACTCTTTTTTTAGAATGGATTATCTAGTAAGTTTATATGGATGCATGTTCCTAGTTGGGGTATTAGGTAATGGAACACTAGGACTTGCTTTATGTAGTGGTCCTGGTGCAAAACACCGTAGTCCTTTATTGTTAGGTCTTGTAGCAGCAGATTTTTGTGTATGTTGCCTAAGTGGTCCACTTACAGCAGCTATATACACGATAACATCGTGGACCCAATTATGGTTTTGCATTGCTTCATTTATCCAGGTAGAAAAATTTGTTCAAATTAAGTTTGGAAAAATATAATTTCTTGGTCTTTGGTTTTGGTTCTTCTAGGCATGGCCAATAACTGCAAGCACCTTATCAATGATGACCTTATCAGTAGATAGATATTTGACTGTGAAAAACTATAGACCTGCTGGACAAGTTGTTAGAAGACGTCCACTACTTTTATCCGTTGTAGCAGTAACTTGGTTTTCGGCAGCCATATTCTCCAGCTTGCAGTTTATTGAGAAAAATCCTTGGAAGAAGAGTTTCCTTATTGTGAGACTTATATTCGTGCATGTTATGCCAGCATGTACTGTGATTGCTTGCCACTTAGGAGTTCATGCTAAATTAACAGCCCTATCACTGACCGCTCGTGCAAAACATGGAGAATTGCCTTTGCCAATGCCCCTAATGAGAAGGCCTACACACGTTATTATAGTAGCTGGTATCGCTAATCGTCTAGAAGACGAGGTATATCAACCTCTATAATTAATTATTTAATGGTATATTATTTCATTCTAATAATATATACTGAAATACCATTAAACAATTAAACGCATATATATATATATATATATATATATATATATATATATATATATATATATATTGAAAACCCATTAGATAGTATTAAATTGCATGTTATTAATTGTTCGTAAGTAATAATTAGTAACTAACTTTTCCCAAAACACCATCACATTTCGTGATTACTTAAATCCAAAAATGAATGATTTTAGTAAATTCATGTTTTAAAAACATTTGCGTTAGAATAGCTGTAAAATTAATAATGTATTCAGTTCGTGTTTATAAAATTTATATTTTAGATCTAGGCACATAAAAAATATATTCTGCTAATTTCAATAAGAGTCGATTTTAAATAGATTAAACAGTAAATATAATATATAATTTTATAGTTTAATTATTTTATTAAGGAAAATACAATCTCTATTCATTCCAACATTTCTAATAAATAATTTAAACAAAGCATATGTCATCTTAAATCTATTAAAGTAGACGTGCCTTATATATACCTAAGCAAACAAACAAAAAATGTGAAAGCCTAAGAAAAAATGATGTCTCTTATATTATTTATTTTCCCTTTAGTAGTTTAATACGAAATCTTGGGCTTGAGTGAATATATAATATAAATTATAACCCACTCTCAAAAAGAGAATCCATTCATTTAAATGAGAAATCAAAATTCCTGAAATTTTGTAGTACCTATGTAGATATTCTTCCGTAGTTGATCTGCTTTCGTTAATTTAACGAAAACAATATACTTTCATCGAAATTTAAGAAGCTATTCAAATTGTCTTTTATGTTTTTTTTCACATTACTTTCCTTCAAAAGGAAGGGGAATAGACAATTTATTTTTTCGTCGGTTTTGAATATTTTAGATTGAAATGTTATTACGGAAGCTAAGAAATCAATAATTCTCAAGCACTTTGTATTACCGCATTTTTTCTTTAAACTTTTCTTTGTTCTGTACTTTTAAATTACAAGCTATCTTTCTTTTGTAAGTATTTAATATATTCATTGTTTTGGGTAACATGCATTTATTTTAATGGTAATTCTCAAATAAGCGCAAATTGTATAATTGTATATTATGAGGGCCAAATGTAATTGTAACATCTATATACATATTTTTTTGTGAATTCGAAATATTTAATTTTATTAAATATTTGATTTATAAATTGCAGTTGATTATACGGAACAATAGGAATACATTATAACATTGGGGTAGAATTCTATTGTCAATGAATTTATTTCAGAAATTTTCAAAACGTAAATTGAGGAAGGATAAACTTTATATATTATAGAACAAAAAACGATAACTAATACTGAAATAAAAACAACTATATATCTATCAATATTTACTGTCAAAAAAACTAATATAGTTCGCAAGATTCAATCAATTTTGCGGCATTTATTATTCACGTCCTGCGATCGTCACGCAGACAGAACAGACGTGATAAAACATCGCCGTCGGTTGTATCGAAGTAATTCGTTTCAAATTTGGTTCAGTTAGAAAATATATAGACACGCATCATCGTTTAATAAAACACTCCCAAATTAAATTTCAATATATTTAAATAATTAATGTAATAATATTTAACATGCATCATCAATCGTTTTGGTTACAGTAAAATTTATCACATTTTGATTTTAACACTTCTGTGTATATTCATTTACCAAATAGTTCTTTTCGTTTGTATGTATCACGTTATTTTATAATAAATACTTTCATTTTTAAATAAATTTTCTAAAAGAAATTGTAAGAAATATCGCAGATATATTTTGCAAAAAAAATCCCTATTTTCCATGTACCCAACACTTTTCGATCAATTTAACCTAAAAATATGTACTTTTTACATTATCTACTTATACGCATATACACAGAGAAAAAAGATAAAAAGAGAAGGAGTACAGAATTGTTAAAACTTCTTTTGTATATCTGTGCGTGAAGGGTTTCTATTCTTATCCGTTCTTTCGTGGCTAAAATCTTCAGTCGTTTTTTAAAATCCCAAAGAAAATATTTGTGAACAAATAGATTTAGAGGTGTTTTATTTATATGCATAACTTCGAATTTCTTTTTGAAAACCTAGAATAGAATATTTTTACCAAAACGACATTTCTTTCGTTCCTTTAAAAGAACTGTCTGCAGGTAATGATATTTTATTTATTAATTTATTAAAAGTTTATTTAAATTTATTTTGGAAAAATTGTGGAGAAATGTAACTTAAAAAGAATAAATTTGAAATCTTAAAATAACACATATAATTACACATACAAGTAATAACAAAGAGAACCTAAAAATAAGGCAATATATAAAACGTTTCAAGCAATTAAAAAAATTATTAGATCATCACAAAATCATTTTAATATAGTTTTCAGTAATATTAATCAGTTATGTTAGCAATAATTAAAATAGCAACTACTATACATCTTTTTTTTATTTTACTTAAATTTTAATAATTATAAAAATCTTTTTTCTTTCTAAATATTTTACAATTATTTTTTCAATTTAAATAATACTGATTGTTTTGCTAAAAACAATAAGAGGAAAAATAAATTCTAATGAACTGAAAAAATTCGTTTCTGGGAAATAGTTTATAATTGAGTTTTGCTATTATTAACTTAGTTTTTTAAATTTTGTGTAAACTTTATTCTGCAAATCCAAAATTGAAAACATATTTTTATGTAGTAATTTTTAGTAATCAAAAAGCAGTTAGTAGCAATACATAATTTTTTTCTTTCTGCTTAGTATTTACAAGTAATGCACAACACTCAACTTGTATGTATATTTAAACAAAAAATTAGCACTTTTTAATAATAGGTAATCTAAACAATTAATAAACGCATGTTCTAGAACACTATAAGAATTTTTATTTGCAGAACGTATTTGTATCTATTTCAAAATGTAGTTGTTAAATAATTATTCACAGACATCAATGTTATTTAGTTCCAATAATGCGAAATTCTGTAATTGATTTTTTTATTAATTTACATATTTTTATTACAGTTATAGCAGTAAAAAATGGTTTGTTTAATTATTTTTTTATTTAAAACCAGGACCATAATGGTTTGCGTAAACCCGAAACTGAACCGGAAGATATTGCCCCACCCCCAACCAGTACTTTGAGAAGTCGCAGGCGATTGGCAAATTCATTACTGTGGGCAGCTGTGATATTTGCAGTTTGCTGGTTACCGCATGTTATTTGTTTGATCTTCAACGAAGCCAGTGGTGAGGCACCTGCCATAATTCAACGCTATTGCTTGCTACTTGGACACATGCATTCCGCCCTAAGTCCAGTTATGTACTGGACTCTAAATCATCAATGGTTACAACGACCCTGTCGCTTTAGATTACCGGCATTGTACAGGAGCGCGTCGTCAACAAATGAAGCAGCCCTAGGTCCATTCCATCCACGTTTAGTAAGACCACCGCCTATAAGGCGTAGATCCTCTCATTATCTATATTGACCGTCTGTGATTTTTGAGCCTAGCCAGGAAAAGCTACTGCAGGGCACAAAATACATTTTCTTGTTACGATGTAAAATGATTCCTGCGGCCACATATTCCGTGAGGGAAATTCTTGATCAATACTAACGATATAACTTATCAAGAGTGTGTACTATTTAATAATAACAAGTAGCGAGACTGAATCGATGTAATTAGAACAGAAACTAATCCTATGATACTTAACTTACTTCTGATATTTAATACTTCAAAAAAATCTAAAGTGTAGGGCATAGGGTAATTATATAAAAAAAAGTATTAGTAAAAAAATATGTGTCTAAATCAAAACCTATTAAGGCAAATTATATTAAAATTTGATGTTTAAATGTATGACGAACAACAATGATAGAGCTATTCTGAACTAATGCTAGATATCGCTTAAAAAATAACTGTAGAATATTGTATCTGTTGAAAAGAAAGTATTTGACATATATAAATTATATAATTAAAGTTATATTCGTAATATATATATATTGACACGTTATTTCCAAAAATGTATATAGTTTGTTGAGAAGCCACTGTACCCCGATAATAGTGGAATAATTTTAAATTATCAAGGCCCGAGTATCAGCATGTTGCACAAGCAAGCACTGTACAATCTCGTAAAAAGATGTCTTAGAATCCAACACAGCAGAGAGGCTGTATCGCACGTCACCACGAACGTTAAGATGCTTTGCTTTCTGTGGACGTGTGTGTGTGAGGAACACAATAATTGCACATACAGACTTAGACTGAGTCATAGTCATAGCACTTACGTTCATACATTGAATAAATATTATTTATTTTGTTTTACGCACAAATTATTAAATGCTTAAACAATTTTTAACCTCCTTGACTATATTCAAACGGTCTTTTTTTCTTTCGTTGGTGTGTTTATTCCCCACCACCTACTACTCTTTTCGTTTCCACGTACTGCCCTGAGCTACATGTAATATAAAAAAAAATATATAAATATTTTTATAAATGTATCATCTATCAAAACAATGTCATTTAAGCACTTGATACTCTATATACATAGATATTTTTATAATTCTAACTTAGAAAAATAATTAAAATAATTTCTATAATCTGGAAAAAAGTCAATGGCCGATACATAATGTGATTTTCTGAATAGAATTTATTAAAATATATAATACTTAATTACACTTACTATATATTATAGTCAATATTATTAACACTATTTTTTTAATAGAATAAAATCGTTTTATTTGTGGAAAAAAGTAAAGGTTAGAATTTATTTAACTTTGCCATGTATATTTCTCAGAAAAATAAAATTTATAGTCAATAAAATAGGATTTAGGAATATATTTTAAAAACTTACCTAAGTATACTTAAAATATTCATATATTCGATGATTTCAGACTTCATTTTTTAGTAGTTTAAAAATATTTCACAATTTCAAGAGGGACTCCAATTTAGACATATTCACATTTTTATGTTTTAAATAACACATTAATATATATGGGATCAAACTATACAAGTACTGAATGATGTCTTTCAATTTTTTTCAATTAATAAATAAAAATAAAATTCTTAGTATACAGTGGAATAAGAAAATACAAAACATATCCTGCGAAAAAACTAATGGCCAAATTATATTTGTAAACTTAAGAAATATAAATATATTAAAAATATCTACCGTTAACTATTCTGTTTTTAGTGATATTTATGAATATAATAAATATATGGGTTCGTTAGTTCGATAAATTTAAAGTAAACCAAATTAGAAAGTGTTAGTTTATATGGAAAACTTGATGTTAAATACATATATATGTATATGTGTGTGTGTGTGTGTGTATGCGTAAATTATTGTTATATCTGTATTATATATAAATAAGACTTAAATAATCAATGTCTTGTAAATTGTAGTCAATATATAAATGTTTCAAACGTAAATGTAAATTTTAAAAATAATCACTACTACTTATTTCATGAATTAAATCTTACTATAATATCTATGTATAATGCCTATTATTTACGAGACAGAATATATCAGACAATATAAATGAATAGTATATCAAAATATTGAGCGAATAAAAAAGAAATGGAAGAGTTTTCTTCAAATTTTGTTATAGAGATTATATATATATATATATATATATATATATATATATATATATATATATATATATATATATATCATTAGTTTTCGATGTAATGTTTTAATTTATTATCGACAATCATAACTGCATGTGTAAAACGTGCCTTTTTTGTTCCTAAAATACCAGTTATATTCTTCTACTTCACTATTCGAACTGTGTAACTACTATGTAAAACCTGATTGGTGAAAAATAAATCAAATTAAGTGTTATTAAAAATTCAAAAAGTGTTTTAATTTATTGATAGTGTTCTACATTTAAGACACGAAATATTTGTAATTATGCAACTGCAAACATTACATTCGTATGTGAAAATTTGAAACAAAATCCGGTGCCCTAGTGATGACATGTTCAAATTCCATATAAGACAATTTTCCATCTCCGTCCACGTCCGCCTCCTCTATTACTTTTTCAATTATTTGTTGCCTATCTTCAGGAGTTAATTCTTGACGTGTCAGCAATCGTAGAGCATTATCTAAATCTTCAGAGCCTATATGATGATCTTTATCGAAATCTAAATGTATAAAAAAGGTAAATAAATAAATATTATAAGCAAATTAATTTTGTTGAGAGTGCTATACAGTGAAATTTTAATTAAAAGTATCCATTATTAATTAGTTACTTTACGTTACCAAAAAAACTCGCAATATAAATCATTCACGTATCTTGAAATATTTAAATACATATTGTATACTGAAACAGATGGAATTTTTACCATATATCCGAAACGCATAGTAAACTTTAATATCTCGTGGTGCTTGTTCACTAAATACAGATAGCAGATCTAAAAAATCTTCAAAAGACAAATTTCCTTTTCCATCTCTTGAAAAAACTTCGCAAATACGTTTCCGGAACGGATTTTCCTAACATAAAAGAAGAAAATAATTTATATTTCTATATAAATGGATTTTGGTCACTTACCTTCAACTCTGGCAATTTTTCCATATTTTCGAGAGGCACTCTAATTGAAACCGCTTGATTTCCGGTCATACATTTCGGAACAATATCCGGTTTAACTTCCCTATACCTTTTATGAACTCTATTTTAAAAAGTGCATGTTTAAATAATGTTATATACGTGAATTAATTCCTAACATTACCTCAATATTTCTTTGCGAGTAAAAAAAGTACAATCCTAAAAACAAAGAAACTATAAAAATGTATAAAATATTTTGTATAATACTTGATAGTTCTCTAACTGTTGTTCTGTAAATGTTACTAATTTATTCCCCATAACGTTGCAAAGCAAATTCCTCTTAGCAAATGGCGCAATTTAATATTGGGAGCTCTCACGAACACTGTTTCCATAGTTACAAAGGCGAGGCTTTAAGTAATTTCGTAAATTGATATCGATTTTAAAACTTTTCGCCTAACAATGGATGACAGGTTTGTTAGAATATAAACGAAACTAACGAAAATCTTCCTTTTTCTCAAAGTTTGAGAACTTCAAGGTAATTGTAATTTTAGACAAAATAAAACTAATTATTTATATTTTCCCGCGTTTTTTCGGTACTCAATTTCCACAGGAATGCCAATATCATACATTATTGTAAATCATGTAAAAAAATAGTATATTAAAAAACAAGTTTCATAAGGCACCATTTTGCCGCATGAGATCAGTTTAGAAAACGAGCCCCGATAGCGGTGAGTTTTCTAAAGAGCGAGTGCGGCAAAAGGCCTTATGAAACGAGTTTTTTATACTATTTATTCTATTTTGCATTTTTTACATTAATAAATTGGAATTATTTAATTTGGAAGTTCAGAGTTTAATTTTTATATAAAGCATGCAGTTGGTGACATTGATACTTGACATTGTCAAATTTAAATCTTGCTATCCGCGAAGTATATTATATTACATATTTATTAATTTTCGTTAACATTACTTGATATTTTATTTAAAAATATAAACATGAGTAACTTAGAAACTAATATATCTTGTTGTCAATTGTATAAAATATACGTTGTTTGTGTAGAGTACGAACATATATCATATCTGTCAAATGTACTTAAATTCTTCAAATCAAATGACAGCAATGATATTTATTTCTGTATTCGAACAACGCCAACATTGAAAAATGAAAAAAGCGTATTCTGTTTTGGGTTTCATAATGAGTTCATTTCGAACGCAAAATAGAAAAAATTTCTTTAAACGAATTAATCTAATTTTTTAATTGTTTCAAATATTTAGCACTACCTTCATTTTTGAGTTATAACCACTACAAATTATCATGTTAGATTTAACATGCCATATTTTCTTACTAAATACAGGATGGTAGTACTGTCGTATTTACATTTCAAGAGGCATTTAAATTCATTCTTTTTAGGTTACGTTTTTCTCAATGTGAAGTAAAACTGAAAAACATTTTTCTCCTAATCAATAAAATGTCAGTACTTCCCAAAAGTTCTGTCGAAAAAGGCAAGAAATATGGTCGTTTTATTAAATATTCTATGGAAAATTTTCAAAAGGAAATTAGAAAAGTTAGGTAAAACATCAAATGGAAAAGTATCTGTTCAAAAATACCTTTTTTTAGGATTTTAAGAAACGACTAAAAGATTTTAGACATGAAAAAACGGATAAGAATAGATGTATTTTTGATCTAGAAGTGCAAAAAGAGTTCGAAAAAATTAAAAATCATTTGGTGGAAGACGAAGCAGCAAATGAATTTATGGACCAAATTAAACTACTCGAACTTCTAGATGATATACAGAAAGAAATATTGCAAGAAGAGTTACAACAACAAGCTGACCATCACCTAAAAGAAGCACAGGCTGAAATGAACTCTATTTTTGATCATTTATCAAGCACTTGCTCAGTATGTGAAAAACATATAAAAGAAACATTTTATTATTCAAATGTAATATGTGATAATTGTACTCAACACTTTGACATGACATTTAAACCTAATTAGTTCCTATATTGTTGTAACATTTTGTTCCGTGAACACTTTTGTATCATTATATAGTTTCTACATTAAACAATAAAGAATTGTAACTTTTTTCTTTTTCTGTATTATTGTTAGTATTTTATAGACTATAAAAGTACATGCTTTGATATCTTCATTATAGAATCATTTTACATGAATTGGTTTATTATCATTATTTCAAGCCAAAAAGTTGCATATAAAAATCCAAATAATTGGTTCTGTTTAATTTATAAATTTAACATATTTACATGTCAGTTTAAGTTTGTGAAGATTCTGCTATAAACTAATTAGAATTATATTTTAGTATCTAAACCAGATTATTGTCCATAAATATGGAAAAAAAGCGTTTTTATGCCAAAACCTTGAAATGAAAACACTTTTAATTTAATCATTTTGTAACAGTAACAACAATGAATGAGATATTTATTTATGATAACTGAAAATAATTTAAATATTTTCGTGAATAAGTTTGTAGTCAAACCTAATATACTCACATTCTATTTGTAAAGAATCACTTAATAAATTATAGCATTTACAAATACATTTTTAAGATGCTAAAATATAAATTAAAAATACTTTAATGCTTATTTCACAGAAAAGTATTTTACTTGGTACAAATAGTAAATGTAATAATAAATATATTAAGTATAAGAACTACCTCGCCCGATTAAATGAAAATAAAAATGAACACAAAATTCTGCATTATTCTTTGACGTAATTATTTCACTGCCAGTTAATTAAGAAGTAATAATATTTAATAGTCCTTGTAAGGTTGTAACATGAGTCTTGTTGCAACTAATGCCACGGTAATGACGTGGCTAAGTATTACCGGCAGCTCATTATTAGGCTAAAGATACCGCCACCTACCCATTTTTATCAGTCTTGTCGAGCTGGAGCCGAAAAACACTGTTGTTTTTAGATTGGACCAGATTTCAAACACAGTTCTCATTAGATCCATACCCTGTGATCTATCCACTAGACAAACAATGTCCTTAATTTGCAAGAAACAAAGTTAAAATACTATACAAAATTTCTCAATTAATTTTGAGAAAAATATATTTTCTTTCATAATGCAAGAAAAATGCCTATAATTTGTACCTTTTTATTGACTTAATAAGCAACATACCTTGTTATTTTGAACCAATTTTGTTGGGAATAATACTTAAATAACAGTAATTTGAAACGTACTTGAGTAGGTAAAACCTCACCAAATTTCTTTTTTGTATGAAACAAAAATATTTCTAATAATATATATTATTAAAATAAATTATCTCTCCAGCGGTGTACAGTGATAATTCAGTTGTACCTATATATGCTTGTCTGGAGATATACTTTCACACAAATATGAACTTGTATTGTGTTCTTCACACTCGATTATATATTTGTTTACAATATTTGGTGAGGTTTTACGTACTCAAGTATGTTTCAAATTACTTCGTTATATACGCTATTGGTTGTATCTGATTTAGAGTAGAGGTACGTTAGAGGTCACATAGAAACCCTAGCTTGGTTTTGCAATTGTTATGAAGACAGTGATGGTTGTTTTGGCGTTCGTAATATAGACATAGGTCAATGACCAGCGCTGAACGTTCTACGCTCTGTCTTAATAACTTTTGTAATATGGTAAGAGTGTAATTACGGTGAAAGTATCTCTCCAGTGGCGCGCACTGATGATTCTGTAGTAGGATGAAACACAAGAATGCGTATCTGAAGAGATACTTTCACACAAAGATGAACTTTTATTGTTCTCCACACCCGATTTTTAATATTTTATATTATTAAAAATATTTTTGTTTAATACTTAACAGATATATGTAGTGTATTAAACATTGTAATAATTTTCATAAAGGCCAACTAGTTAGCAATCAGATTACACATTTCTTTAATATACTGATATATGTATTGTATAAAAAGTTTCTTTTTAACACAGGATTCCTCAAGAATCACTATTATTACCTTTGCCATACAATGTTTATTATTATAAGATCCTGTCCAAAGTAAATATTGAAGAATTACGAAGAATAGCAATGATAACAAGTGTTTTTGAAATTGATCACGAAGCTGCACAGTCCCATTTATGATCTTTATCACATTTCTTCTCTTAATTCTCCATAAATTATGACCTACAATATTTGCACTAAACCAATAAACTCAACAAAAATGTCGTTTTTTCCCAACCTAAAGTATAAAAATCAGGGTATTTCAAATTAGATGGCTGCAAAATTTACAGTGATTAGAGTATGTACTACACATATCTATATACAACAAGATAAGATATCCTCTATATAATCCATTCAATTAATTTTTATGTGGAAAGATTAAGTTCACCTTTTCCTTTCTCACTTTTTGCAAAAAAAGGCTTCTGCCTAGACCACGGTACCTTATACACTTTAAAAATGTAGAAAACAAAAATAAGATAACTGTTGTCATTGTTTGAAGTTTCTTCTGCATTTTAAGAGAAAATAAGGCTTATTTTTTTGGTTATTCTATTTTTAAACATTGAATAACTAAATTGTACTAATTAAACAGGCTAAAGTACTTCGAGGGATGGCCCATTTACTGATTGTATTGTACCTACTCAATAAAATACTTCTACCATTATTTATGATTTAAAATAAAAACTTTTCTTAATACCAATGTCACTTTTTCCCAACTAGCTGAACGTGTTTTGTCTTTATTATTAGCTATTTAACCGACTAATATACCTGAGATTTATCAAAACACAACATCAGCAACTGCTTAGACTATATTTTTATATCTACAGATTTCTTTTCAGAAAGATTATATACAATTATTATCTTATCACAGAAATTTGAGAAAATAATTACAATTAATTTAAACAAACTTTAAGTAAGAATGATTTCTTATTTGAAATATGGTTTATCAATTCATTATACATACATACCTACATATATATATATATATATATATATATATATATATATTAAAATAATGGACTTTTTCTTGGTTTAGCGACCTTTCAAGTAATTACTTGAAAAAGACTTAACAAAAAAGTCGAAACGTCGTTTTAAAAAAATTGGAATTCATTAAAGGTCGCTAAACCAAGAAAAAGTCTATTTATTACTTGAAAAAGACTTAATAAAAAAGTCGAAACGTCGTTTTAAAAAAAAAATGGAATCATTAAAGGTCGCTAAACCAAGAAAAAGTCTATTTCAAGTAATTACTTGAAAAAGACTTAATAAACCAGTCGAAACGTCGTTTTAAAAAAAATTGGAATTCATTAAAGGTCGGTCGCTAAACCAAGAAAAAGTCTATTATTTTAATATTATGACACGGCCAATAAAATAAATAAGAAATAAATTTTTAATTCTTATTAATACTAAATATATATATATATATATATATATATATATATATATATATATATATATACAAAATTATACACATTTTTCCAGACATTCTGAAATTAAGATACTTCAACATCCAGCCACTATCAGAATTGTTTCCTGTGCAAGTGTTCGAGTCCAATACATTATAAACACACAACTAATTACATCCCATTAATCTTATTTTAGCAACTAACATCAAGCACTGTGAAGACAACGTTCTATGAAAAAAATAATGTACGCTGTTTTCTTCAGAAGTACTGGACTGATAACTTAAACTAGAAGAATAGAAAACTATTAAGACATTTCGGTGAAAAATTTTTTATGTGAAATTCTCCAAAACCTGAGAATATGAGGCTCGTTGCTCCACCACAACATCTACTCCCAAACTGTTGCGACAACCTTAAACTTTTTAAGTGAAAGTAAGATCAAAGTTGTTAAACCACTCATCATGCTTACCTGATTCATAATGTGCTCCTTCAGCTTATTTTCTAACTTCAAAAAGAATTTATTTGATATTAACGTTTTACTTTAAAATAGGATTGATACTGTAGAAATTTTTTTAACTCCATTTCGGAATGAGTGGCGTGATATCTCCCAGTCATGTAAATTTTGTCTTAAATAATTCATTGTTCCTGACGAGAGCTGCTATACTTATAAAGTTCGATGGGTCTAGCTTACAGATTTTCCTTACATCTCAATAATTTCAGAATATCCATTATATTTGTCTTCATCAGTATAGTTATAGTTTTCCAATAGAAACAAAATATTTAAAAAAATTTAACATGTTTTCTTAATAATGTATGTACAATTTACACTCATGAAGACAAATAAATATCCAAATGCTAGAATTTAGAGTTTCATCTTAATCTTTAAACACTTAACACTCAATAACAAACAAGAACACTTTAACGTTTAATTTAAATAAGAAACAATATACAATTTTAGAAAAAATAATGGTAATTATGTTCCAATAGAAAGTCACAAATTAAAATAAACAAATTTAACGAAATTTGCTATAACAGTTTGTGATTTCTTTCTAATAAAGTCGTTTTTAATTAGTCCGATGCAGTTAAAACCAATTAAAATAAAATACATCAACAAAACAATAATTTTAATGATAAGAAAGGACATGGAAATTATAAATCTAATCGACAGGTAAGGAGATGAAAACAAGGAATTCTAATATTTCGTTCAAGTTTTGATTTCAATGATTTGGTGGCAAAATGAGTTTTTGGCATACACAGTTGTACGCAAACTAATAGCAGTAGCATATAAAAGTACTTATCACACATCAATCAGGTGTTTCTAATGCTTACATGTCATTATTTTTCGACAAAAACACTATGCAACTTTATTATAAGAGAATAGAAAATATTTAAAAAACTTGTGCGCAAAATTAGCAGCTTTACAAAAATTCTGATAAAAATGAATTAAATTAAAAGAAATTCTTACATGAAAACAATCATTATTTTTTGTCTATCCTTTATCCAAGTGCCTTGAAGGGCAATTAATAATTCTTGCATATTGTGAAGATAACACCCTGGACACCTATTTTGAATTAGGTTAATGATCAAACTTTGAACAGGTTACGATATTAAACTGATACTCTTCCAACCAATTCTTAACTTTTCCAGCCCTGTACTGTACGTAATTATCATGTATATTACGACTCATCCTGCGCATACGCTGCCATTGCGCCTCCTAGTAGAGTTAGATACATAACTGTTGTAATAATTTTGTTTATATTATATATTGGCTGTAGTCCAAATCAGTAAAAGTATGTCCTCATTGTTAAGGAATTGCCGTCACAATTTTTACCAATTTTTCGAGTATTGTGAAAGAATAGATCTATATTAGTTTTATCGAACCATAAAATATTGTCCATTCAGATGAAACCTAATATTTTTTTGTGCATTTGCCAAAGTCAGCCTATTTGCAATACGTTTGTTTCAGCTTGAGGAGTAGCGCAGTTTATATTGTCCTCATCTTTCTTTTTTAGTTTTTATTTCAATTGTCTATTTTATATCTTTCATAATTTTCGCAGAACCAAAAATATATCTTATATATATATATATATTGTTGCTCTACTATAAATTTGCTTTTTGTAATCCATTTTGTTAATAAATACAAAATAGTGAAAAACAACACAACTTATTGTGTACTCTACAAAGTAGAATTTGGCAATTTTCTGTTTTATATCCTCTTTCGAATTATAATTAACCAGCACTAGCTATTATTACATAGTAAAACTTACAAATGTTAATTTTAAATAACAATTTTATTAAGGTTCTATTGTACTACTATTATTTTGCACAAGACAATATATTGGATGCCAATTTGTTTTGAAAATTACAAAATGAACATCATACAAATTTTTATTTTCTAACCTCACATCTCTCAAATCTTAATTAGAAATTAACATGCTCTATTAACTTTAAATTACCATAAATATTAATTATGATTCTACTAAATCAAAAAATATACATAACTTTCCATGAAATATACATTATTTAACGAATCATGTCCTTTTTGAATTAATGTAAATTAACATAAATAGATAGTTAATATCAATCTAATGAAACAAAGTATAACAAATAACTTTGAATTAGTTAAATTACAAATTTACTTTTTGTTAACTTGTCTTGAACTTTATTGAAATTCCAAATAACTCATCTTGAACACTTTCATGAATTTCTTAAATAATATAAGTCATAAATTATATTCATTCGATCTCTTGAATATTAATTAGAAAATAAGTTTATAAAATGCATCTTTCCTTTTTTACCTGATGAGTTATTAACTATTCTACAATTCTTCAGGATCGCCTCATTGTCAGCATAGTATTTATTTCCCAGATAATTCGCCGCAAATGATCTATAACTTCTTTGAGTTGTTTGTTTTTTAAAACGACCTGTTCCATTATCTCCTTGCTTTCCTCACAAACCAAGCGATATGGCTCAGAATTCTTCTTCTCATCATATTTGGGATCTATTTCATCTTTAAATGGAATTAAACTTTCAATATGTGTATATTCCATTCCTTGTATTTGACAATTTTCATTACATTTTTCATAAATCAGCCGCAAACGTTTGAAAAGCACTCTAATTGTCCTCAGTTGTTCTTGTATTTTTGCCTTTTTGTCATTGCTCGCACTTGTACCTTGTGGTGTTCCATTTGGTGGCTAATTCAAATAAAATAAACTTTTACATGTAAAAGAACATAATAACACACACATAAGAAGACATTTATTTACCTGTATTGTTCTTAATGTTTGAAACACTTCCTGTGTCCGGCTAACAATATCTTGCACTGTTTCTTGACCAATCCGGCAAAGTGAAGCTGTATTAAATTCTTTAGCTTGTGAAGTCTGTGGTTGACTTGGTGGTGTTGGCGCTACATTAGCTGTTGGTTGCATAACGGGTTGTGGAGGTTGTTGCATTGTATGATGCTGCAAACCACCTTCATAATAAAAATTGCTTCAATCATTATTATAAACAATTTAAAACAAATTACATACCCATAGGTGCTTGAGACATCTGTAAAGTATTAGGATTTTGATGTTGAGGTATTTGATTAGGACCACTCATATTATACTGTTGATTAATTTGAGTCATCATCTGATTTCCAGTTGACATTGCTGTATTCATTTGATTATTTAATGTATTTGCCATCTGGGACATCATTGGATTATTCATTTGTGCTGCTATTTGATTAGGCATTGGTACTGGCATTTGGTTTGAGAGTTGATTACCCAATTGACCCGGCATTCCAGCTCCCATTTGATTCTGCAGTGGTCCTGTACTAAATTGACTACGCATACCAGTTTGGGCATTTAGACCCGGTATAAAATGATGTGGCGGTGCAGACATATTGTATGATTTCTCAGTAAAATCGTAAATACTAAAACGTCCCGTTTATTTATTACCTAAAAATTAGAAATTATAAAAATATAACCTCGAAAACAACTTTCTAAATAATCGAATAATATCTTATGTTATGAAAATTGAATAACGAAAAATATTACAACTTTACACTAAACTAAAGTACCTATAATGACACTATTTTTACTATAAATGTTTTGTATAGGTTTTCAGATTGATGACAAGAATGACAACAAATCACAAGACAGATATCTGACATATCTACATACCTACCAGGCTACACGAACTCCTATTTAGATAATTCTAACCTTGGACAACTCTGTGTGATGGATGAACTTAATTATCACGAATTAAAATCTGGCCCCTCAGCATTGGTGGTTAGAAGTTATATTGTATCATTATATTGGTAGATGGTGGAAATTTTGGTATAATTTTTAATTATAAAACGAATATGATTCAACGGCATTTGAGATTATACTCGGAGCTATGAAGGAAATATTTTACAATACATAAGCTGGAAAATTAACTACTTTTAATAGATGTATCTTGTGCTGTGACGCCGGGCCTTAAATATAAATGGAAACCCAACTTCTTATATGAAATTAATAATACCCAAGCACCTCTGAATATTGAAATTTTGTAAAATGAAATCTATTTTTAAGTTAATTTGACTAGACTAGTATATATAAAAAACTAATTTCATATAATTTTCCAGTTAATGAATATATATTACTATTTTTTTACTATGTATAGGTTATCCAGAAAAGAATAATATGTTTCATTGTACTGTAAAGTTCATGAATTTAAATAATGTAACATGCTAGCATCTGCATTATAGAAATGCATTAGAAAATTGTAGAAACTGGTTTTGATACAAAGGAACATTTTTAGAATACATACAATATTTGCTAGATTAGGCTTTTATGAATGTTTATTTTCTCATAATAACATGAAGGTAAATGTTGGAGATCATTGAAATTATTTATAAATATTTTTCTAATGTAAGAACCAATGGTTGTCCGACTTTTTAACTTAGAAAATAATGTAGGTTAATGTTTGGGTTAAGTTTTTTGTATATTGAACATGAATAACACTGTGATCTTTATATCCGTTATCTCTATATCCCTTATGTTCATCAAATATAAACTATAATTTTAAATTTATATTTAATAAGAGTAATATAATCATTTGATGTATTTTGAGATTATGGCTGGACGGTATATACAATGGGCTCACCTCTAAGTCCTCTATTAGCTGAAATTTTCATGAAGCATATTACAGAAAAAATTCTTTCATCACAACTAGGTAAAAAACATATTAAATTTTGGTATCGGTATGTAGACGACATCCTAGCTTGCTTTAAGGGCACTCATAGACAACTACAAACATTTCTGAACTACATAAATTCAATCCATTCTAATATCAATTTTACAGTAGAAATACAAGAGAATAACAGTATTAACTTCCTGGATTTAAAATTAAACAAATTAGATCAGAGCTTAAAATTTGATATACCATATCGTAAACCTACTTTCACTGATTGCATTATTCCCAAAGATTCACTACACCATAAGACACACAAACATTCATTTTTTAATTCTATGATACATAGAGCATTAAATATTCCTTTGTCTAATGAATCTTTTGTTCGTGAAATCAATACTACAAAACAAATAGCGGTAAACAATAGTTATAAAAGTAGCGTAATTGACAGTATACTAAAGAAAAAATAGTTACAAGTGGCCCTTAGTTTAGTATATCCTAAAGATAGTGCTAATTTAAAACAATTTGTCTCGTTAACTTACTTCGGTAAAATAAGCGAGCAAATTGGAAATATAATTTCAAAAAATAATAGTAATATTAGTATAGCTTACAAACCATATGTAAAAACAAGTAATTTCATTTTTAACGCAAAACCTAAAACAGATATCAATAATAAATCAGGAGTGTACAAATTATATTGTAATGATTGTAAAAGTGTATATATAGGTCAGACTGGTCGAAGTTTTATTATTCGGGTAAAAGAACACATGAGGTCATATAAACTAAAGAAGACAGATTCAACATTCGCAAACCATCTTATTACAGAAAGGCATACATTTGGTCACCGTAAAATATTGCATTTGGCCGAGAAAGGTCGTAAATTAAATCTTTTAGAGGCCCTAGAAATTTTTAAAAGCCGAAACAACACAATATATATCGTTTTAAACGACCAGTTGGATCTTATATATACACCTCTTTTCCAATGTTGTATATAATAGTTAAGTATATAGTAGTAATTTTAAATAACATCATAAACCACCCCCATATATTTTTATGTCATTTATAAGTTCTATGTAGGCCTGTAACTTTTGCAGTTTGATAATGACATTGTATGTCGAAACCGCGGTCACGATTATATGTGAATAAAGTGGTATAACAAAGTGATTGTTTTATTTTATTTTATTATTTTCAAAATGAATTACCACAAAGTTACGGCTACCAGTATTAATTTTCGTATATACATTTTATTATAACTGTACCGATAAGGAAAACAAATACATATAAAGCTTATAAAAATTACGTATTACACATCTAAAATTTATTTGATACATGTTACCAGAAAATATATTATATTTTTAGATACATTGTTACAAGCAATAAATTCATAAATTTGATATAAATAAAAAAATAGAGTGGTTAAGAATGTTTTCATTATTTCAAATTATCAAAACTATTTTCTGTTATGCGCGCATCAGTGATAGATGGTGCTTTTGGAGTCGCTTGTCCCACATTATAGAAGTAATAAGTTCAAAATTGGTTTCATAGGCAATGTAATATAATGTTCACGAAGTTTTTGAGCAAATTAATTCTTATAAAATGTGTAATCGCAATTTAAAATTATTTGACTTACGGTTTTCGCATGTTTTAATGAAGATTTTGGGAAATTAATGGTGTTGTAAAGTTAGCATCCTAGAAATGTTTTTTGCTTTACAAAAATGAAAATTCGGGAATGATGCTGTTATTTATTATTAATGTGCCATTAATTTATATATATTTAATGACAAGAATGTTTAATTTAGGTATTATGCCGATAGTTTCTCAATTGTAATCGAAAAATTTGTTTCATTTTGAATTTGTAACAATGATTATGGTACCAGTAAAAAATGTATTTGCCATGGCATTGATATTAATTTATGACCCCTTCAATTCAACTTGCTATAAAAATATGTAGATAGATTTATGTATAACACCAATTTTGAATTTAAAAATACCATAAATTTCACATGATTAGCTGTCCTAGTTAATACAAAAGTGCAAAGTGATTTTTATGATGATATTGAAACTTTGAGAGACGATACATATATATGAGTTTGAAGAACTACCGTAATCAATATGTTTTTTCTAAAATTATTTTTGTTAACGTAGATTTAATATTTACTGCATAAATGTATTTATCACTCTATATTTGTGACATAAGAGAATTTTACTAGAAAATAAATAATCGCGCATGCGTATCAAGTACATGTGAATAATTTGGGGAAAGTGTTAAAATCAGAAAGATAATTTAATTAAAACAATGTAATGAAATACGAAATATAATTCAATAAATACATTGGATGATTGCCGGTTTTTGAAATAAATAATTGTATTAAAATACGTGCCCGCGCAGACGCACTAGTGTAACGTTCTACAAAAAGTATGCTGTAGTAAAAGGTGTACTATCATTTTATCATTCCATATATTAAAAATGTATTAAATTGTGTTATATGTTTGATAATGAAAGGTAGATTTTTTGCAAATTATTAAGAACATCGATAGACTAATAGTATAGTGGAAAGTGTCCTCGGAAAACCAATATATATTGACGTTGCCTCATATCTTAGGAAAATGGCAGCCCTACCTCGCCGAATAATGAAAGAAACTCAACGTTTAATGCAAGAACCGGTGCCAGGAATTAGCGCAGTACCAGATGAACGAAATGCACGTTATTTTCACGTTATAGTAACTGGTCCTGAAGACTCCCCTTTTGAAGGGGGTTTATTTAAATTAGAACTTTTTCTGCCTGAAGATTATCCAATGTCTGCACCAAAAGTACGGTTTATAACTAAAATATATCACCCTAATATCGATAGACTTGGACGTATTTGTCTTGATATTCTAAAAGATAAATGGAGTCCTGCATTACAAATTCGTACTGTCTTATTATCTATTCAAGCTTTACTGAGTGCTCCAAACCCTGATGATCCATTAGCAAATGATGTAGCTGAGCTATGGAAAATTAATGAATCTGAAGCAATTCGTAATGCTAAGGAATGGACTCGTAGATATGCTATGGATAACTGAAGCTCCGAAGTGCAAGTGTGTTTCAGTGTGTAACAAAAATTATCATTCTACTTGGTGTATTTACATAGTACTCAAACAAAACAAAATATCAATATTGCATAGTTTAATTTCTAAACAATCAAATTGAACAGTTAAGAAATAGGTAGAATGCTCTTATTTGTTACCACTAATTTTATATAAACTATGGTGTATATCTTATTTCAAAAGAAATGTTGCTATATCTAGAGTAGTATATTTATAAGATTCATAATTTGTTTATTTAATTTTTTCTCTTGATGGTCTATATACATGTAACATATGTGCATATATCAATACACATATATATG
The DNA here is from genome assembly GCA_935421215.2 of Melolontha melolontha. Taxonomy (NCBI): domain Eukaryota; kingdom Metazoa; phylum Arthropoda; class Insecta; order Coleoptera; family Scarabaeidae; genus Melolontha; species Melolontha melolontha. Next base: position 19,383,437 of record OW285244.1, read on the forward strand.
TATTTATATATATATATATATATATATATATATATGTGCATCTATATAAAAAACAAAAACAACTATTCATTAAAGCAGGATCGGCCAAAATGTATTTCTCAATCAACGATTTCTGGTCTTATATATTACTATTGATATTGTACAAAATTTATTATTGGTTTTTGATGTTAATTATTAAAATTCTACTGTTCACGTTTTAAAATACAAGAAGAAAAGGCCAACATGTTCTAGAGATGTTGTGCTTCATAAAATGCTGCTTGAATTTGTGTTCAAAATTTAAAAGAGAGAAGTACAATGTGCTTATATTACCTTCACTTGAATTTTAAAAAAATGATCAGAGTAATGTATTACTGTAAATAAGGTATGTAAGGCTTTTTACGAATAAATTCTTACAGAAATTAATGTTTTAATTTTCTTGATTAGTTTTTTTTCTGTTAGTGTTTCTAGTATAAAAGTATCAGATATAACGCATAGTTATCAAAGAAAACAAAATAATTACTGTTTAATAAAGCATATACAAGTTATCACAATTCAATTTGAGGAAAGGTATTGGAATTATTGTAATTTTGACATAACTTTTTTTTACTTTAGATAAATATTAGGTTTAAACAATTTATTAAAATTATAAAATGGGAGATATGTTATTCAAAAAACATTCTAAATGTATTTTTCTTGATGTGTAAGTAATTTTTTTTATATAATGAATTTAAACCGATCCAGAATTACAATCTCAGATTTCTAAGAATTAAAAGCATAGTGAATAGTTTAAGTGTAGGCATTAAATTCATGTTACCCATTAAATTATTCAGAATTTTGTAGTTAATTGCTTGAATATTGTATAGCAACTGTAATATGCTATGTACATACATATAATCCAATTAATTACCGAGGATATTATTACAAAGTGTAAAAATAAGTATTATTTATATTCATATCAGAAAACAAGTAGAACTAAGTTATACCTACTTTATATTATAGCAGAAATATAAAACAGCAGCATTGCTTATATTTATTAGTATTATTACATGAAATTGACTAATTAAATACAATTTCTATTTCATTGTTATCATTTCAAACGAAATTCATAATATATTGTTTATTACACAAACTGATAAACTTGAAATCTATTTAGATAAAATAAAACAAGAAGGGGCTTCCCAGTAAGTAAAGCATACATTTATATACCTATAAATAAAAAATGATAAGTATGATGTATTCTTTTTTAAGTTACTTAATATAATTGCTAAAGTAACTAAAATGATTGAAAATTCATTTATGCAAATTGGGGAGAAAATTGTTAGGACAGAGATACATTTTTATTACATTTGCAGATGTTATAAAATAAAAATGTAAACAAAAAAGATAATGGATAATTGATTAAGAATTCAGTAGGTACATCAGATTTTTATATAAAATACACAAAGAACGAAAAATATTCTATAACGGAAAAAGTGAAAATTATCTCTAAAACAAGGCGGACAAAATTATGGCTACAATTTACCTTATTTTCTAACTAGAATAACGAAATTAATGCTTTGTATGACTTTCTTTAGTTTCAAGTACTGTCGCAATTTATTGTGATTGCTCTGGACTAAATCAGTTATTGTTTCTGCTGGATTCCTTCATATGCTGCTGCCATTTGATTAAAATTTGTTTCTCCCATAAATGTTCAATCTTGAACCCGATTGAACATTTATAAGCGTCAGAATTTTGGAGTGTCCACTTGAAAGCTTAAATATTGCTGTGTGAAATAATCTGTAGCAACTTTCAAAGCATGCTTCTGATCATTACCTTAGAATATTAATTTTCTCGACTGAATTAGGGATTTTCCCTTAAAATTTGACGTATAACGCTGCTGTTATCTTACTTTCTCTTCTGACAACATTATTGTAGCCTACATCATTCTGTCTTTTTTAATTCGCCTCTACACATTGTTCCTTTTTGACCCAAACAGTTCAAATTAATTTTTCGTCTATACACATCTTTTTCCTAGATACCTCTTCTCATGGTGTCTATTTATTTGCTTACTTAATATTGAAATCTGTCTGCCCGGGAAAGTGTAAGGCAGAGCGAGAGTTATGCTGGCGTCCCTCTACATATAAATTCCCTCCACTTCTTTCGGTCTTGGGTGAATTCGTTCAGATTTGCGACACCATTCGACATTTCTTATTAACACTGCTTGTGTTACCTCCTCTATCCTTGTTTTTCTGAATCCCCACTTTGTTGTCTTTTTGCCTCAAAGACTTGTTTCAGAATTTTGTTTGACTAGCAGCCTCTTCACATGCCCATACCAGCCTAATTGTCATTCAAAGAAAAATCTTTGATAGACTTTATTTTTAATTGTTCTCTGATGGTTATGTTTATAATTCTGTCTGTCCTTGTTTTATCTTCGATGCTTCGTAAGAATCTCATTTCTGTCGCTTTAGCTTTTTGTCAGTGTCAATGTTTCTGAACAATTTGTAATAAATGGTGCAATGACTCTTTTGAAAACTTGTACTTCCACTTCTTTCTTACCAAAAAAACTATTTTTTATTGACCCGCCTGCCTCCATTTTTTATACGTTCTTTTATTTCCTCTTACATTTTCCAAGATAATGGAAACCAAATATTTAAATTCGGATTGCTCGATTGCTCTTTCCCCCATATGTACTGTTTGTTGTTCTTTTGTTACAAGTATCCTGCTTTTTTACACTTATGTTCATATTTATTTCCCTCGCGCCTTTTTTTGTGTATTTTTAAATTCCTATTTCAAATTCTTTCGTCTTACCTATTAATACGATATCGTCTGTGTAGCACAATTCTGTTACTTCGACTTTTTTCATTTGTCAGTAGGCCTGGTAGGCGATCTCATAAGATTTGCTAACGTCTTTCTTACTCCTTCGTCTAATGTTACGTTCAACAGAGTTGTGCTTAATAGACTTCCCTGTCTGACAAGTATAGTTCTTTCAAGTTTATTAGATGTCTTCTGTCTTGATGATAATATATTTGGTCGTCTTTTCTGTAGAGACTTTATATTCCTTTTATTAGTATTTAGATGATATTCCTTTGTCTCAAAATATTCCATAAGACTTCTCTTTTGATTCTGCACATTTTTGCCCTCTTATAGCCGTTTCTCCGATATGTGTTAATATCAAGATCGCATCAATAACTCCTTTATTATGTCTAAACCCAAATTGAGTGTCCTCTAGGGTTCTATCTAATTTAGTTCTTATCCTCTTTTCAGGTATTCTTTCGTAACCCTAAGCTACCGTACTTATTAATGTGACCCCCTATAGTTATGACAGTCTCCCTTCTTCTTATCTCCTTTTCTATAGATTGGTGTGATGACTCCTATTTTCTAATCTTCGGGTGCGACTCACCATTACATCATTCATTACAAGCCTAAGTTCTTGTAGGGCTTCTTCGGGCAACGCTTTAACCATATCGGCTGTTATTTTGTCTTCGCCTGGGGTTTTTCCTAGTTTAGCTTATATAATGTCTCTTTTAGCTCTTCTGTATTTCTATACAACTTCTCATTCCCAGTAATTCCTCATTGTGATTTGTGATCCGTTTGTGTCTGCACTTTCCTGAAGTTCTTCTTGTAGTATTCTCTCCAGGGTTCCATAATTGAGCACGTTACAAACTTGTAACGTGCTCTTTAGTTGTAAGTACCTGATGAAGCCACTGTGCTGGCATGACAATTATCGTCGTTTAACGATAACGTATTAAAAAAGTGAAGATTTTAACCATTAGTTTCATTTCTATTTTAAATTATGGATCTTCATCAAGTAAAAGCCGAATCATTTCAATTAATTTGGGATATACTAAATTGTCACTATAATTTCCTTAGCTAAGAGATCAGAGATCAATAAACATCAAACTAAGAATATACACAAAAATGTTTAAAATCAGCAATAGTATCACTGCAGAATCGTAACTAAATGTTATTCGTAGTTTTTATAACTAGTTAACCCAAGTTTTACTTAAAGGTTTAGTAATTTTAGTAACTAACACGCTTAACTTTGTTTTCTTTGGTGAATACAGTTTAAATAAGGCGCGGCTCGTGATGACGTATTTGGTGTTTACGTGTTTACGTTTTCGGTGTTTACTAAGAAAACGTTACAGTTAGTACACGAGAATACACGAAGCACTCGCATAATTGTACTTGCACTCCCAAATACGTCATCACGAGCCGCGCCTGGTTTAAATATTTATTATTATATAATCTTTCCTTTTGTTTCAATAAGAAATGTTATTGTTAAGAGTTTTAGCATTTTAAATCGTTTATTTTATTTACGTTTACAAAATATTCATTAAGTTACAATGACATTTTTCCCATCATTGAGATTGTTTGATACATCGAAAATTTAAAAGATAATACGAGATCGTCCAAGAGTTCTACATAATTATATCACTACTATAGACTTTAATAGTAATAATTAGAGAACGGATGCAATTTCCATAAAACGCAATCGGCAATTGGAATTGTGTATAACGTCGCACAGTACATCCCGGCGTAATTCAATGAAGTATTTGTCTGACTTACTCGGCCACCTGGTCTCGCACGATAACAATGGACAACTCAGCTATTGTATTCGGAGAATATAGTGTTTTTTAAAGTGTTTTCATGAGCGTAGTTAGAAGCGGAGTTTTTATAATGTATTTTATTTATTAGTTTATATTTAACGATAAAAACACACAATGTTGTATTAGATTTACACTTTATTTAATAATAATAATAATAACTATATAACAGCTGTTTCACCGTACAACGGTTTCTTCGGATATAGCAAGCGGTACTATATACTTGCTATATCCGAAGAAACCGTTGTACGGTGAAACAGCTGTTATATAGTTATTATTATTATTATTAAATAAAGTGTAAATCTAATACAACATTGTGTGTTTTTATCGTTTGATATGGATTTACATCAAGTAAAGGCAGAATCGATTCAATAGTTTATATTTCGTAAGATAAATAAAGTGCTGTGAGTAAGTTTCTTGTTTTCATAGTTTTAACTGTTAATTACATCGTAATTTTTGTGATAGATCCTGTTTAATATCGTTTGATTGAATCTATTCCTACCTTGAATCCAGGCGCGGCTCGTGATGACGTATTTTGGTTTGCAGTACAATGATCCGAGTGCTTCGTGTATTCTCGTGTACTAACTGTAACGTTTGCTTAGTAAACACCGAAAACACACGAGGCACTCGTATCATTGTACTGCAAACCAAAATACGTCATCACGAGCCGCGCCTGCTTGAATCTATTTCTACCAATTATTTCGACGTAAGTGGGCATTGAATTTCGTTCAGTTTCAATAACTTACGCAGACATTTTTAGTTTTCATTTATTTAGATCTAGAGCATTGTTTAAATTACTTTTTCAGACATGATATGGAAGAATGTCGAGAACGGCATTGTAAAACAATGGCGAGTTGGATTGACGGTCATACTGATTGTATGTCCATTGTCAGCGATTCCGAAATTTATTACAAAATCCGTAAAATATCGTCAAAAATTCGTCACTTAGGATCGCAAACACATCTGAACTCTGTAAAACTTTTATGGCGGCTAATATTCCATTAAATAAACTTAGCAATCCCACTTTAAAAATATTTCTGAAAAAATATACTGGTCGAAATGTTCCTGATGAATCAACTTTACGCAAATATTATGTTTCTAGGTGCTATACGAGAACAGTAGAACGCATTAGAAGCCATCTTTTAAATCAATACATATGGATAAGCGCCGACTAAACGGTGGATATGTTAGGACGCTGTGTGGTAAATGTTGTAGCTGGTGCACTACATCCAACTATTCCCTATAACTCATATGTAATAGCAACAAGTGTTATAAATAGAGTTGATGCGGAAACAGTTGCTGAAACCATTAAGGAGAATATGCAAAAAATGCTTCATTCGGACGCCACGTACAAAGAAAAAATACTTTTATTTGTCAGTGATAGTGCTGCGTATATGTTAAAAACAGGCAGACTATTGAAGAAAACATATCCTAATATGCTGCATATTACTTGTGTAGCACATGCTCTCCACAGAATTTGTGAATATATCAGACACTTTTCCGGAAGTTGATAGACTTGTATCAGCTTTTAAAAAAGTTTTCAGAAAAGCACCATTGAGAGTAGCTCTTTTCAGGGAAAAATTTCCATCTCCGTCACTGCCTCCCAATCCAGTAATAACTAGATTGGGAACATGGCTGGAAGCTACTAGTTATTATGCTGAGAATTTCGATAGTCTAAAACATTTCGTAACACTGCTAAAGGAGGATGCTAGAAGTATTGGTGAGTGCAAGGAGCTCACACAAATGCCAAATTTAAAAAATCAGTTGTACTTTCTTCACGAACACTTTGGAAAATTGCCAAAATTAATCACTTATTTTGAAAATCGAAATCTCAAATTAAATGACGGATTAACCACATTAGATGTGGCTGTTAATAATTTGAAAAGTTTTCCAAGTGACTTCGGATGTGGCCTTCGGCAAAAGTTTGAAGCAATTCTTAATAGAAATCCAGATTTAATTACATTGCAGCAATTATGTATGGAGACAATTCCACAAAATCTAACGGCTAAATATGAAGAAATAAAAGAATATTTCCAGTATGCACCTATAACCAGTTGCGATGTAGAAAGGACGTTTTCTATTTATAAGGATGTATTTAATTCAAAGAGAACAAAATTGACAAAAGAAAACCTTGAGAAACTATTGCTAGTTAATATTAATAGTCCTTTACTCAACTTGAACGACAAAATGAACAAATAAAAATGTTCCAATTATAGAAATAAAATTAAAAACTTTAAAAATACAACTTTTCAACAAATACATATGTATTTCGTAATTTAAAGATCACCACCCGTTTGTTTTCCAATTATATAAATAAAATTAAATATTTTAGAAATACAGCCTTTCGCCAGTACTGCACTGGGCTTTGCGTCATGTGGTAAGCGTGTCCATTCTCTAGTAATAATATATGTTGAACTTAGTGCAAATGAGAATGACTAATTATTAAAATCTCGCCTTACATGCAATTGTCTCCAAATGTATTAGGTTAATTTCTACAATCCGACAAACTAAGTTTGCACTAGAATATAGACGCAACGCGCCACGACGTTAACCTTCCCTGGTTATAAGGACAAACGAAAAAATGCGTGAAAACCACGTCCATTCCGAAACTAACATTTCATTCTCATTAGAAATCGTTAGTACACGATATTCGGAAACAGACATGATTTTCACTTCTATATTATGTATATACAGGGTGTAAACGAAATATGCGACATACTTCAATTTGTATTAGCTGTAATAATAGTAAGCATAAAATGATAATGCACGAAAACTCTATCTCGAACGAGATCAAAGAAAAAAATAATCTAATAAAAGCGCATGGCTCGACCCGACTCTGGTAAATTTAGCATTCCTGCAGCGCTACCCCTACTGAAGCGTGATGTTTGGAATTGTAGATGCGATGATACCAGAGACTAACTCTCTGGATGATACATACTGTAAGTCAAAAGAGAAGTCAGTCTGTTATCAACTTCCGTGAAGAATGGCTTATTCGAATAACGAATTAAGTATTATCGTCTTACTATACAGTGAAAGTGTTAGAATTACTAGACGTACTTATGAAGGGCGGTTTCCAAGCAGCAGATGTCCATCAAATTATTTAATTTTACAAACCGAGTACAGATTGAGAGATCACGGTACATTGTATCCAAGTTATGAAGGCCATGGCCGTGAAAGACCACGTAGGCCGTTTCACACACAACAGTCCATAACATACCTCGAAGGAATTTGTTACATCTCTACCACGTGCATGGGGCTCCATGAAAGGTTCAGTTTATAACGGCACTGATATTGTCAACGCAGACAATCTTTGGCAACATATTTTTCAAATCAGTGAAGGCCAAGCCGTGTTAAATCGTGTACTTCGAAACTTTACCGATCGGTTAGAAGCTTGTATTTACGCAAATGCTACATTAAACTTATAACTTATAAACTATAAACTTATAGCGTTTAAAATTTTTAAAGAAAAAACATATTGTATTTTTTTAGGGATATTACAAAGGTCAGGCCATTGACCCACTTATAAATAAAAACATGTTTATTTATCTTTTCACACAAAGTCACATTAAATTAGGTACTGAAATGTGAATGGGATTTTTTGTGAACTTGAAGAATTAAATGCCTATTTGTTTGTCGAATCGACAACATGTAAACATATAATTTCTATTTATTTAGATTCAATCTGAATACAGTACCGTATGTGAAAAGTTTGTGTTATTAAGTTTCCGCAAAATTCGATGATAGAATAATTTTTGTAATTTGAATTCCTGTCTCACACACAGCATACGTCGGCATATTTCATTTACACCCTGCATATATACAAAACGAGTTGAACTTAACACATCTGGCGACAATTGCATGCGAGATGAGATTTTAATAATCGTTAATTCTCATTTGCATTTAGTTCAACTTGTTTCGTGTATATATATATATATATATATATATATATATATATATATATATATATTTAGTGTTTATAAGAATTTTATTTTTCTTATTTATTTTATTGGCCGTGTCTTAATATTAAAAATAATAGGCTTTTTATTGGTTTAGCGACCTTTTATTGAATTTTGTTGTTTTATTCTACGACGTTTCGACTTTTATTATTATTCAGTCTTTTTCAAGTAACGTTTTTTTTTTGGTTTTCAAAAGCACGCATTCTGTGTAACATGTGTTTTTGGGGACATCCGAGACCTTGTTTTATAACGAACCGATCGCACAGGTTGGAATATTGTAAGTGTGTAAGTGTTACAATATTCCAACCAGTGCGATCGGTTCGTTATAAAACAAGGTCTCGGATGTCCCCAAAAACACATGTTACACAGAATGCGTGCTTTTGAAAACAAAAAAAAACGTTACTTGAAAAAGACTGAATAATAATAAAAGTCGAAACGTCGTAGAATAAAACAACAAAATTCAATAAAAGGTCGCTAAACCAATAAAAAGTCTATTATTTTTAATATATATATATATATATATATATATATATATATATATATATGAACTTCATGTGTATGAGAATTAATAATTATTAAATCTCATTTTACATGCGATTGTCGCTATAATTTGTTGCATGCATGTTGTATGCACATTCCGCGCAGATAAGTTTTTCACAAAATTTTTCATATATATATATATATATATATATATATATACTATAAAGTATTATCGACCGTACTGTATAAGTAAAAATTTCATTAACGGGTGAGCGGTCTGTCAAGTAGAAATAAAACTCCTTTATTCCACTCTATATTTCATAACGCATTGGTTACTTCATCAGGAGTGTAATTCAGAGTTAAAATTTAGCAAATAACGGCACTAAACATGTTAAAATTTGTCAACTTTAAAACATCACATCAATATGTTGTTAGTTTGTCGTCAACCTCTTCAAGAGGTTGACGACCTCTTCAAGAGGTTTTTCTATTTTAGGTTTAAGTTTTGAAAATAAATGTTTGTTAGTATTACTAAGTTTATATGTTGTAGCTATATCATATTTTTTGAAAGTGTATTTAATTTTTTCTGATAGTTGTGGAACATATGGAATCGTGATATATGTTGTGTCATTGTTCAAATTTTTATTGGTGTCTGCAGTGTTGTATATTTGGTGTACTCTTTTTTTAATAGTTTGGTCTATAAGTTGTGGTGGATAATTATTATCAGTTAAGATTGTTTTAATTTTTTTGATGTTATCTTTTCTGTATTGAGTATGTGATAGTTTTACTGCCCTATCAGTCAGATTATTTATAATCATTTTATTGAATACTGTAGGAGCATTTGAGTGGTAATTCATATATCGAAAAGAAGCTGTGGGTTTATTATACCAATTTGTATAAATAGTACCCTGTCTATCATAGCTCAAAGAAATATCAAGAAAATTAATACTGTTATTAAATTCTTCTTCAATAGTGAATTTTAATTTGTTGTGAAAATTGTTGAATTTATTTAAGAGATAGTTTATTTTGTTGGTCGGAATACATGTTATGATATCAATATATCTTTTGAAAAAAAAGGGGTGGAAGTCTAATGAATTGATAACATTTTGTTCTAAATGTTCCATTACTAGATTTGCAATAGGAGCAGCTAAAGGAGAGCCCATGGCAATACCAAATGTTTGACTATAAAAAGAATTTTCGTATTGAAAATATGTGTTATCGAGGCAGAAGTGTATACCTCTAATAAATTCGTTTTTATTTGGCGGAAAACGTTAAGATGGCACAAAGTGTGACCGTCGTCGACCGAAGTAGCCGCTAAGAGGGTTCCCTCGGTTGGCGATGAGCAACCCCGTGCAGGGTTCGCTTTGTTGGTCTGCGCCTTGCCTCGATGGGTGGGGCCGTCGAAGTACTGCACGTAAAAGTAAAGAAGTTGCCGGGAAAGGGTTGGCGGCCCTGCGCAACGGCTGGTTATCCGATCTCTCTAAATTTACGCGACCGGTCACTAAACACACGCACGAGCGCGCCAACATACAAAACCCTACACTTACGCTCTCACACAAACACAAAACCACACACCCAAAGAGAGACGCAAGCTGCCAGCAGCAACCAACACACAAGTTCATACCCAGAAAGAGACACAAGCTGCTAGCAGCGAACAACACATATGTTCACACCTTGCTATCTGTTTTTTGGAATACTAAGGCATAATTTATTATTATTCAATTGGAATGTATCTTTGAATAATTTAAACCACAGCAACTCAATTATTTGACATTTATATTCTGTCATTTATATTTTATATCCTTGATAAAGGCATCATTGCCGAAACATGTAGGGTTGTTTTAAATATATATACTTTGAAGTAAACCAGACCTTTAATCGCCGACTGATTGAATTTACCATATCATACCAAGGTCACGAAAATATTATATATATATGATAAACGTAATGCTAATGAGAACTCATAATTATTGAATTCTCACATACATGCCATTGCCGATCTAATTCGTTGCATCAATTTCTACACATGACAAAATCACCTTTGTCTAAGAATGTAGCTGCAAGGTGTCACGGCGTCAACCGTCCAGGTTGTCCGGGTCATCATAAGTATATATACACGCAGTATGGAAATGAAAGTCGTATCTATTTCTGGGTAAGGTGTATTGACAATTAGTAATAACTATGAAACGTCGACGTCTACACATCCCGGATGGGTACGACTTTCACACATTTTTTCATATATATATATATATATATATATATATATATATATATATACACGCAGAATAAAAATGGAAATCAAGTCTGTTTCCGAATACCGTGTACTGACGATTTCTAATAAGAATGAAATGCTAGTATAGACACGTTTTGAGATTAACGTGGTTTTCACGCATTTTTTCGTTTTAGCAATATATGTTACTTAAATAACTCAATACTTGGTTAAATACTTAATAGTATAGAATAATAAGGGATTTAAAACTAATGTGGAGTTAAGAAAAATATAACATATAATGGTGGGATACTGTATTGTGTTATTGAGTTTTGTACACATTTTGTTACATATAGTTTATCGTTATAGTATAGAATAAGAATTTGCAAACATATTTTTTTTCTCGTAAACACGTAGTCGAGGAAATAATAAGTATTATAATTAATAATATATTTATATATCCATAATATATGAACATAAAAGGACAAAGAAGGAACAAACAGGTGATGTGGGTAGTAATAGATTTGATATGGTTAGGTATAATAGAAAAAGTTTTTTTGTATTCTGGGGGCATAAGGCAGTTCGAGGTTAACACACATATTAAATAATAAATCCTCGTATTGCAAATATAAATACAAATAAAAAATCTAAAAATAATATCTAGAAAAAAAAAAACATCATAACAAGTGACTAATATAATACTTTCTTCATTTTCTTAATATCACTATAAAATTTACATAAATCAAACTATATTTATATATAAACGTATAAACATAAAAAACGGATAATTGTACATAAAAAAATATAGACATGAGTATTTTTAAAATCTGGATAAAATCAATATAGCAAATATATGTAAATATACATGTATAGTGCAAATTCATGTCAAATTTATTAAGGTACAGCTCATTATGATTGTTAAAAAGCAGTACTGGCAAGTTCGTCATAATTTAAATTTTCTAGTTATTGGATTGGAAGTTTGTAATTTGAATATTATTTAAAAGTTGTTCATTTACTATTTCATTAACTTAAATACGAACTAGCCCTAAAATGAATACACAAAAAATAGAAGTGGGAGTCACCTAATTTCAAAAATAAATAATCTTATTAC